>CM020186.1:10750759-10780823 GCA_009805545.1 Oryza longistaminata | reverse complement strand
CTTTGGGATTTTTTGTGGCTTGCCAAGTGGTTTAGCGAGAATCCGAGGGGGCAGCGCGTCTGGCCGTCCGATTGGGACACGTCGACGGCGCGCGATGCTTAAAGAAAAAAAAATGTTGCAATAGAGCTTATTAACCTTTATAATTTCTGCGATTTTTTGTTTTCTATCAACACCATGGGTTTAATTTTTACGGGTCTCTTGCAAACCAAGAGAAAATGATGCTTTATTCTTGGGTGTCCTGCCATGTCCATTTGTTATAGACTTGCTACGGAATCAAATGAATTTAGGCCTCTTTGAAATACTGGATAGGAAAAACCTCAGGAATAAAAATAAAGTAATAATTGAAATAGTATGTTTTTTCTAATCCTGCAGAAAATGAGAGGATGAGCTCTTTGATTGCACCACAGAAACCTAAGATGTCTAACACTTTGCTTCTTTTTTTTTAATGAAGTTGACCATAGGAATGAAATCCTATGAAAAAATTTTCTATCATCTATCTACGAATCAAAAGGACTCTAACGGATAAATTATTATGAAATTTTTTTAAAGGAACCTTAACAGATAATACTGTCTCCTGCATTAGTGTATTTTTGGTACTGAAGCGAAATGTAGGAATCAAGCAAGAATGTGGGAGAGCACCGACGGTGACAGTTATTGTCCACCGCGCATAATACTAACAGTAGACATACAGTACTAACTTCGTACGGACTACAACGTTGTAATGGTGGTCCCCTCTCACATCGCCCGTAGTAGGCCGTTGTGTCGCACAATCACCCTCAAAACACCTCGACAGGTGAAAATGTTTTGGGGTTAACCCAAACAGGTGGTTAAGGAAAAAAAATTAGACCAAGTATAATAAGGGGCTGTTCAGATTGATGCCATTTTCAACTATACCATTTTTTTTAAAAGTTGCTAAACAAATATCGTTGCTAAATTTGGTAAATGTATAAGAAATCCTGCTAAAATTTTGATAATATTACCATCTTACCAAAATTTGGTAAGGTTTATTTCGGCTACAATCTAAACAGGCCCTAAGCTTAGCTTCAACAGCGGAAAAAGCTCCAAGCTTCTGGTAGCGAGCTACTCCCTCTGTCCGAAAAAAAAGGGTAAAAAAAGACTGTCTAGATTTGTTGTATTATAAGAGGTTTTTGGGATAGAGGGAGTAGAGTAGAAGAGTTCAAGCACTTATCATCGATGTTTGAAATACTGGTTTTAGGGAAAAAAAATACTGATCCGTCTAGCTGAAATGGACAAGAAAAAAAAATCACTTTGCTCAAACTATTTTACCATAGCACTTACCTTTTAAAGGCTCATTTTACTTCCTAACAATATTTCTTTTTTCTCTCTCTCTCTCAATTCAACTCTCTATTTTACAGTTTGGTAGGATGATGACACATGTATTACAGTGTAACTTATGTCTCAACACTTTATAGAACTTTTTATGACTGTTTGCATGGGCTGAAAAGCATCTAAAGATTGATTTAAACATAAAAGGTCAAACAAACAATCATGAAAACTATAAAAGTATTTTTAAACTTTGTTAATGGTGTCATATATAGTTCTACATATTTGCCCTTAAAACACAACTTATATAAAGAGATAAAAAGAGAGAATTGCTTAGGAGTAAAATTGAACCAATTTTAATAGTTTTAGAGTAAAATGAGAAAACAAACAGGTTAATTGACCCAATGAAATAGTACGAGAATCCGATGAAATAGTACGAGCAAGTAAAATGAACTTTTTATATATAAAAAAAGAACTCGTTTGAACAAACACTAAAAGCAAAGCGATGATGACTGAAAAAAGTTTCAACCTAAAATTTGGACTAAAGAAAACCTGTGATAACTGACCTTAGCTGCTTTGGCTATTTTTTATCCTACACCATCCATCTACCCTTAATGGCGGATACTTGGCCTTGGATTAGGGAGATCGCCATTAGAGCAAGTTCAATAGTATAGCCAACTACTGGCACCAACTCATCTATAGCCAATCTAATAGCTCATTCATACAATAGTTACATACTACACTATTAATACCTAGCCCCATCTATCATAGACACACTGCGTCTTGGAGTCCGTGCTACAGCTGGCTACAAATCTGTAGCCCGCTGCTCTTCTCTCTCCTGATTTATCTTCTTAAAATATGTTTGCAGCTGGCTTATAGCCTGCTATTGTATCGCACACTTAATGGGCCGGAATAAGGGGATTGGATGGAGATCCAATATGAGCTTAATTCGGATAGGGATCTGAATAGGAGTCCTATGGGCCTTGGAGGCCCGAGTGATGGATCCTATATATTCGTGAGGGGTGCGACCGGCGGAGATATTGCATCACGTGAGAAACCCTAGTCGTCACTTCCCTCCCCGAGCAAAACCCTAGCCGCGCGCAGGTGCTAGCACATCTGTGCGTGGCGTTCTGTCCCTGTACGTCTGGATACCGGTAGAGGCGCCGCTGGTTTGCGGTGCTGATCGGCGTGGGAGTACGGCGAGGAGAACGCACGAGGAGGAGAAGGTCGAGCCGGTGCGATCGACTACTTCCTCTACATCGACGCGCGCTACTTCGCGAGAGTTCCTTCAACTTCTCAGCGTCTTCTTCCGCTGCGCAGCGCGTCGAGTGGTAACGATCTATGATTTAATACTTGCATGGTTCCTGGTTTACGCGATAGAAAATTTTGATTTATGCTATCGTAGCCTACGCGTATCCCAACACAAATATCCAGAGATATGCTCATCTTTGCCTCCTATAGGTTTTTTATGAGAGCTGTAGATTGCAAAAATGCTCAACCATGATGACCGTGTCTCCTTGCGAGTGCACCTATTCAAACCCTCGAAGAAGAACAGAGGAGGAGAACTCATTCCAGTCTCTTATATGAATGAAATTGTGAGCTATATAAATCACTAATCAACTGAGTAAATGGAATCTTAGCGGATGCGCTTCGCCTTGCCATTGACCGGCCGACCTCATCTCCGCTTCAATCCTCAACCATGTCGGCAGTTCTCCCTCTGATTTTTTTCTAGTGAACCAATTCAAACCCTCGTAAGAACGAAGCGATGTGGGAGAAGAGAAAGAAAGCACAACCTGATTTTTTTCCCATGTAGATCTGATCGATGCCTAGGTAGATTTACATTCTCTAGCGTACAGTACCGATCAACGGAGCAAGGTATTCAATTCGGCGTTAATGGCAATATTTCACTAGTTAATTACTTTATTGCCATTGATTATGATAATTTTTATTTCATATCTTGCCCCTCTCTTGATCAACGGTCCATATTACTCCACCTCTCAATACCTCTAAGTACCTCGCAAACACGGTAAAACCTCTGATATTATTAATACAGATTATCTGCTTGATTATAGGATAAATTAAATATTTTAAAAAATATATTTAAAACAACTTTAGAACAAGTAGTTTAAGCAGTGGGGCCACATCAGTGGATCGCAAGTGAACTGTGAAAGTTATGTTTGGCTGCTGCTACTACTACTACAGATTACAGAACGCAACAAACCAATAACCCTGTCCTTGCCTGTATTATTGCTCATAACGGACAGTCATCAGGCTGGGTACTTAGAACAAGCAATTGCATGCTGGCACTATCACCAACAGTAATACTGATACACACATCTCATGGACATCATTACAAGGACGTGATCTGAATCTTTGAGCACTTTATCACTGGTCTGCTAATGTGCTGGACCTACCATAATGGTGTGCTTCGCGGGTCGCCTAAATGTGTACTAAACTGTCCCAGAAAAAGGCTTGATCATTGTCGGCATTTTTCTGTGCATGGCCATGAGTGCGTGCCTGCATGCTTGCAGTACTACCAGAGTAATTTTATCTGATAGCCATTACGTGCTTCTTAACCAATCAAATCCTGAAACAGATCTCCTTGTCTTTAGAGTAGAAATGTTGATTTTGCGCTTGTAAGACTGAAGTCCATCGACCAATACGGGAAATAACTGCCTCCGTTTCTCACTAAATAAAGTTTTTAACATTTAGGCATAATGTTTTATTATTCATCTTATTAAAACAAGTTAACTTTTAAACATAATGTTTGATTATTCGTTTTATTAAGAAAAACTAGGTAAGTATGTTCTTTTTTTCAACTTGTTTTATCATAAACGTATTTTAAGCATAACTTTATATTTTTATATTAGTATTGAATTTTGCACCAAGACTAATGATCGACATTTCCTAAAATCAATGACGCCATATATTCAAAAATACAATATGTAAGAGTACCATCGCAAAGATTTCAAAGTTAAAAAATATCATCACATGTGTCAACGACCTATGAGTCCCATGTGGTGGTGTTTTCCAACTCACATCTCACGTGGTATTTCCCAAAATTTCCATTTAAAAATGGACATAATAAGGCCATTTTGGCTCTAAGCCAAAATATCCCCTATCAAATTGTTGACATTTTAACTATTACTTTTGCTAATATTTGGTTCGTCATCAAAATGTGCCAACAACACACGCAAGTTGTCCAAATTTGCACAACGAAAAAACTTGTCTAGATTTTAGCATCATCGACATTTTATCATGATACCAAACCAAACATACCCTAGTACTTTAATTATCACATCGACTAGTGCACATAAATCAGCAATGAGAGAAACTTTAGGGCATCACATCAAGCCACTCACGTTAATTAATTTCTCGTTATCCAGAGACTCTCTCCTCCCAAACACAAACAGCAAAAAGGCAGATATCAGACAGGGAAACAGCCACCCTGACCTGTCCAAAATCCAACCTGCCACAGTGAGTAACTAGCAGAGTAGCAGCAGCGGATCACAGCAATGGTGGCCAAGAGGGAGGCAACAGCAAGTGGCCGTTGCTGCAGCTTGCGATCGATGGAGCAGCTAGTACTACCTCCGTCCTAAAATAAGTGCAGTTTTGTACTATTCACGTTCAACGTTTGACCGTCCGTCTTATTTGAAAATTTTTTATGATTAGTATTTTTATTGCTATTAGATGATAAAACATGAATAGTACTTTATGTGTGACTAAATGTTTTTAATTTTTTCACAAATTTTTCAAATAAGACGGACGGTCAAACGTTGAACGTGAATAGTACAAAACTGCACTTATTTTAGGACGGAGGTAGTACTAGCTGCTCCATCGATCGCAAGCTGCAGCAACGGCCACTTGCTGTTGCCTCCCTCTTGGCCACCATTGCTGTGATCCGCTGCTGCTACTCTGCTGGAGTAGTAGTTACTCACTGTGACAGGTTGGATTTTGGACAGGTCAGGGTGGCTGTTTCCCTGTCTGATATCTGCCTTTTTGCTGTTTGTGTTTGGGAGGAGAGAGTCTCTGGATAACGAGAAATTAATTAACGTGAGTGGCTTGATGTGATGCCCTAAAGTTTCTCTCATTGCTGATTTATGTGCACTAGTCGATGTGATAATTAAAGTACTAGGGTATGTTTGGTTTGGTATCATGATAAAATGTCGATGATGCTAAAATCTAGACAAGTTTTTTCGTTGTGCAAATTTGGACAACTTGCGTGTGTTGTTGGCACATTTTGATGACGAACCAAATATTAGCAAAAGTAATAATTAAAATGTCAACAATTTGATAGGGGATATTTTGGCTTAGAGCCAAAATGGCCTTATTATGTCCATTTTTAAATGGAAATTTTGGGAAATACCACGTGAGATGTGAGTTGGAAAACACCACCACATGGGACTCATAGGTCGTTGACACATGTGATGATATTTTTTAACTTTGAAATCTTTGCGATGGTACTCTTACATATTGTATTTTTGAATATATGGCGTCATTGATTTTAGGAAATGTCGATCATTAGTCTTGGTGCAAAATTCAATACTAATATAAAAATATAAAGTTATGCTTAAAATACGTTTATGATAAAACAAGTTGAAAAAAAGAACATACTTACCTAGTTTTTCTTAATAAAACGAATAATCAAACATTATGTTTAAAAGTTAACTTGTTTTAATAAGATGAATAATAAAACATTATGCCTAAATGTTAAAAACTTTATTTAGTGAGAAACGGAGGCAGTTATTTCCCGTATTGGTCGATGGACTTCAATCTTACAAGTGCAAAATCAACATTTCTACTCTAAAGACAAGGAGATCTGTTTCAGGATTTGATTGGTTAAGAAGCACGTAATGGCTATCAGATAAAATTACTCTGGTAGTACTGCAAGCATGCAGGCACGCACTCATGGCCATGCACAGAAAAATGCCGACAATGATCAAGCCTTTTTCTGGGACAGTTTAGTACACATTTAGGCGACCCGCGAAGCACACCATTATGGTAGGTCCAGCACATTAGCAGACCAGTGATAAAGTGCTCAAAGATTCAGATCACGTCCTTGTAATGATGTCCATGAGATGTGTGTATCAGTATTACTGTTGGTGATAGTGCCAGCATGCAATTGCTTGTTCTAAGTACCCAGCCTGATGACTGTCCGTTATGAGCAATAATACAAGCAAGGACAGGGTTATTGATCATTGGTTTGTTGCATTCTGTAATCTGTAATAGTAGTAGTAGCAGCCAAACATAACTTTCACAGTTCCACTTGCAATCCACTGATGTGGCCCCACTGCTTAAACTACTTGTTCTAAAGTTGTTTTAAATATATTTTTTAAAATATTTAATTTATCCTTAATCAAGCAGATAATCTGTATTAATAATATCAGAGGTTTTACCGTGTTTGCGAGGTACTTAGAGGTATTGAGAGGTGGAGTAATATGGACCGTTGATCAAGAGAGGGGCAAGATATGAAATAAAAATTATCATAATCAATGGCAATAAAGTAATTAACTAGTGAAATATTGCCATTATTGCTGAATTGAATATCTTGCTTCGTTGATCGTTACTGTACGATAGAGAAAATGTAAATCTACCTAGGCATCGATTAGATCTACACGGAAAAAAATCAGGTTGTGTCTTGTTTCTGTTCTCCCACATCACTTCGTTCTTACTAAGGTTTGAATTGGTTCACTAGAAAAAAAAGAGGGAGAACTGTCAACATAGTTGAGGATTGAAGCGGAGATGAGGTCGGCCGGTCAATGGCAAGGCGAAGCGCATCCGCTAAGATTCCATTTACTCAGTTGATTAGTGATTTATATAGCTCACAATTTCATTCATATAAGAGACTGGAATGAGTTCTCCTCCCCTATTCTTCTTCTTCGAGTTTTTGAATAGGTGCACTCGCATGGAGACACGGTTATCATGGTTGAGCATTTGTGCAATCTACAACGAATATATCTCTAGATATTTGGCCTGTGGTGCGGACTTTGCGGCAATTGCAGGCCTTCTAAATGGACATGCAATCAAGAGGTGGTTTCCATTTTATTAGATGTGAGGTAAATCAGGGATATGGTTATTTTCGGATCAATATTAAAATCTAAGTGTATGGATGACATTATAAAATAAGTTATTTAATTCCCTAAGACATATAAAATTTTGTTAATTAGTGAATTCTACAAAAACATGTAAAAAAACGAAATGAATGATTACCGTGCGAATCCGTTCTTAAGAAAAAAATGTAAATCTAAAAAAGAACACGTAAATAATGTCCTGTAGATGATAACTACCAGTACCGATGCGGTACCTATGTATTTAGAACTAATACTTAAGACAATTATACGCTTATCTATCTCCTAGAAAATTATCTTTTTACCATTACTACCGAAGTACCTGTGCTAATATTTAAATACCTTTGAAGTGATACCTTTTATTGTGGAGCGTTGGATCTTTACCTTTTTTAAGAATGTAAACACCGTAAAACCTCTCTAATAATATAATAAACAATTTATTTCAGACATGACTATTCATTTCGTACAGTTGAAATTAAAACAGGAAAAATTTGTGCCCAAGTGAATAACACACGCCAAAACGATGAGACACATGGCCATACGAGTTACTTCCCCTATCCAAAATAAGACTTGTGGTTGAAATTAGAATGATGCGGCGGAAAAATTGAAAGTTTGTGTGCGTAGGAAAGTTTTGATGTGATGGAAAAGTTGGAAGTTTGAAGAAAAAGTTTGGAACTAAACTCGGCCTAAACCAACTTCTGAAATTGAAATCAGAACTTCTGAAATTGAAATCAGAAGAAGTTGATTCTTTTTAAAGTCAAGGCGTGTAAACGCCTAAACGGTATGCATCAGATGATTCAGATCTGACGAAGCCTTCCACAGTTAGCTGTCACTGCCATGACGCTGCCAATAATTTCCTTCGCATTGACTGAACCGCAATTGCCATGTCTGCATCGATCGATCGGTACCTGCACCGGTGGGAAACGCCTTTACTGCCACTCCGACCTTCTTCCTTCTTCCGCCGGCCGTCCGGCCACAGGCCCGCGATGAATTTTCCCGGTCGTCGGCGACAGCGACGGCGAGCGACCACCATGCATGCGCCCGCTCGAGGAAACAGGAAACGGGGGCACGTCAGCACGTGAGCCCCGGTCAATTTCCGGCCACTGGCGACGCCCTGTCGGCGAGGGCCTTGTGTTGACGGATTCCGGCGGCGTGTTCGCCCGTGTGTGGTGGCTCGTACGTACGCTCTCGACTTGGCCGGCCACTGGTCTCCCGGGCTTTCTCGCGCTTTCTCTTGCAGAGGAGCAAGGGTTGCAATCCGACGTGATGGAGATTGGAGAGATGGTGATTTTTTTGCTCCCGGGGTGTTTTAGTTAACGCTGAATTCGGAAGTTTAATTGAACTTGGAATGATGTGATAAAAAAAGTTAGAAATTTGTGTGTAGGAAAAATTTGTGTGTAGGAAAATTTCAATGTGATGAAAAAATTGAAAGTTTAAAGGAACTAAACTCGGCCCCATTTTGTTGCTTCTTCAGGTGTCAGTTTGCAACGATTTTTTTTTCTTTGAAAAAAAACCTTACCAAATTTTGGTATAGTTGGCAACATACCAAAATTTTGGCAGGATTTCTTATATAGGTACCAAAATTTAGTAGTAAATTAAATGTAGCCATTTTTTAGCAACTTTATCAAATTTGGTAAGGTTGAAAATGGCATCAAAGTGAACAGGCCCTAAATCTACCTAGGCATCGATTAGATCTACACGGAAAAAAAAAATCAGGTTGTGTCTTCTTTCTCTTCTCCCACATCACTTCGTTCTTACTAGGGTTTGAATTGGTTCACTAGGAAAAAAAAAGAGGGAGAACTGTCAACATGGTTGAGAATTGAAGCGGAGACGAGGTCGGCCGGTCAATGGCAAGGCGAAGCGCATCCGCTAAGATTCCATTTACGCAGTTGATTAGTGATTGCAATGAGTTCTCCTCCCCTATTTTTCTTCTTCTTGTTCTTCGAGTTTTTGAACAGGTGCACTCGCATGGAGACACGGTCATCATGGTTAAGCATTTATACAATCTACAACGAATATCTCTCTGAATATTTGGCATGTGGTGCGGACTTTGCGGCAATTGCAGGCCTTCTAATGTGGCATGCAATCCGTGGACTGCATGCATGCACATATATGCCCAATAAATGAACATGCAATCAAGAGGTGGTTTCCATTTTATTAGATGTGAGGTAAATAAGAGATATGGTTATTTTCGGATCAATATTAAAATCTAAGTGTTTGGATGACATTATAAAATAAGTTATTGAATTCCCTAAAACATATAAAAATGGTTAATTAGTGAATTCTACAAAAACATGTAAAAAACGAAATGAATGACGAATCCGTTCTTAAGAAAAAAAATGTAAGTCTAAAAAAGAACACGTAAATAATGTCCTGGATATGATAACTACCCGTACCGATGCGGTACCTATGTACTTAGAACTAATACTTAAGACAATTATACGCTTATCTATCTCCTAGAAAATTATCTTTTTACCATTACTACCTAAGTACCTGTGCTAATATTTAAATACTTTTTAAGTGATACATTTATTGTGGAGCGTTGGATCTTTACCTTTTTTAAATACAAACACCGTAAAACCTCTCTAATAATATAATAAACAATTTATTTCAGACATGACTATTCATTTCGTACAGTTGAAAATAAAACAGGAAAAATTTGTGCCCAAGTGAATAACACACGCCAAAACGATGAGACACATGGCCCTACGAGTTACTTCCCCTATCCAAAATAAGAAGTTTGTGGTTGAAATTAGAATGATGTGACGGAAAAATTGAAAGTTTGTGTGCGTAGAAAAATTTTGATGTGATGGAAAAGTTGGAAGTTTGAAGAAAAAGTTTGGAACTAAACTCGGCCTAAACCAACTTCTGAAATTGAAATCAGAACACTAGTAGAGAAATCATCTTTGGTCGGTCGACCCAAATCCACAATAGTCCCAGTTCCATTAAAAACCGGGACTAAAAATCAAAGTCCCGGTTAATAAGATCGATGATGGACAGCGCCATGCCGTCCAGCATCTCCCACGGCTGGTGCCGCTCGATCAGCGCCATGTCGTGCGCCGCCGCCGCCGCGTGCACGCTCTGCTCAGAATGATCCATTGCCCCCACGATCCGTCGGCGTAAGGAAAAGAACAAAAAAAAGAGAGGGAAATTGGTTCCCTGATATGCGCGACGCGGCGTCCCGGAACCTAGGGCGGATCGGATGGCCGTAGGCGAGACGGACTCCGATTCCGTGGAGGAGAAGGACGCACCTCTTCTTTCGCGGTTCGTTTGCTTTGCCGCGCGATTCGCGGGGTTCGTGACTGGCCATGCGATGGGATGAGATGTCGGCGATCGCCGCCGGCGAGGCGCGGTGGCGGTGGCGGGTGGCAGGTTGGGCCGGGGTGGGCTGTATTCCTATCGTGGGCTTTATTGGTGCAGACAAGCAGAGCTGCAATCCGACGATCTTTCTAAAAAAATTTTTGGATCGTGCGATGAGCAGGAAAAATAAACCTTCCCAAAAATTAAATTTAAAAATTAATTTCAAATTTAATTTAATTTTAAAAATAAACCTTCCCAAAAATTAAATACGAACTTTTTAAAAAAAGGTTTGGATTTGTATTAAGTTTTGGGAGTGCTCATTTTTTAAATTTAAATTTTAAAATTAAAAATTAAAATGGTTAGAAAAAAAGTTACAATCCGAAGTGAGAGACGATGGAGAATTGGATTGGAGGTGGCCTTGTGCGTTATTATTCATTTTCGTTTCTTACTCGACATTGCTCTTCTACTTTCTGGCGTCAGTTTGCAACAATTTTTATTCTGAAATTCTTGCCCGGCCTGATGGGATGGATAGAAAGCCATTCTTGCGATCACTTGCCAGTTGCCACCAGTTCGTCGACATAATAGGGAAATCAATTGTTTCAATATTAAACAAAAATTTCAAGTGAAACAAAGAAAATTCAGCAAAAGACAGGAAGAATCAGAGAAAGCATGTTAAGCTGAAACATGGGGCATTGGAACAGAATCTGAACAGTATGGTTCGACCACATTTACTGATTTACAGTCACCAAGAAACTCAAAAAGAAAAAAGTATTGCTGCACTTGCAGGAAGCCACTGAGGCTATTATTCAGCTAAGGGAATGTCCCAAAATTTGCAACTACACAATTGTGCCCCAAATTGCAATCCATTCCAGAAACGCTTATGATAGACCCATGACTTTGCCGGTGGCTGTGTCGACGTCGATTTCGTAGAAGCAGGGCCTTGTAGGAAGACCAGGCATTGTGCTCATGGTGCCGACCAGTGGGTAGATGAAACCGGCTCCAATGCTGGCCCTCACATCCCTGATGGGAAGCACGAAGCCTGACGGCGCGCCCTTCATGGATGGAACATGCGAAAACGAGTACTGAGTTTTCGCCATGCATATCGGGAGGTTTGAGAAGCCTTGCTTGGTGTACATTTCAATCTGCTTCTCCGCCTACATGAAAGTCAGAGTCAGTCAGCAGAATAAAGCAGATTGTTATGCGTTCAGTGTATCTGTCTAATGCTATTTCGACAGCATTTTCCTCAGTGTCAAAAGCATGAAAATCAGGGGATTCCTCTTTCAGTGTGAAATGAAAGGCATGGGAGAAAGATAGTAGATGCAATCTCAAACACAGTAATCAGAATAGGAGGTAGCAAGGATACCTGTTCAGAGTATTCAACGCCGCTAGCACCATAGAACTTAGCTATTGACTCAATCTTCTCCTTTATGCCAGATTCTAAAGGATACAAAAATTTCAGAGGGTCTGCCTGGCTCTCACATGCCCGTTGAACCGCGAGTCCAAGATCAACCTGAAAACAAGTTAAATGGTAGAACAGATATCAGTTTAACATATAGGAATATATATAATTTACAAAAAACTAAAATTTGATATTAAAAATAATTAATAACTAACACGTATATAAAATACAATATGAATATTACACATTAGTAGTTTCGTAAAGTTATTGCAAAATTTAAAATTATGTTGTCATTTTAATATATTTGAATAATATATTGAGAAAACATATATGCTATTATATGGGAGAAAATATAATGATGCTAGCCGCGCAATCTGCGCGGGCCACCATGCTAGTTAGGTAGTAAAACATAAGTACCAGAACATAATTTACTGATTCACAATCAAACATTGCCCATAAAGAGCGGAAGATGTAGTTAAAAAATAGGTCAAGATGTATAGATATGACTGGATTAATAATTAATGCAATGACAGAAAACTAACCGCTCCTTTACCACCATGCGCATGGTGAGTGCAGACAACAGCATCAAAAGCACCAGCAGCCAAAGACGCATTTCGCACCACGTCCATTTCAGCTTCAGTATCTGATGCAAACTTGTTGATTGCGACTACAACATTAACTCCATAACTCTTTGTGTTTGCGATATGTTTAGCAAGATTGACGCATCCAGCTTCAACAAGAGCCACATTTTCACTCACATATGCATGATCCAAAGGCTTCCCAGCCACAACATCAGGGCCCCCACCATGCATTTTAAGAGCTCTAATTGTGGCCACAATAATAGCACACTGAGGCATTAATCCACTATATCTACACTTTATATCCATGAATTTCTCAGTTCCAATATCAGAACCAAAACCTGCCTCTGTAACTACATACCCACCCTTCCCAACCAACTTCAGAGCAATTTTATCAGCAACTATCGAAGAGTTTCCATGAGCAATGTTAGCAAAAGGTCCAGCGTGAACTAACACAGGAGTACCTTCAAGAGTTTGCATGAGGGTTGGATGGATGGCATCTTTCATTAGGACAGTCAAGGCACCCCCAACACCAAGATCATCAGCAGTAATAGGCTCACCTGCCTTGCTGTTCCCTATCACCATTCTTCCAAGCCTTTCCCTCATGTCAGCAAGGGAAGTTGTAAGAGCTAATACGGCCATTATCTCACTAGCTACTGCTATGTCAAAGCCTGTTTCTCTCACCATACCTTTTTCATCAGGGCCTTGTCCAATAGTGATTTTTCTCAGGAACCGGTCATTTACATCCATGACCCGTCTCCAAGTAATGGATTCAGGGTCTATGTCAAGTCTTGCGAAGCGTCTAACTTCATCTGGAGTAAGCTCATTAGGATCTGTCTTTGAGATTCCAAGCTTTATCAGGCGTCTGAGCATTACATCAGCAAAGCGCCTCTTTCCTTCTTTGTTTGGCGGACACAGTCTATTGAACAGGGCTTTGTCTGATTGTGAAGCCTCATGGAAAATCCTTGTATCAATAGCAGCAGCAAGAAGATTGTTTGCAGCTGTAATTGCATGGATATCTCCTGTAAGATGAAGATTGAACTCATCCATGGGTATGACTTGGCTGTAACCACCTCCAGCAGCACCCCCCTTGATTCCAAAAGTAGGCCCTTGTGATGGTTGACGGAGGCAAGTGACAACCTATAATAGCAACATTAATATTGAGTAAAGTAGTAAAGCATATCAATAACATAATATATACTCTGTTAAAAAAAATAATATATACATCAATATGTCAATAATTTCCATATGCTCTGGAATGCATAATATACTCTCTGTGTCAGTATCGCCACTCGCCACTTATGTTTATGATAGTTAGAGACATATAAAGAACCATGCAGTCTATCATGACTGTTTCAAGAAACAAATAAAGTCAGCCCAGACCCCCAGAGCATTGTATCAAGTATTTAAACAGTAGGATTTTGTTTTTCCTGAAAATTGCTGGCCAAACAGAACAAATTGAGAGAGAATTTATCAACATGACTCTTGCAGTCAAATATAAATAAACACATAGAGTTCAGTTCTACTATGAAGTGCTGGCAATGCACCTACGAAGAGTCGAAGAGTTGATATTGATAAGTTTGACAAAATAAACCAATCAAACTGACAGAATTCTTGATTCCACTACAGAATTGAAAAAGGACAGTGCCTGCATCCAATATACAGGTGCTAGTGTGCTACTACGACAGCATAAAAAGACTTAAATCTAATCAACAAAGCTCACAGGCTTTGTGCCAAGCAAGCCGATTGTTTACCTCAAACACCAATCAGAGTCTTTATCTATAATCAACAAGTAACCAAGATACCCTGTCGATTATAGAACAAGCGAAAGTGGCATGAAAAGCCTCTCACCTTTTTATCAAGAAACGCACCCAGCGCCTGGCACAGCCCGACGGTGGTGGTCGACTTGCCCTCCCCGAGCGGCGTCGGCGTGATGCCGCCGACCACCACGTAGTACCCATCCTGCTGCCCCTTCAACTCATCAAGAACAGACAGCAACACCTGCAAAAAGAACAAGCAGGAGAGGATACGCGGAGGCGGCGACAGGGCGGCCGCGGGGGAGGGGCCGCGGGAGCCGGAGCCATGGGTGGAGATTTCGGAGTCCGTCTCTCGGCTCTGCAGCTTCGACGCCGGCAGAGTCTCTGTAATCCTTCTCCTTTCTCCATTTCAATATTGATTATGCTGAACTTAACACGTTATGGCTTTATTCACCTACTGCAATCTTCGCCCAAGTGATAGTACTAGTATATTTTGATACTAACGCGAATGAAAGTCTATTTTGTATGAATAGTAGGCAATTGGTTTCATTGGTCAAATCATGCAACATGTTGGAAGTCTGAACCATATTTATGCATGCTTGTTCTAACACTGCAAGTCTACTACGGGTCCATTAACCTTGGTATATATTGTTGAGCTCCTGCGCAAGCAAGCAATCCTGTTTTCCCTAGATATACACTTCATAAATTTTCTATTATGAGCTTTTGCTACCGGCAAAGTACCTCTAAATGTTTTGTTGGACTAAACAGAAGGGCTAAAATGCAGAATATATCCTGTTTTTGTCAATTTGTTTCTTAACTCATATCTTGTTCTAGGTAAAAGTTATCCAAGATTCGAGACCAATACATGATAAGATGATCGATTCTTTCTTGAACAAATTTTTTCCATCAGGCTATCCATACAGGTATAAGTTTCCTGGAATTGTATTCTCGATGCTTCTGGGTGACATTCTTTGATAAGTTTTGGCTTCCAATTCGTGCAGTGTGAATGAGGGTTACCTAACTTACACCAAATTCCGAGCGCTCCAGCATTTTTCTAGTGCTATGCTGCATGTGCTATCAACCCAGGTCAGTTACTCCTGCTGATACTGTATTTTGTTGAGTAGCATAAAGCATCAATAGATAAGTCATGTGTTGAAATGTTGATTCCATGAGTTTTTAGGCAGTTTCTGCATCTGGTTGAAATTAACTGGGCTATTTTACCTCCACCTTTTTTCTTGAACAAAAAAGTGCCTTTCAACTGACTGCCCATATGGGCTGTCGCTCAGTCTTTGTTGTTTGCTGCAGGTTTGCGACCTACCCCTGCACAAGCGACTGCTGTAAGTTGGGTAAGTACATGATGATAAAGATGCTAAAAATTCAAATAGGCAATACTACCATGCATTGGCTGATTTTCCATGTTCATTTCAGATTCTAAAAGATGGAATGCAGCACGCAGGAAAGCTCATATGTAGTGGCATGGGGGCAAGAATGGATTCAGAGCCAAAGAGTTGGAGGATACTTGGTATGTAGTAATGACATGAATTTGTATCACCCCTTTTCTGATATTTATGCTCATTTTCGTCTTTATATTTTTTTTCGAGATGTTACCAGCCATGCTATGCAATTAATGCCTATTTATGTGTTTTTTCAGCTGATGTTCTCTATGATTTTGGTACTGCCTTAGAAGTCATTTCACCTTTGTGCCCACAACTTTTTCTTGAAGTAGCAGGCTTCGGAAACTTTGCAAAGGTGCAATTTTAACTTTCATGATGCATTGCTGATGGCATGAATATCAAAATAGTACAACTTAGTTCAGGTTTTGTGGGGGAAAAAAGAACTACCTTTTGTACCTACGATGTATGAAATAAACAAATTGAACGATAACAGAAATTGATAATCTACTTGAGCAGTTTATTTTGAATGCCTGAAAGTCAGCTACAAAAATGTTGTTCCGTTGCAGGGAATGGCTGTTGTTGCAGCAAGAGCGACAAGGCTACCAATCTATTCTTCTTTTGCCAAGGAAGGTAACCTTAGTGACTTATTTGCTAAAGGGGAAGCCATCTCAACACTTTTCAATGTCATGGGAATAGGTGCTGGCATTGGATTAGCATCTACGGTGTGCTCAACAACTCAAGGGAAGGTATGTAACTACAAGGGTACATTTCTTCAGTTACTTTAGCTTGTATCATTTGATTAGGCAAATGCAGAGTGAGAAATGCCATTAAAAAATGATGCAATTTAGGTTTTCAGAGCAATACATTAGGATTAGGTTTTGTGTAAACGGAAAAAAAAAACAAAGAGTAAACGGACAAAAAAAAAAGTTGGAAACGGAAAAAAAAATCCAATCGGACAAAAAGATAAAAAGTGAAAACGGACAAAAAAAAAGAAATTCCAATATTAATCTCTACTTCCGTTGTCCGTGTAAAGAAAAGGGCGAAAAAAAGTCTGAGCGACAAGGAAAAAGGAAACACCATCCGTAAAAGAAACCGGTGGAAAAAAAGCCGGCTGTAAAAGAAACTAAAAAGGTGGAAAACAATCCGATCTGGATGCAACTGAAAAAAAACAAACGCCGTAAAAAAAAGCCAAAATAAACGAAAAAAATCCGATCTCTACTCAAAACGAAAAACGGAAAAAAAAGGAAACGCCACAGTAAAAAAAGAGAAAAAGTCCCATGGAAAAAACGGTGAAAAAAAAACGCCGTCTGTAAAGAAAATAAAAAAAGTCGGATCTGGATGAAAAAAAAAGAAAAAAAAGGAAAAAAAACACCGTCCAAAAAAGCCAAAAGAAAAGGAAAAAAATATCTTATCACTATGTATCTAATATCTACTATTATAAAAATTAAAGATGTTTTTACCGGTATTTTGGTACGTCATCTGTGTTTAAATCGGTTTTAATTTTATGTTTTCATTTTAATCTATATCTCTACTTAAAATAAGAAATTTAAAGATAGAAAAAAGTGAAAACGGACAAGAAAAATAGAAATTCCAATGTTAATCAAGAAAAAGAGAAATTTTAGATTTACTATAGGGTGTGTTTACCATTGGGCCATAATAGATCCAGATTATAACATTTTAGATTTACTATAGGGTGTGTTTAGATTCCAAAAAATTTTGGCGAATAACATCACATCAAATGTTTGGACATATGTATGGAGCATTAAATGTGGACGAAAGAAACCAATTGCACACTTTGCATGTAAATTGCGAGACGAATCTTTTGGGCCTAATTATGCCATGATTTGATAATGTGGTGCTACATTAAACATTTGCTATGACGGATTAATTAGGCTTAATAAATTCGTCTCACAGTTTACATGCGGAATATGTAATTTGTTTTGTTATTAGACTATGTTTAATACTTCAAATGTGTGTGTCTGTATACTTCAAAATTTTTACATCTAAACAACTAAACACGGCCATAATAGTTATATAACTAATATAAATCTTTTTTTTAGGAAAAAAAGCTTGAGATGGAAACGACCAAACAAACCACATGCACAAAGTTTATTTCTAATTTAACCAATTGGATTAAGAACTAATGCATTAACTTATTTAAGTAATAATGGCATGTTTAGATCCGCTGTCAAGTTTTTTTACCCTATCACATCGAAAGTTTCAACACCTGTATGAAGTATTAAATTTAGGCGAAAAAATAACTAATTGCACAGATTGCGACTAATTTGCGAGATGAATCTTTTAAGCCTAATTGCTACATGATTTGACAATGTGGTGCTAGAGTAAATATTTGCTAATGACAGATTATTTAGGCTTAATAAATTCATCTCGCATTTTACAGGCGGATTCTGTAATTTGTTTTGTTATTAGACTATGTTTAATACTTTAAATGGGTGTCAGTATATCCGATGTGACAGGGCAAAAATTTTCACCCCTGGATCTAAACACAGCCTAAGAAAATTAGACTCCGTGTTTACTCTCATGGCATAGAAATTCTCATATTAATCGAAGTCCATATAGAAAAACAATTTACATAGATAATTAAAAATAATAAATATTGGAAGAGAAGGCTAGAGTTCATATTGGTGTACAATTTATAACTAATTGAAATACGAAATCGGAGAAAAAGAATAATAGAGTCCATATAGAAATACAATTTTAAATAGCTAAAATTCGAAATTAAAAAAGGAATATTGAAAGAAAAAACTAGAATCCATATAAGTATACAATTTAGAACTAACTAAAATTTGGAATTAAAAAAAATAGAAGTAGACGTTTGAGTCTATATAGAAATACAATTTATAACCTTAATTTATAAAAATGAAAAATAAAAAATATTGAAATAAGAGTTTACAATCTATATAAAAATACAATTTTAAAAAAAAGAAAATTTGGAATAGAAAATAAGGAATATTGGTAGCTAGCCGCGCAGTTTGCGCGGGCCACCATGCTAGTTATATTATTAAGACAGCTCAAAAAGGAGGCATCACGTTCACTGTGAAGGCTAGAAATTCCCACATTAATCGGAGAAAAAGAAAAAAAGAAAAGAAGAGTCCAAGTAGAAATACAATCTAAAAATAACTGAAATTCGGAATTAAAAATAAGCAATATTGAAGTTTCCATATAAGAACCCAATACGAGATTAATCAAAATCCGAAATAAAAATAAAATAAAATCCAAAATTAGAAAAGGAAAGGAGAGTCCAAGTAGAAATACAATCTAAAAATAGCTGAAATTCGAAATTAAAAATAAGCAATATTGAAACAAGTTTCCATATAAGAACCCAATACGAGATTAATAAAAATTCGAAATAAAAATAAAATAAAATCCAAAATTAGAAAAGGAAAGGAGAGTCAAGTAGTAATACAATCTAAAAATAGCTGAAATTCGGAATTAAAAATAAAGAGTATTCAGAACCCAATACGAGATTAATTAAAATTCAGAATAAAAATAAAAATAAATCCAAAAATAGCAAAAAAAAATAAAATAAGAGTTCAAGTAGGAATACAATTTAAAATTAGCTAAAACTTGGAATTAAAAATAAGCAATATTGAAAGAAGAATCCATATAAGAACCCAATACGAGATTAATTAAAATTTCAAATAAAAAATAAAATAATATCCAAAATTAGAAAAAGAAAAGTAAAATTTCAAATTAGGAAGTAACAATTTATAAATAACTAAAATTGTGATAAATAAAATAAAGACTATGAAAGAATATACCACTAAACACATGATAAGCATAAATTAAGTAAAGGACTAAAGGAGTAAAGTGGTGGCGGTGATAGACATATAAAAATTGTTAATAAAACACCAAATAAACCTAAGATGATAAAAGAGGACCGTAGGCATGCCGTAAAGCAAACAATAAGGCGGCTTGCGCGGGACTCTAGAAAGTAAAAAGAACCCCATGATATCCATAATCGATTTTTTAAATATCTCATGATAAAAAAAGGAGAAGCAGCGGCGGAGTGATAAAGTAAGTTGCAGAGCCGCCGACGTTGATCGGACTTCTAGAAAATAAAAAATGATTCCAACGAATTATGTTTGATTTTTAGAATCACAGTGACAATTAAGCAGGTGGCACGATGGCTGTAGGGGCATAGTGAAATTGTTGATGGACTCTAAAAATTATAAAAAAATAAAACTACAGTCAATTTAAAGGTTCAGAACTTTTAAAAAGTAAAAAACAACGATGATCACGTTCAATGTTAAAATCTCAAGACAATAGGAAAGGAGGCCAGTGGCGAGCCGAGAGGAGACAATGGCAAAAGCTGCTGATGTGGCGGACTTTAGAATTAAAAAGATGACCCAAATGACTAATAATCTTTGACTTTTAAATCCGTCAAGACAAAAAGAAGAAGATACATGCGAACAGGCCGTAGAGAGTATAATAGCAATTTGACGGCACATCATAGAATTACAAAAACAAAACCACGTGAACAATAAACCTCAAAACATACAAAATCCAATTTTTAAAGGTTCCGAGAAGATGAATAGAAATAGTGATAGACCGAGTACAAATAAGAAGGAGATGACATAAGGGTTACATCTGGTGTGACTTTAAAAACTATATAATTAGAAACACGACGAATAATAAGATGGTCTTTCAAAAGTTAAAAGACCATGAGATCCTATTTAATAAATTTTTAAGAAATCATACGAAAAAATAAAAGAATCATATTGTTTGGTGCTAAGCCGCGCACTGCGCGGCCAACCAGCTGTTACTTAACAAAACAATATAGGTATAATGTAATGTAATTACGTATGTTTGAAAAAAAAATCAAAACTAAGGGTGTATTCAAACCAAAAACAAATAAAAATAATCTTTCTAGGCCTTTGCTCATTCCTCTCCCTAATGGCCTAATGGCACATAAGTCTAATGGCTCATTTCCGATAATCACTGCAGAATAGATACTAATCCATTTAATCTTACAAAGACTTAATTCCTTAGTTCATACAACTTACTCTTTGTTATTAAAAAAAATTAAAAATATATTATGTTAAATGATAAAACATGAATTGGCCAAACAGGTTGTTTTCATGGTTTTAAGCTTAGATGCCTTCAGTTGCATTCCCGTTTTTCATTGTCCCTTGGCAATGGTCTTTTTGGCCATTGTGTTGTTAACTGCAATTCTCTTCTTTAATACATTGATTGTTTTTTTTCTTTTGTATTCCTGAAAAATGAATCCCTCTTCTATGATATAACATGAGGATATTTAAGATTAAGAAAATAACTTGACAAGTGACTCAAAATCAATCATATGAATATATCACGTATCGACGTTAACGTACTACGTGTGATTAGTGCAACGATTGCACGTGTTGCATTGCACGGTTCGCAAACATAAAATATTGGCCATACTAGGCTAAGAAAATTGCACAATTCTGAAATTATGTTTTAGCTCATGGTCCTAGTACTATAGCACCCCGCGTGAAAAACAGTCCCAGCTCTAAGTCGACAATTAAACAAAATATTACCCATTTGTGTTCGTAAAAGAATAGAAAAAGGAGTCTCCACGTCGCTCTCATCGGTCCAGAAACTTCTACATTAATCGGAGAAAAAGAAAAGTAGAGTCCATATAGAAAATACAATTTAGAAATAGCGAAAATTCGAATTAAAAAAAATGAATAATAGAAGAGGAGACTAGAGGTCCATAATAGAAATACAATTTAGAATAGTTGAAACTCCGGAATTAAAAATAAGGGAACGATTAGAAAGAGAGACTAGATCACTATAGCAAATTACATTAGGAAATAACTAAAATTCGAATTAACATAAGGAAATAGAAGTAGGAGTATAGAAGTCAATAGAAATACGAAAGAGAAATAATAGAAATTCGGAATTAATACAATTACACGCGAATATTTTAGAAGTAAGTAATAGAGTCCCACATATGAAATAGACCATTAAAAAAAAAGAAATTCGAATTAAAAAATAAGGAATATTAGAATAGAGATAGAGCCATATAGGAATTTAAACTAATTAAAATTGAATAAACAAATACATTAAAAGTAGAAGTTGAGTCCTAATAAAGTACAATTACAAATAACTAAAATTCAAAAATTAACAAAATCAGGAAAAAGAGTTAAAGTCAAATATAGGAAACATAAATACGAAATCGAAATTAAAAATCTAAAGAATATTGAAAGATAGTTAAATCAATAGAAATAATTGAATAATAAAAATTCAGAAATAAAAAATAATATTGAAGAGAGACTAGAGTTCCTATATAGAAAATACCAAATATACAAAATTCGAAAAAAAAAAAATTAAAAGACAGTCTAGAGTACATATACGGAATATATATAATACAAATAACTAATTTTATATAAAATAATTAACTACTAACACGTATACTCAAATACAATATTAATATTACACATTTGTGTTCGTATAGTTATTCCAAAATTAAAATTATGATTCATTTATATATTGATAAATAATAGAAAATTGCTATCATGATAAAGAAAATATAATGATGCTAAGCCGCGCACTCTGCGCGCGCCACCATTAAGTGTTTTAAAGAAAAAACACGAGATTCAAGTTGAAGCCACAATTACTTATAACTGCAATTAACTATCAAGTGCGTCTCCTAATTTGCCATTACCGTTTCCAGTATAAACCAATCAAAAGGAACGAAACGAATCCGCACGAACTCTCCACGACGTGGAACTCACTACGTACGTATATAGTACAGTGCACGGCAGTCCACGTGTCGCTTACGGCGCGCACGGCGCGAGAGGGCGGCTGCGCGTACGGGCCGCGCAGTCCAGTCCGGCGGCGATGCGCCGTAGGCCGCCTCCGTCCCGAGTGACGCCGTCCCAGTGAATCGACGCGGCGGGGTCCGGGCACGCCGTCGCGCCGGCGAGGCCGCACGCCGCCCGTCGCGTGTAGTTGTACCGCCCGCCGCCGCGCAGCACGCGCCGGCAGCTTCGACGAAGCCACCTGAACCCTGCAGCGGCGTGGAACCAAAAGTATTAGCGACAACACAACAACAAAGCATGTCAGATCATAATTAATACTTTAATGTTCAACTCGTATATCCCCGAAATCAAGTCGGCGAATATTCATCATATAATAAATCAGAACAGTGATATTCTGTATCGTAAATCTTTATTAATTGCCATTTGCGGCGACGAACTGAGCTCATTCAATCCAGACATGTCAACACGCAATTTCAAAATTCTTCTTTCAACATCACTAAATTTCTAGTCGACCGGGACCTTTTTTTGCGATGCAAAAGCACTATGGGGACGCATACTGCAACAAAGACACGTTTACTTTCGCCGAATGGAGACCTTGAAGCTATCTCATCCGTCAGCTAAATCATCCAGAAATTCTGAAACATCAGCCGTACTACGTGGCCAGTGAATCAGAGAAATCGATCAAATCAAATAAAATTTAGATAATACACTCTCACCGAATTTTTCTGGCATTCGCACTGAACTCGATCACCGGCTGGTAGTAGTCGGCGAAAGATGGCGCCGACGGTGCTTGGCCCGGAGCAGCGCACCGGCCGCGAACAGCAGCCGCGTTGTGGTAGCGTGCGAGCTCGTTGAACCGCCTCAAGCCAAGCCGGTGCCGGACTCGTAGCCGTCGCGTTCGCCCAGCGTACAGCGTGAGGCATATTCGGGAGGCAGCCCGTCGGCAGCTTGACCCGGCACCCCACGTACCTGGCTCCTCCCCGATCAACCGCCTGCATTTTGGTTTAGTTAATTAACCAGCTGGATGTGACAGCAACTTAATATAAATAGCGTCGTCTGAAGAAAGAAAAATGTGGTAACTCGAAGTGGGGTTCCGGCCGTGGATTTCGCCCCTATGGTACGTACCCGCATTGTTGTTCCTGATCTGCGCTGTTGATGCCGGTCTTTTTTGTGGGTTGCTGTTGCGTTGTATGGGACCCCACCGGCAGAGCTCACAATGGCCGCTCAACGTCGACTTCATCGCGTACGCTTCCTCTGTATATCTGTTTCTATTATATGCAGCATGGTTTGACGGCGTACCTGATCGATCGAGAGGCTGAGGCCATAGTCCCTGACTTAACGAACAATGCACTGAGGACTTTGAGTCCCCTAGCTCCCCCGTACCTTTGGCGATTCAGAGAACTGTACAAGCCACCTGCGTCACTCCCGTCGTCGCGCGCCAGCCGCGGCGATCTCGCCTTCTTCTTCAGAAGAACAACATCACCAGCGTGCCCGTTCAACACCCGAATTAGCGTGCGAGGTCGAGGTGGTTCCATAATAGCCTCAAGCCTACCTGTGTTCGCCTCCACCAACAGCTCAATAGTACGTCCGCGGTGAAGCTACAACCCAAGAAGCTTGTTAGGATTACCGTGAGGCATGGTATTCTGAGTAGAGAATTCAGATCACACTGTTAGCAGTTAATTGTCATTCAGAGGCAAGCGCCAACTTGAGCTTCGCACGGATGATCGCTACTCTTCATTGCAAGCGCAGCTCGACGGAGAAGCATCCACGAGCGTCGGGACGATCGGTTCTCTGCCGCGTGCGAGCACGGGTAGGCGCGAGGATGGCCATGTCGTTCGGCAAAGGTCGTCAGCATCGTCTCCGCTCGGCACACATTTTTCTTTCCTTCAGACGCAATTAATTAAGTTTTCCTTCAGCATCAAGCTGTTTAATTAACTAAAGACCAAATAGCAGGCGGTGATCGAGGAGGGGGCCCAGGTAGCGTGATGGTGCTCCGGTATGCTCGCCGACGGGCTGGCCTCCGCAACCTCCTCACGCTATGTACGGCAGCGCGAAACGCGACGGACTACGGTCCAGGCACCGGCTGCTGAGGCGTCAACGAGCTCGCACCTACCGACAACGCGCGCGCTTGTTCTGCGGCTGGCTTCGCTGTGCGGCAAGCACCCGTCGGCCCCATCGTCTTCGCGACTATACTGACCAGCCGGTGATCGAGTTCGTTGCGAAGTGCCAGAAAATTTCGTGAGAGTGTAATTATTAAATTATATATTTGAATTTGATCGATTCTCGATCTCTGCTGCACACGTACGTACGGCTGAATGTTTCAAGATTTCTGACCTGAATTAGCTGACGGATGGATAGCTGCAAGTCTCCATCGCGAAAGTAAACGTTGTCTTTTGAGTATCGTAGTTGCTTTGCATCGCAAAAAAAGTCCAGGTCGACTAGAAAATTTAGTGATGTTGAAGAGAAGAATTTTTGAAATTGTCGTGTGACATGTCTGGAATTAGAATGAGCTCATGTCTCGCGCAAACTGAGCAATAATAAAGGTTTTACGATACGAATATATCACTGTCTGTATACTTATATGATGAATATTTTCGCCGATTGATTCGGGGATTACGAGTTGAAACATAAAGTACTTAATTAGTGACTGAAATGCTTTTTTGTTGTTGTGTTTGTCGCTTAATAACTTTGGTTGCCAACGCCGCTGCAGGGTTCAGTGGCTCGTCGAGCTCCGGGCGTGCTCGGCGGCGGCGGGCGGTACAACTACAACGCGAACGCCGCCCGCGGGGCGTGCGCCTCGCCGGCGCGACGGCGTGCCCGACCCCGCCGCGTCGATCCCTGGGACGGCGTCCACCTGACGGAGGCGGCCTAGACGCCGCATCGCCCGGCCGTGGCTGCTGCGGCCGCGTCCCGTACGCGCAGCCGCCATCCTCGCGGCCGTGCGCCCGTAGCGCGAGTCCGTGAGCTGCGTCTCACGTGTATACGTACGTAGTTGAGTCCACGTCGTGGAGATCCGTGCGGATTCGTTTCGTCCTTTGATTGGTTATACTGGAACGGTAATGCACATTAGAGACGCACTTGATAGTTAATGCATTATAAAGTAATATGTGGCTTCAACTTGGAAATCTCGTGTTTTTTTCTTTAAAAAAACTAGCATGGTGGCCCGCGCAGTTGCGCGGCTAGATCATTATATTTCTCTTTATATGATAGCATATTTTCTCATTATATTATTCAATAATATTAAAATGACAATCATATTTTAAAAATTTGCAATAACTATACGAAACTACAAATGTGTAATATTAATATTGTATTTGATATACGTGTTAGTTATTAATTATTTTTAATATAAAATTTTAGTATTTGGTAAATTATATATATTCCTATATGTACTCTAGACTCGTCTTTAAAATTTTTTTTTTAATTCGAATTTTTGTATATTGTAATTTCTATTAGACTCTAGTCTCTTTCATATAATTTATTTTTATTTCTGAATTTTTATTATTTCTAATTATATTCTATGTGGATTTACACTCATCTCTCTTTCTTTATTTTTAATTTCGAATTTCAGTTACTTCTAATTGTATTCCTATATTGACTTTAAACTCTTCTTCCATGTTTTTGTTAATTTTGGAAATTTGAGTTATTTGTAAATTGTACTTTTATACGGACTCAAAACTCTACTTTTAATTTATTATGTTTTATTCCAAATTTAATTAGTTTTAAATTCCTATATGGACTCTATATACTCTACTTCTGAATATTCCTTATTTTTTAATTCCGAATTTCTTTTTCTTAATTGTATTTTATGTGGACTCTATACTCTCTTTCTAAAGTATCCTTATTTTTAATTCGAATTCTGCCGTATGTATTTTGCTTGCCTATTTTCTATATATGAACTCTAACTCTACTTCTATATTCATTATTTTAATTCCGAATTTTAGTTATTTCCTAATTGTATTTCTATATGGATACTCTAGTCTCCTCTTCTAATATTCCTTATTTTTAATTCCGAATTTCAACTATTTTTTCTAAATTGTATTCTATGATGACTCTAGTCTCCTCTTCTAATATTCATTCTCATTTTTAATTCGATTTCAGCTATTTCTATTGGTATTTCTAATATGGACTCTACTTTTTCTTTTTCTCCCGATTAATGTGAGAATTTTCTGGACCATGAGAGCGAGGACGTGAAGACTCCTTTTTCTATTCCTTTAATACGAAACTACAAATGTGTATATTTTTTTTATTTGTAGACTTAGGAGCTGGACTGTTTTTCGCGGGGTGTATAGTACTGAGGACCATGAAGCGAAAACTATAAATTTCAGAATTGTGCTATTCTTTAGGCTAGTCTGGCCCAATATTTTTACTGTTTTGCTAACCCGTGCAATGCAACACGTGCAATCGTGCACTAATCGACACGTGTACGTGACGTCGATACCGTGATTATTCATATGATTTGATTTTTGAGTCACTTGTCAGTTAATTCTTCTTAATCTAAAATCTTCCTCATGGTTATATATAGATAGAGGGATTCTTTTTTCAGGAATACAAAAAAAAAATACACCATCAATGTATTAAAAGAAGCAGAATTGCAGTTACACAACACAATGGCAAAAAGACCATTGCAAGGGACATGAAAAAAAGGGAAAGAAACTGAAATGGATAGCTGAGCGTTACCATGAAAAACAACCTAGTTTGGCCAAAAATATTCATGTTTTTATCTATCTAATAACAATAAAAATAATATTTTTAATTTTTTTACAATAAGACAAGAGGTCAAACGTTGTAACTGAAAAACTAAGAAATAAAGTCTTTGTAAGATAAATGGATTAAGTATCTATCATGCGTGAATTATCGAAATGAGCATTAGACTTTGTGCCAATTAGGCCATTAGGGGAGAAAGGATGGAGCCAGGCCTAGAAAGCATTTATTTTATTTGTTTTTGGTTTGAATACACCCTTAGTTTTCGTTTTTTCATACACATACGTATTACATATTACATATACCTATTTGTTTTGTTAAAGTAAACTAAGGCTGGTTGCCCCCCGCGCAATTGCGCGCTAGCACCCAACAAAATCATATATCTTTTAGTAATGATTTTACGTTAATTTATTAAATAGCTATCTCATTGTCTTAAGACTTTGAAAGAGCCAAATCTTATCATCCTCGTGTTTTACTTATAGATGGTTTTAAAAGTCACCCAGTTGCTACCCCTTATGTCATTCCCTTCTTTATTTGCTTACTCGGTCTATCACTATTTCTATTCATTCTTCTCGGTAACCTTTAAAAATTGATTCTATAGTTTTTAGATTTTATTGTCTACGTGGGGTTTTGTTTTTGTAATTTTAGATGTCCCGTCGAACATTGCTATTATACTCCTCTTACGGCCTGTTCGCTGTCTCTTCTCTTTATTGTCATTGAGATTTTAAAAGTCAAAGATTATTATCGATTTGGTTCATTTTTTTAATTTCTAAAAGTCCCCGCCAAACCATCAGCAGCTTTGCCATTGTACTCCCTGCTACGGCTGCCACTGCCTCCTTCTCTATTGTCATGAGATTTTTAAAAATATTGAACAATGATATCATACGTGTTTTTTTTTACTTTTTAAAAGTTCTGAACCTTTAAAAAATTTGGACTTGTAGTTTTATTTTTTATAATTTTTAGAAATCCCATCAAAAGCAATATCACTATGCCCCCTCTACACCACTGCTGCCGTATCTTAATTGTCACTGTGATTCTAAAAATTCAAACATAAACTATCTGTTGGAATATCATTTTTATTTTTCTAGAAGTCCCATCCACCGTTCGGCGGGCTCTGCAAACTATCTCTTATACACGCCGCCCTGCTCTTCTCCTATTTTATTATCACTTGAGATTTTAAGAAAAATCGAGTTATGATTAATCAAATGGGGTTCTTTTTTAACTTTCTAGAAGTCGCCGGCAGACCGCGCCTTACTTGTTTGCTTACGGCATGCCTGAGCTCCCTCCTTTTAATCATCATTAGGATTCTATTGTGGTGTTTTATTAACAATTTTTATATGTCATATCAACGCCACCACATCTCACTCTATATCCTGTTACTTAATTTATTTATCATGTGTTTTAGAATGGTATAATTTCTTTCATAGTCTTTATTTTTACAACAAATTTTAGTTATTTATAAATTGTATCCTCAATTGAAATTTTACTTTTCTTTTCTAATTTCAGAATTTATTTTTAAAAAAATAGTTAATACCGTATTGTGTTCTTTTAATGTTTTTATTTTTATATTTCAATTTCAGTTGTTTCAAAAATTGTATCCTACTTGAACTCTCTTTGATTTTCTAATTTGGATATTATTTATTTTTTATTCGAAATTTTATTAATCTCGTATTGGGTTCTTTATGGATTCTCTCTTCAATATTGTATATTTTAATTCCGATTCAGCTAATTTTAAATTGTACTCTACTGAACTATTCTTATAATTCTTTTCTAATTTCAGATTTATTTTTATTTTTATTCTGAATTTTGAATTAATTCTGTATTGGTTCTATATTGAACTTCTTTCAATATTGCTTATTTTAATTCCGAATTTTAGCTATTTTTAAATCGTATTTCTAATTGGACTCTCCTTTCCTTTTCTAATTTTGGATTTTATTTTATTTTATTTCGAATTTTGGTTAATGCTCGAATTGGGTTCTTTATACGGAAACTTCTTTTAATATTGCTTATTTTAATTCTGAATTCAGCTATTTTAAATTGTATTTCTTATTTGGACTCTCCTTTTTGTTTTTTTTTCTTTTCTCCGATTAATGTGGGAATTCTAGGCCCCACAGCGAACGTGGTGCTCTTTCAAAGCTATTTTAATAATATAACTAGCATGGTGGCCCGCGCAACTGCGCGCTAGCTACCATATTTCTTATTTCTATTCAATTTTTTTTCTAAATTGTATTTTTATATAGATTGTAAACTCTATTTAATATTTATATTTTATTTTTATAAATTTTAGTCATAATTTTAATATCTATATATGACTCAAACATCTACTTCTATTTATTTTTTAAATTCCAAATTTTAGTTAGTTCTAATTGTATACTGATGTGGATTCTAGTTTTTCTTTCAATATTCCTTTTCTTAATTTCGAATTTTAGCTATTTAAAATTAATATTTTTATATGGACTCTGTTATTCTTTTTCTTTGATTCCGTATTTCAATTAGATACAAATTGTAGTACATGAACTCTGCCTTCTTTGCATATTCATTATTTTTTAATTATCTATGTGAATTGTTTTTCTATATGGACTTCGATTAATATGATAATTTCTAGGCCATGAGAGCAAACGCAGAGTCTAATATTTTTGCCCTGTCACATGATATACTGACACACATTTGAAGTATTAAACATTAGTCTAATAAAAAACAAATTCGACGAATCCGCCTGTAAACTGCGAGACGAATTTTTTAAGCCTAAAATAATCCTGTCGATAGCAAATGTTTGTTGTAACACCAAAATTATCAAATTCATGTACTAAATA
>CM020186.1:10717812-10744858 GCA_009805545.1 Oryza longistaminata | reverse complement strand
TTGGGCCTGGGAGAGAGAAGAGAGAAGGAGGCCCAATTCGAACAGTGATCTTTCACAATTTTCCGGAGATTTGTAGAGTTTGAATTTTGGGGAGAATTTTGGGAGGGATTTGAATTTGAATTTAACCTAGGGTTTCATGGGATCTTAAAGGCAATTCTAAGAGAGGATTTGAGATCTATTTGGCACAAAAACAATTAAGAACCAAATTAACTCCAAATTTTTAAATGACAAGATTTTAAATAAAAGCAAATAAAATACGGGTGCTACAGCAGACATGGGAAATGGCAGGAGCAAAACACTTACGTGACCTTTTGCCTTAATTACGTTGTATAGTGTATTGATCTTTTTCCCTTCTCTTGCCTCTAGGGGGCTGTATTTTTCTACCGGTATATTTAATGAAAAGGCACACTCTCGTGCTGTTTTCCCTTAAAAAAAAGTTGTGGCTTTATAGGTTGATGGTGGGTTACCGTTAACCAGCTGCTATCGCGGCAATCGTGACACGCAGTAACCATGTAAAACCAGATAATTTCATAATCACATGACATGAAGGGGTTACCGCAGGAGAAATCATAGCGTTCTGAAAATTCAGAGAAAATGTAGCATCTTAGATAAGGTATGAATTTTTTTAAAGGAAAATGTATAGAATATAAAATATATAAATTAAATATGAACTGAAACAAAATTTACTGAACAATACGCCTGGTAATCTTTAGCACACCTCGGCGATAAGCCTAGTCATCGTTGTTACCGTGCGGTAACCGGCGATATTGTGAACCCTAGTTGCAAGAACCATCTTTGCACACAAAACAAAACAAAACAAAACAAAAATCACTTCACGGTTTCAACGCGTGGCATAAAAGCGTTTAGTTCAAGCACGACCTGCTCAAAGGCTCAAAGACGGACAGCCCGACTCCTCAAAACAACAATTAAAGTAGGACTAAGATGACTCGGATGGTTGTAGTCTGGAATCAGTTATCCACAAAAAAAAAAAGGTAGCAAAGTTGGTTGCATTACAGAAATTTGACGAAAATTTTTTAGTGTACAAGAAAATTTGAAGCCAGAACATAAACTGCAGTAGAAGCCCTTGCCATCTGCGGCGTCTGCCTTTCGAAATGGGGATTGATATAGCTCCGTATATAAGAAATAAAAGGGTATACAATTCAGCTCTCAATCGAGGATTTGAGGCAACAAAGTTCAAAAAAACGAAATGTTAACCACACTAATAGAAGAACCCACACTAATTCCCAGCGATCAACAAGCTGTGGTCCGTCTGAAAAGACCGTTTTTCACCCTCTGAGAAAATGGTTAAAATGGTTTTTCTAGTAGTGACACACCAGGTTTGATCCAAATTGCTGACTGGTCTCAATTGAAATCACCATTATGTTTCTGCGTCGTAGGTGTCGCCGCTGCATCATCAGTTCAGTTGACGCGGGTGGCTCGTTTCCATGTAGCCAAGCAACCTGCGGCAGATTCTTCCGATCCAGCGCGCTCCCGGCAGAGACCGCCGCCGGTGGTCGTCGGTCGCCGTCGTCTCCGGACCATGAGGCGGCGGCGGCGATGGCGCGATCTCTTCTTCGTCTTTGTCGGTGTAGGCGGCGCCATGATCGGGGAACAACGGGACGCGGCGGCGGCAGACCGGGCAGGAGTTGCTCCGCGACAGCCACTGCACGAAGCAGTCTGCGTGGTACAGGTGGCCGCAGGGTAGCCGGCACGCGCTGCGGTCGCCGCCGGCGGGAGGTCGTCGGTGCAGACGGCGCAGGCCACCGCGGTGTCGGAGCCGACGGTGACGCTCCTCAGCCCGGTCTGCTTCGCGACGGTCCACACGGTGGAGGAACGCGAGCTGAATAACAAGACGCACTCCCAGTCCACCGGCGACGGCGCCGTACGCGGAGTCCGAGTCGAGGGCGGCGCCGCCGCCGGCGGAGGGGTAGTTCGGGAGGTCCCTCTCGTCTTGAACAAGTACAGCGGGAACGGGGGCCTCTCGTACATGGCCAGAGCGACGTGCTTGCGGCAGAAGTACGGGACAGCCATGGCCGACGAGGAGGTGGCGGCGTTCGTCGGCGGCAGAGGCGGAGAAGGCAGCTCGGACGGCGACGATGAGGGCGGAGGCGGCGCCATCGTGACCGAGGAAGACGACGACGAGGTGCTCCGCCTCCTCTCTCGGCTCGCGCTATATCTATGCGTCGCAGCAATGGAGGCGCCTCTTGCTGGCTTCCATTTGTATTTGTGATCTCTTTCACTCTCGTTGCTTGCTTTGCTTAGTGTGGCTGACTGGCTCGCGCTTTTTTCTTCCGCGTCGAATAACGAACGCCCTCGCGCGCTTTTGTGACTTAATCGCGAAGAATTTCGACGTGAGTGGCCGAATAGTAAAGCCTCTTAATTAACCTCTTGGATATGATACAGCCCATGCATGACTGTTCCTAAATATTGGGTAGTTATGGTCACGTACAATCCCTAATAAGAGAGAGGAGACGAGAGAGAAACATTGTGCATAGTCTTACTAATTGCTCCTTTCGTCCAATAAGCTACGACATCTCATCAGATTCGTTCAACTAAGATATATCATATATTCTAGGAATAATAGGTTTATCTTTTATGTTATAGATGGAGTATGCAAATTCACTCACATAAAAAAGAGATGAGATGAAATATTGATGTTAAGTCTACCGATGGTTGTTTGGATAAAGACGGTACAGATGCAAACACTCACAACGCACATATACTTACCCCTATAAACACCTCGGAAAGATTGGTTCAACATATCTTGATATTGACGAAGTTAGCACGGACACCTCACTGTTGACATGTAGATGCTCACGATGTGTGTGTGCACACCAACCTTTATAAGCACCTCTGAAAATTTGGTCTAGCATATCTTAAGATTGATAAAGTCACAACTCACAACAGACGCTTCGCTATCAACGTGCAGGCGTTCACAACGCACGCATACTCACGTCTATAAACACCTCCTAAAGACTGATATGGCATATCTTAATATTAATGAAGTCTCCACGGACATCTCATTATCGATAGATACATCACCTACCATTGAAAGAATAATTAGCTGTAAATATGAACACCTATGTTAAATCTAGGATTTAAACTTGGGTGGACAGATTTCAATATAAAGACCCTAACCGGTTGAATTATGCTTACTTGTTACTCCTATCTATCAATCGTTGTAAGTGTTTATAAAAGGAGAATTTGTTGTACGAGGATGAGGAAAAAGAAAAAAAGATAATGAAAAAAATATTTTTGTTTATTAATGACTGCGGCCTTTGTTGTTTGAAGAGTACTACGAAATAGTATTCTCCAACCGACCTGTATTGCCTAAAATCCTCTGCCTTTTAACACTCGGGAAATGAACTGAAAATAAAGGTAACACATGCGGAGTACATATTTAACAGGTAGTGCTGGGTGCCTGGGTCCGTACTCTTTTTGGAGGATTACATGGAAGCTTGACGGCGTAGCATGCACGAGCTTTCATCAGGGATGACTCGTACACGATTGACCCGGATTTGGATCAGGTGCAGTCGCTAGCAGTAGCAGTTTCATCGTCGGATACACATCAGACGGCCTGGATCGAGTAGAGCACAGTTCATGGTTACTGTAGCAATAACACTGTAGCGTGGGTACTGTTCGCATGACTACTGTAGCTTTGCTCTGGACCATTGATCATAAAAATGGACGCTCCACGTTGTGTGCAGTTGCTAACGTGCAGTTGCACCTGATCCCAATTCGATTGACCCATGTCTTTTATTCGAAAAGATAGATCAACAGATGTCACCGTGCACAGATGCACTCCCCAGCACCAACGGAAGAAACGGGATCAAATCAAATGGAATCTGCGGACGAGAAAGTTTCTGCTTTTTTTTTTTTTTGGAAGACCATAAAGAAAGTTTCTGCCTCCTCAGCCACAATACGTTCACACAATGGCAAAGAACAAGTGATCCCTCAAAAAAACAAGAACAAGCGATGAAAACCGCCACGCTTCGAACACGTGGCAGAAGTGCAGAACAAGTGTTTGAAAAAAAAAAGGCAAACCGCGGATTTATATGCCAACGTTTGACTGTCCGTCTTATATGAAATTTTTTTATAATTAGTATTTTCATTGTTGTTAGATGATAAAACATGATGAATACTTTATGCGTGACTTATCTTTTTAATTTTTTTATGATTTTTTTAAATAAGATGGACGGTCAAACATTGTACACGGAAACCAGGGTTTGTCTTTTTTTAGGACGGAGGGAGTAGATCCCTCTGCCTTTTAACACATGCATTTAACACTGGTGGTGTTCGGTCCGTACTCTTTTTGGAGGACTACATGGAAGCTTGACGGCGTAGCATGCACGAGCTTTCATCAGGGATGACTCGTACACGATTGACCCATGTCTTTTATTCGAAAAGATAGATCAAGAGATGTCACCATGCACAGATGCACTCCCCAACACCAACGGAAGAAACGGGATCAAAGTAAATGGAATCCGTGGACGAGAAAGTTTCTGCTTTTTTTTTATTTGTTTGGAAGACCATAAAGAAAGTTTCTTCCTCCTCAGCCACAATACGTTCACACAATGGCAAAGAACAAGTTATCCCTCAAAAAAAAAAAAAAAGAACAAGCGATGAAAACCGCCACGCTTCGAACACGTGGCAGAAGTGCAGAACAAGTGTTTGTGTTTCCGACCATCCGCGACGCAACCTGCCTCGAACCGAAAAGGAAAAAAGATCGGACTCCACAGATTATCAGGCAAGAGAAAGTAGAAGTATATCTGATTTACAAGCCGGCAGCCAGGAGCACAACATGAGCAACCCACAAAAGACAGCAAAGTAGGTTGAATTTACTAGTACAAACTTGAAGAAAGAGTTGCAACCGTAATGCAAGCAGGTAAACTGCAGTCGAAGCCATTCAAATGAGCTGTGGTTTCTTCACATGATGAATATTTGTGTAACTGAACTCCCAATGTAGAAAATTTTGAGCGAAAGAACCGAGTCTGTCTCCTTATGAAATTAAGATTGGCAGAAGATTCCCACACCATGTGCAATCAGCACTCTTATATTGGACTCGAATAACTCACATTATGTGCAGACTTTTCGCACAGCCATTTTGAGATTGGAAACGAATGATACGGTTCATACAAACAAACGAATTATAGGCATCCTGAATTAACTTAACAACAATTTTGATGACCAGATAAAGAACAGCAACTAGCAAAATGAGATTTTTCATTCTCCTGTAACCGAAGAATACAAACTGGTAAGGAGAAGCCCCCACACAATGCAACTCTAAAAAATCAGGGTGGAAAATGTGTGCATGAAATGTACACCAGTTCATCTAAAAGTGAAAACCAGAGTAAACTTACATCAATTTTGTACACTATAGTTGTTCAGAATGCATGGCAGCAAGCCTCCAACTTCATGGCATGCGTGGGCAAACTCTGCAGAAAAACCAAATAATCAACATAAACACTTCTACCATCGGGAAACACATATAAAATGAGGATAGTTGTATTGGCCCTAGAAGTTACCTTAAAGGGTGAATTCAACAGGAGGTTCAGGACAAATGAAAGTGGCAGACCATGCCTTTCAAATGACCAAATATCAATCAGCAGGCCTAAGGTGTACAAAAGAATGCCTCACAAACCCCAAACCAAAGAGTAAATCTAACTCCCTACTTTTTCCACATCAGGAACACATCTTCATTTGTTAGACGAAACACGACTGTAGTATTCAGTGAAGTCTAAGCGGAAGAGTAGGAATTTCAAATCAACATGCTGTTGCATAGGTAACTGAGCGATAAATGCATCAAGTGAAGAAGTATAATCTTTCGCAATGCTATCCAAATCTTCACCCATTTTCCGGAAAAGTTCCCCAGCCAGCTGAATCATGGCTTTCTTCCCACCATCCACCCATGAATCCACTTCCTTGGATTTAGCTTTTGCTTTTGATTTTGGCTTACCCTTTCCCCTGCAGTAAAAAAAAGAAGAGGTAAATCAAACAGCATATATGTAATAAGATGGAGAGAGATGGCATTGGTTAATTATGCAACAATCTAACCTCAGTTGCAACTCATATATCCGCTCAAACCACCGATCAGCATGGCTCCGGAATTGCAAAATGATGTCAAAAAGTGCAAAAAGATTCCTCAGAATTCCATGTGATCTCTCACCAAGGAGAGACTTCTCCACAATCGATGTGAGATACTTATCATGTGCCAACAGAAGATCATCTAAATCCTTTGCTGAATCCATTTCTTCTGAGAAACGAGCCCAGGAAACTTCCAGGACCTCAAACATAATGTAGTACTGGAAGTTGGTCACAAAGTGGTTCATTTCATTAAATAGAACTTGGCATTTGCGAAGAACTGAAACAAACTGAGACCTGATGTTTGTTCCCTCCTTGTAAAATGGAGATGAAACAATGCAGTTAGGCTTCATTGTCTTCCAGATTCCAGTCAATGAATGGTCTACACGCTTAAGCTTCCACAGGAAGTTAAAAATCTTGAGGTACCTCTTCATGACAGAAGCTGTGAATACCGTATCCAGAGGAACCCTAGCATCATACTCCAAGGAAAACACATCCCAGCCACGATCACCATCTCCATGATCCATCATCTTTACCTTTATGCGATCCAAGATGTCACGGTCATCATATTGAGCGTTAGATGCTCGGATCGCAGTCTCAAGCAACCCAGCCAAATGGAAGGAGCTAATCCTATTTGCTGGCTCTGACAACTCAGGGCCAACAACATCCATCAGATACTGGACGAAGTCACCCTGCCCAAGAAGCAAATACCTCTTAATCGCAAGACAATGATCTTTGAATCGATACCGCTTATGGATCACATCCATCAAATGCCGATCAATCCTCTTGGCTGCTTCAACCACTAGTGCCTCCAAAGCATCAATCTGCCCATAACCAAGCCCACCTCGACTAGTTGTGGTGCCAACACAGACAGCAGCCTCAGTAGCAGCATCTGCCCAACCATTATCATCACAGCAAACTTTAAGAAAGTTGATTGACTTCCCAGTTCTAAGAATCCTTTGCGCCAGTACTGGAGAAATGAAAGCTGGAAGCATATCAGACTGAAGAAGATAGCCCTCCTGCCACAGAGACTCAGCCTTGACTGGCTGCCCAACAATGAAGAATTCTGCAAACACATCCTCCAACTCCCCTTCTAACACCCAGCTTCGGACCATTTCAAACAGCGGTGAGCACACCCGCCGCAGCAAGCGGCCCATAAAATCCTGGAACGTGGGATCCCCATGCTGTGCGTGCCCATGGATCGCACCAGCCATTGCGCCACCTCTCAAACCCCGGCATCCATCAACCAAAACCGCCATTAGGCGCATCCTCACCGCAGGCTCAGCAAGCCAAACTGCAAGACGCCGCAGAGACAGGTAATTACCTGACACCCCTGAATCAGATCCAGGCGTAGGAATCGGATTCAGCGAGTAAGACTCGAGAACGGCGAGGAGCTTATAGTAATCAGAGAGCTCCTCCTGTAGAGCGGAGCAGAAGGCCTGAGCAACGGTGCCAACCTCGGTGGCAGCATCGGAGGGAGAGCGGCTGATGTTGTCGGAGATGAACCCCCGCACCTTGCGGAACAGCCACCCCAGCTCGCACAGCTTGCGCACCAGGGTGCGCGTGGAGCGCGGCACGCGGACGCCGTCGGGGAGGTCGTACGCGTCGCTGCCCTTGTCGAACCGCACGTACCGGCCGTCGATCCCCTGGCACGCGTACAGCACGTCGCGCACGAGCGCCGCCTCCGACACCTCCGTCTCGTCGAGCACCAGCTCGGTGTACTCCCGCAGCGCGATCTCGCGGATGTTGTCGGGATCCTTGGAGACCAGCACCACGCCGCCGGGCGGGGCCCCGGGCGCCCGCGAGGGCCGGCTTCCCCCTGCGGCCGCCCCCGCGCCGCCGGCGCGCGGCCGGGCGGCGCCGTGGGGAGGTTGGGGAGGCAGGACGCGCGCGGCGGGCGCGGGCGGGGGAGGAGAGCGAGTCGAGCAGGTAGAGGAGCGGCCAGAGCGACGCCGGGCGCGACCTGGCGGAGAGCTTGGCGTGGAGGTCGGCGAAGGCGAGCGCGTCGTCGGGGCGGCCCGACGCGGCGAGGCGCCGCTTGACGGACTCCGCGAGCGCGTGCTCGTCGGGAGGACGGCTGGCGCGAGGCGGCTCGAGAGCAGCCGGTGCGCGAACCGCAGCGCGCCCCCCGCATCCCTCCCGCCGCCGCCGCCGCCGCCGGATTCGGCGGAGATGAGGCGGTGGACGAGTTCCTTGATGAGATCCTGGGTTGGTGGTCTCCATTGAGGGGCTAGGGTTCGAGCAACCGATTCCACCGAGCGGCGGGGGGTTTGGTTTGGGGGATTTTGCGGAGGGAGGCGAAGTGGTTTCGTTTCGTTTCTCTCTCCTCATTTTGTAATTTTTCGGTTTTTGGATTTGTGCTGAATTTGGTCGTAATTTTGGGCGGGGAGAGGAATCTTTTTTGAAAAAGGGTGAGGGTTGTGTGGCTGGTTGGTGGGACCGGGAGTTTCGAGGTGGGGATGCGATTTTTTTTGGTGTGGCCCACTGTAGGTGGCGTGAATCGCAGAGAAAGCGACGCCCGGGACCACCACCAGGTGGTGGGACATTGGTTCCTCTTTTTGTGAGTTGTACTGCTGATGAAGTGATGAGCAGAAATTTAAAATCGTCCGTGCAGAAGCTCGGTTTGGATTAGAGCTGATCAGGATCAACAACAAAATGAAGTTGCATTTCAGCCCTACAAATTTCTCTCCAACATTTTAACAAATATGGAGTAAGATAGACTTCCAAGTGGAATTTGGAAAACAATTTTGAAAAATCTGATTACGAATTTAAATAATGCTCCTGAAAAAAAAAAGCTATAACGGATCCTGCAAGCACGCCATATGTGTGAAGAGACCTCTCCCACTTCGAGCAGGTTAGCATCATGCGTATAATTTCTCTCTCCCTACCCATTCATGAGAAAGAAGATATGTACTCCCTCCGTCCCATAAAGGAAGTCGCTTTGCTTGGTAGCAAATGTCCTAAAAACTCGATGCTGAACTTTCCCATAAGCTAGTAGTAGCGCAGAAAAGTGACACTAGCTAATGAAGTTTTTTAATTGATGGGACCGATTGGATTACTATAATCCATACAGTTGGCACCAATGTGTACCGTGCTGCAAGCACCAGCTATTAATTAATTTTATCATGTTTTAAATATTTTTTTAAGTAGATGTGATAGTATAACTGATTGTTGCAGTGTACTACTCTCAAGCCTCCACATGATTAGCTGCAATCCTATAAACATGGGCAATATGGTTATTTTCACCTAACTCTATTTTGGGTGACAATACCTAAAATGACATCCTTCGTGGGAGAGAGGGAGTAGGACGCAAGCATGGGCTCCTTGACCACCTCTCAGACAGCCCATGATCAAATTACAAACCTCAATAAGCTTTTGTAGTCGTCTTGATTGAAAGCATCCCGCTCATGACACCAGTCCATGCCAGAGCCATCATGTTTGCTTTGGAAAATATTGTAAATGGATGACTACGGCTAGTTCATGCCCGTTGTACCCCCAATAGGCTTGCCAGGTGTGGGTGACTTCATGGTGCCAGGGTGATTACATCCAACTTGTGTCGGGTGCAGCTTCTTCGGCATGGGTGGCATCTTGTTATGTAGGTAGCCGCACTAGTCGGTGTTAGGGGTAACCTTTGTCGATGTGTGTAATGTTGTCGTGAAGGGATCACTGCTCTACGAGTACATGCTATCCTTGTCGTCCACCATTGGTCCCAGTGTGCAACCGGATGTTTGCCAACGAGCTAAGTGTCACGCAGTGTCTTTGTTGGCTTCCAACTCATCTAGAGCCACTATCGTTAGATATCTTTCCTCCCCGTCGTCCAAGAATGGTAGCAAGAAATCAGGACATGCTTTTATGAAATACACGCATTGAGGCATTGATAAACTAGCTGTGCTCATATGTATCAGGCTTGCTAACTGAATATCTAGTCTGATATTATACAAGTATGGTATATCTATTATTTCGATGCATGAATTTCAATTAGATCCCGTAACTTTTATCCATATTATATAAGACTTGATTTGTTTCGGAACAATATGCCGTACAATATAAAAGCGAAAGAAAAAAATAAAGTACTAGTCCCTCCGCTTCAAAATATAAGAACTGTTAGGGTTCAAATTTCATATCGCAATACAAGGAATTTTTTTATTTTACTTTTCATGTTCCACAACACTTAAGTTGAAACTTTTTTATGTTTCACAGCACTTAAGTTGAAACCAGGTCAATTGGATGCTTCAAAAGGGAATCTAATCCTTTCAAAATCTTAAAAGTAACAACTGAAGCGACTTAAAAGATAAATATTTTGATCTAATTTTAATACAAAATAAACAAACTAAAAAACCTTCATATTTATATCATTGAGAGTTTAGATGAAGGAGAGGTAGAAGTAGACTGTGCAGAAAGAGGAAAAAACAGAAACCTTCCAGACCGGAGTGAAGCCTCTCTGTCCCGTGGCGGCCATGTCAGCCGGAAGCGAAAGAGCCCACGCCGCCTTCGCGAGCCCCTCGCCGGTGTCGGGGGCCTTCTTCTCCGCCTCCGGCTCAATCCTCTCCTCCTCCTCCGCCGCCGTCGCCACCACCACCACCAGCGCTGGTAGGACCCCGTCCTCCTCCGCCAGAGCGCCCATGAAGAAGACGAAGAAGCCGCCGTTCCGCCCCGTCGCCGACGACACCAAGCCCGTCCTCCGCGACCCGGTTCGCTCCCCTCCCCATCTCAGAACCCATGGGGCGATTTGGTTCCTTCCCATTAATCTGTTCGGTGTTGTTATTTCTGCAGGGTTGTGTGGCTGGTTGGTGGGACCGGGAGTTTCGAGGTGGGGATGCGATTTTTTTTGGTGTGGCCCACTGTAGGTGGCGTGAATCGCAGAGAAAGCGAAGCCCGGGACCACCACCAGGTGGGACATTGGTTCCTCTTTTTGTGAGTTGTACTGCTGATGAGTGATGAGCAGAAATTTAAAATCGTCCGTGCACAGAATAAGCTCGGTTTGGGGTGTGTTTTTTAGATCAAACTTTGGATCCAAAGTTTGTAAAATTCCATCACATCAGCCTGTCATACACACACAACTTTTCAGTCACATCATCTTCAATTTCAACCAAAATCCAAACTTTGGATGAAACTAAACGCAACCTTGGATTAGAGATGATCAGGGATCAACAAATAAAGTTGCATTTCAGCCCTAGAAATTTCTCTCCAACTTTTTATCAAATACGGAGGAGGATAGACTTCAAGTGGAATTAGGAAAACAGAAAAACAGACTTCAAGTGGAATTTGGAAAACAATTTTTAAAAATCTAATTATAAATTAAAATAAAACTCCTGCAAAGGAAAAAGCTAGAACGGATACACACGCCATACACCTTATAAGACCTCTCCTACTTCGAGCAAGTCAGCAGCATGTGTACAACTTCTGTCTCTCAACTCGTTCATGAGAAAAGAGATATGCACAAAACAAGTATGGGCTCCTTGGATTGCTAGTCCATGAACCAATTACAGCCTCGACAAGCTTTCACATTCGTCTTAATCGAAGAAATCCTGCTCGTACCACCAATCCGTGTTGGAGCCATCCTCTTTGGTTTGGACTATATCATATGCGGATGGTTACAACTAGTTGGTGTTGTTACTGGTTGCGCTCCAATAGGCTTGTGGGTGTGGGCGACTTTATGGTGCAAGGTGGATTGTATCCAATCTGTGTCGGGGGCAACTTCATTAGCATGGCTGGCACCTTCTTGCGAAGGTAGCCACACTAGTTGATGTTAGGGATAACCTCGTTGACGTGCAATGTTGCCGTGAAGGAGTCGTTTTATGAAAAAACGTTGCTCTTGTCCTTCACCACTAGTCCCAATGTGCAACAGGATGCTTGCCAACAAGCTCAATGTTGCACGGCATTAACCGACATGCAGTGTCTTCGTTGGCTTCATACTTGTCTTGTGCTGAGGTCGGTAGACATGCTTCTTCACCGTGGTTCGCTGATAAGGGAACTTGTTTCCGTCGTCCAAGAATAGTAGCAAAAGACCGGGGCATGCTTTTTACAAAATGGATGCATCGAGGCATCGATGAACTAGCGATGCTCACTCATATGTATCATGCTTGGTACCTCAATATCATGCTTGTTACCTCAATATCAATCAGATTAATTTTATACATATGGTATAAGACTTGATATTTATCATGTTGTTTCGGAATAGTATCTTGTACAACAGCGTAAAAGCGAAAACAAAATTAAAGTACCAGTACAAGAATTGCTATAAATCAAATTCTATATCACAATACAAGAATTTCTTTTACTAATTTATCATGTTTCACAACACTTAAATTTTAAGTGAAACCAGGTCAATTTGATGCTTCAAAAGGGAATCTGATCCGTTTCAAAATCTTAAAATTAACAACTGAAATGACTTAAAAGATAGGGAAAATTGGAACCATGCCATTGACTCATGTGGGTCCTACATGTCATTGAGATACCGATGGCATATCTCAAACTTTACGAAATTATAATGGCATGGTTTCAAATTACCAAGAAAGATATGGAGAATACTACTAAATAAACAAACTAAAAGACCTTCGTATTTATATCTTCGTACACTCTGCAGAAAGGGGAAAAAACAGAAACCTTCCAGACCGGAGTGAAGCCTCTGTGTCCCGTGGCGGCCATGTCAGCCGGAAGCGAAAGAGCCCACGCCGCCTTCGCGAGCCCCTCGCCGGTGTCGGGGTGCCCATCGTCACTCCTATAATTTGCTCAGACTGTGGTATGTGTAGTGTACTACAGTACACTTGGCTACTCTGCTAAACCCTGTAGACGAAAAATCACTCTCTTAAATGTTCATTGCCTCATTGGTTCATCTATTCCGTCCTGTTTTGTCTGATATGTGTGCGAGATTTGGAACAATGTTTTGCCTCTGGACCCTGATGTCATAGACTATGAGCAGCAAATTATTAAATGCCACGTCTTAAAAGTGGCAAATAGTTAAATGCCCCTTTTCTCCAGCCACCGAATGCTACAAAGTGGTTCTTGGTGACATTTGGTACAGAGAACCGATGTTTTTTTTTAGAAAAAAAAAGGTCAGTAAGACCCTCTTTGGTATAGCTCTTGGTTTTTTTTTGGGAGCCGGTATTCCCAACTCTACAAATTCATGGATCTAAATCCACGATTACGTCAATAACATTTGGATAAATTATTTTGTTTGAATAGATGAAATTTAACATTTTAAACCACTATATTTTAACATAAAAACTTCAAATCTACCGTGGATTTGAGAACTGGAATTGTACCAAACAGGGTCTAAATTAACCTTTTTTATGAAAATTGGCAGTTTGACTAATTTATGGGAAGAACAATGTTCAATTCCCTCCGATTTTTTTTTGTTTCTCGGGCAAATGCTACTTGTCTATGAAGGATGAGAATAGCATGTACACCGATAAATCAATCATTCAAGCATAATATTATTGCATCGATAAATGGATAATTCATGCATAAAAAAAGTGTACTCCATTTCATGTTATCAATTGTTTTTGACTTTTTTCATAGTCGAACATTTTTAGGTTTAACCAATCTTATATATTTTAATATAGCACCATTTTCAACATAATAAAACTAATTTAGTATGATAGATATTGCTAAACTTTTCCATAAAACTTGGTTAAACCTAAAAATGTTTGATTATGAAAAAAAAAGTTAAAATGACTTATAATATAAAACGAAGGGAGTACATCATTAGGGGCATTGATTGAGTATACAACACATTGATGCATTCATTATGCTTCGGTGCCTGCTGTCCTGCAGTCGCGCCAAGGGATAATCCAAGTTCCAACAAATGCCCCAGCACTGATCACCGCACCAGCTACTATCGATGCCGTCTTCCTGAGCAACGCGGCGACGCCGGACTCATCAGCGTCAGCTCCGGCGAACCACCGATGCCTGAGCGCGGCGGCGGCGGTCAGCCTCTCGCCGGGATCGAACGTGAGAAGCCCGGATTGGCACACTATTTGGTTTGGTTTTGTTAAATTTGGTTCAGTTGAGTTCATTTATTGGTTCAATGTTGAAATAGGTTTATTGCACATAAAACATTTTTGTGATGGATCACTAGGGGCTGTTAATTGATTCTAAAATAGCTTCTGAACTGTAGCAAGTGAACTTTGAATAAAGCTCGATTAAACTCAGACTTGGCTTGATTGCCATTCATGTTTTCAGACAAAAATCTGTTCTAGGGGGTGAAAACTTCTGAAAAATATAAAATTGGTTTTTCAGGTAGATTTAGTTAAATTAATTGACCAGTGTAATTCACCGATTTAGGATAGTTAATACTTCAGTTTACCGCATTTCTCTTATCAACTGTATTGGGCATTGTATATCTTCTATCGTAATAATCAAACTATGCAATTTTCTTTTTCTTACTCTAAAATATTGGATATGTGTTTTTCTTTTGAGGCAAACTCATATACTTATGAATCGTCAATTGATTGTTCTCTCCTTTATGTAGATGTTACTACCAGGGTTCAAGAATCAGGTATCGACATGATTAGCTCCTACATTTTTCTTCTGCGCAAGCCTGCCCATCGTCACTCCTATAATTTGCTCAGACTGTGGTATGTGTAGTGTACTACAGTACACTTGGCTACTCTGCTAAACCCTGTAGACGAAAAATCACTCTCTTAAATGTTCATTGCCTCATTGGTTCATCTATTCCGTCCTGTTTTGTCTGATATGTGTGCGAGATTTGGAACAATGTTTTGCCTCTGGACCCCGATGTCATAGACTATGAGCAACAAATTATTAAATGCCACATCTTAAAAGTGGCAAATAGTTAAATGTCCCTTTTCTTCAGCCACCAAATGCTACAAAGTTGTTCTTGGTGACATTTGGTACAGAGAACCGATGTTTTTTTTTTTTTGAAATAAAATAAAATTAGTCAGTAAGACCCTCTTTGGTATAGCTCTAGGTTTTTTTTGGGAGCCGGTATTCCCAACTCTACAAATTCATGGATCTAAATCCATGATTACGTTGATAACATTTGGATAAATTATTTTGTTTGAATAGATGAAATTTAAGATTTTAAACCACTATATTTTAACATAAAAACTTCAAATCTATCGTGGATTTGAGAACTGGAATTGTACCAAACAGGGTCTAAATTAACCCTTTTTTTGAAAATTGGCAGTTTGACTAATTTATGGGAAGAACAATGTTCAATTCCCTCTAATTTTTTTGTTTCTCGGGCAAATGCTACTTGTTTATGAAGGATGAGAATAGCATGTACACCGATAAATCGATCATTCAAGCACAATATTATTGCATCGATAGATCGATAATTCATGCATAAAAATATTGTGTACTCCATTTCATGTTATAAATTGTTTTTGACTTTTTCCTTAGTCGAACATTTTTAGGTTTAACCAATCTTATAGAAAAATATAGTACCATTTTCAACATAATGAAACTAATTTAGTATGATAGATATTGCTAAACTTTTCCATAAAACTTGGTTAAACCGAAAAAGGTTTGATTATGAAAAAAAAGAGTCAAAATGATTTATAATATGAAAATGAATGGAGTACATCATTAGGGGGCATTGGTTGAGTATACAACACATTGATGCATTCATTATGCTTCGGTGCCTACTGTCCTGCAGTCGCACCAAGGGATAATCCAAGTTCCAACAAATGCCCCAGCACTGATCACCGCACCAGCTACTATCGACGCTGTCTTCCTGAGCAACGCGGCGACGCCGGACTCATCAGCGTCAGCTCCGGCGAACCACCGATGCCTGAGCGCGGCGGCGGCGGTCAGCCTCTCGCCGGGATCGAACGTCAGAAGCCCCTTCAGGACGTCGAACCCGTCCCGCGACAGCAGCTTCTCCGGGAAGAGCTCCGGCAGCCAGCCGTGGGCCTCCTGCTCCGGCTGCGGCCGCCGCAGCGCTCGCCATCGCCGGACCTCGTAGGCTAGGAGCTCGGACTTGGACTTGAAGGCCTCGTGCGTCTTCTTCCCCGGGACGCCGAGCATGTCGAAGATGTGGTAGAGCTGGTCGCTCGTGCCTTCTCCCCGGAACGGCGCCTCGCCGGAGAGGAGCTTCGCCATGACGCAGCCGAGCGACCACGTGTCGACGCGGCCGTCGTAGTCCGGCATGCCGAGCAGCACCTCCGGCGCCATGTACCCGTCGGTCCCGACCCGGCGGTACGGCGGCGCCGCCTCGGCCGTGGACATGGCCAGCCCGAAGTCGCATATCTTCACGACGTCGCCGCCGCCGCCGCCGACGAGGATGTTGCTGGCCTTGATGTCGCGGTGGATGATGCGGCGCTCGTGCATCGCCTCGGCGCCCGTGAGCAGCTGGCGCATGACCCGCCGCACGGTCGCCTCCGCGTAGCCCTCGCCGCCGTTGGCGCTCGACGTGCTCGGCCAGGGCGGCGCTCAGGCTCGGCCCGACGTACTCCATGACGAGGCTGTACTGCTTGGTGCGGGGTTGCGCGCGACGCCGTGGAGGCCGACGAGGTAAGGGCTGCCGCGGCAGGCCGCCATGAAGGACGCCTCCCGGAGCAGCTCGGCGGCGTCGCCGTCGCCGAGCGGCGGCCGCGGAAGAGGGTCTTCATGGCGACGGTCTGGCCGGTGTCGCGGTGCTCCGCCTTGACGACGACGCCGAAGCCGCCGCTGTGATCCTGCCGATCTGCCTGTAGCACCGGGTGCTGCTGGTGCCGCCGACGCGCCGCCGCCACCTGCCCGATCTCCTCCGGCTGCTCCGCCGGCGGCTTGCTTCTTCCACGTCGTCGTTGCATTCCTCTATCATGGCGCAGATGGTGGCGACCCTCTTCTCGCTCATCGTCCCCGCGGCGGCGTGGTCGTCGATCATGGCGCAGAGTTCGGCAAGCCCGTCGCCGCCATGGATGCTGCCGTGCCCGTGCCATCATCTCGCTCGTCGGCCATGGTGCACACGTCGCCGCCTCCCATGGTGGCCATGCAGAAGAAGACGTTGCTTGCAACTGGCCATGGACATAATCAGGCCAAGAGAAATAGAAGGCTTTAGGATACTGATCCGATTCGAGTTCAAAAGGCGTTTAGTTTTTCCGCATTGTGTTCGATTTTTTTCAATCTGTTTCGTTCAAGTAAATTAATCCGATTTGTAGCCTTATTGGCTTTGCATTAACAAAACCATGCATTAACTTATCAAGATGAACACAATCTTGAGATTTGAACATTAGGCAAACTTTGACCGAGACCTGACCTAAAAACACAAGTCAACAAAAGTCAAACTAAACGCCTCGGCGTCCGGACTCCGACTTGGTCAAGCTCCTAAGCCGGCCCAGAATCCTAACCTTGCCCTCCCACCCTAACCCTTTCCTCCCTTCTTTCCTCGGCGACTCGTCGGAGAGCTCCGCCGCCGAGTCCTCCCACTGGAGCTCGTCGGCCGCCGCGCCTGCCTCGCCTTGAGCTCCGCGGCGAGCTCCGTCACCGCGGCTCCGGGTCGTCCCTGCTCCGCAGCAGCACTTCCCCCACCTCGGCCGGCGTCATCTCGGCGCCGCCGCGGACGCAGCACTCCGCCGCGTCCAGCATCTCGTGGTCCTCGACGCCGACGTAGCGGCGACCAGCTCGCGCATGGCGTGCGCGCCGCAGCGCCCGAGGCGCACGTGCACGTCCATCCTCCCCGGGCGGAGCAGCGCCGGTCGATGCCGTCGACGTGGTTCGTCGTGAACACGATGATGCGCTCCTCGCCCCACGACCACACGGCGTGTGAAGTTGAGCAGCCCGGACAGCGTCACCTTGGAGCGGTGGTTGTGCGCCGCCGCCGTCGAGTCGGAGTCTGACGAGTCGTCGTCGGAGGCGGCGGTGGCGTGGAGGAGCCGGCGTCTTTGTTCCGTCTCTCTTGCGTCGCCGGGTGAGGGTGGAGGAGCAGTCGATGTCCTCGAACGATGACGAGCGGGTTGGTGGTCTGGATGAGTAGCGCGCGGAGGTCGGCGTTGGTGCGGACGCGGTGAGCTCGAGGTCGAACACGTCGTACCGGAGTGTTCCCATGGCGGCGATGAGCGAGGATGCCAGAGCCGGGCGGCGCGTGGAGGAGGTACCCGCTTCCACGGCCGCCCCGCCGGCGGTAGAACTCGCTGCCGTCGGCACACGCCGTGAGGTCGGCGAGAGGCGCGCCTTGAGTTCCGGGTCGAGCGCGAGCGTGTCGAACGTGACGGGTGGCAGAACGGCACCGCGACCACGCCGCGGCGCCGCGCGGGGACGCCGCGTTCGTGTGCAGCCTCCGCGCCCGCGACGACCGCTCCATGTGGCTCCGCCCGGCGGCGAGTGCCGCAGGTACGCCGGGGCACCGCGGCGTGGCCGCTTGGGCAGCCGCAGCGAGAACGACCCGCCTGCCCTCCAGCGATCCTGGAGCGTGTCGGCGTGGTGCGTCCACACGGCGCGGTGCCGTCGAAACTGTCAGCCAGGCGATTGTTCTGGGCCGAACAGAGCGGAAGGCACGACCGTCGTCGCTCGCGGCCCCGCGGCCGCTCCCGCGTCATGCCCACCTCCGCCGCCGGAGACGGCGACGGAGCGCGGCAGCGACAGCGTGAGGCGGGGAGGCGGCGGCGAGGAGAGGAGGAGTGAGCGGTGGAGGTAGAGCTGGACATGGCGGTACAGCGCGTTGGGCTCGACGGCGGCGGAGCCGAGGAACTCCGGCACGTCGAAGTAGGAGTACGGCGTGAGCGAGTCCTGCAGCGACTGCCACAGCGAGTGGAGGAGGGAGAGCAGCTGCGTCGGGAGCACGTTCTGCAGGATGGTGAGGAGGCCCAGCAGCGACCACATCTGCGACAAGAACTCCATTGCCGTCGAATTTGGAGCTCAGCTACTGCTTGAGCTGCTAAGCTGGAAGGCAGTGTAGTGTGGTTTTGGGTTTGGCTTGTCTTGCCGTTGCATGGAGGGAACGCCGGATATAAAGAGGGGAGGAAGATAAAGGAGGTGGCCACTGTTACAGATTGTTTATTAGCCTTGATGACGGCATCAGCATGCATGCTTTGCTGCATAGAAAGGAGATAATGTGGATAACTAGAATATTAGTTGACAAGCATAACGGTGTTGGTCACAAACCATAATCATCGAATTGAAGCATGAATTTGACAATAGACATAGGTACAAGGATCACTTCCATGCATCTATTTTCATTTTTCAGGTTTCATGCTTTTACTTGTTTAACTGTAGGTTCCATTCAGACAAGCATGCCAAACAGTGAAAACAACACGTATCCTTGATGCGGACATACAGTGAAAGAGTGCAACTGCAGATGGTTTAGGTTTACTGATCTCTAACGGTGAACTGATACTAATAAGAATCATCAAACACATCAGACTGAGTCTTGACAGACATTTTGTTCCCCTGTTGATATATATCATCAAACCATCAATCCATATGCCAAGAAAGGCCACAAGGCTGCATTGTTAGTGCATAAACAATAGTTTCCGCAGGCTCAAATGACATTGTGTCCCCCTTATGTCTGCAGCATCAACTCACAAAAGCAGGGCCAGTCTAATTTCTTTTCTTCTTTTTTCATATGCTGCAGCATCACTGCTGGTCCATCTGCAATAGTTCTTCAGCTCAAGAAGAAGAAGAAGAATATTTCGGCTGCCTCTGCTCAGCTTTGCACGCAGGGGGTAGGAAAGAAAAAAAAAGGACCTGAAAGGAAGGAGGAGAGGGTAAGGTGCGGCTCCTCTTTTGCACACGTTCTCCGGCTCTTTTCTCATCTTTTATGACAGGGTGGACGGTGGCGCGCGCCTCGGAAGCCGGGACCGGCGTGGTGGCGCCGCCGGCCGGCCCGTGCGCGCGGAAAGAGGAACTATGAGCTGCAGCCACGGGGAAGGATGATCCACCTCGCCGCGCATGGAATGTTCTCTTGCGGCCAGTGGCGGAGCCAGAATCGTCGTGAAGCCCGGACGACTAGTAGCGTTTTTGGGTGACCGACTGATTTTTATACTCGTCGACAGCTAACGGCAATGAAAACTGCAGCGACAGAGCCCGGACGGTCGCCCGACCTGACCAACACAATGTGTCCTCCCTTCTTCTCACTGGCCTGGTAACTGGTACACTACATAGTAGTAACTGGAAATCTGGAATTTTCTCTTGCAATGCTTGTTAAGATGCATAATACACATCTTACTTCAGCTGAAGAACTCCCTGACAAATGTATAGCAAAGGCATAATTCTGTTAGGATTTTTTTTACACAAATCCTAAGTTTCAGATGATGCAGATTTACTACGCTTTGGTTTTTACAGTATGGACATCCACACCGAATGAGCTGATGTCACTACACTCGAGTGCATTACTGTGCAGATAAACCTGTAAAACAGTACTATTACTGTACCTTCTATACATGATAAAACTTTTGGTTTACATGTGGCAGTCACATGGGAATCAATCTTGAACGAAGAACTGAAGAAGCATAGGATTCTCCCATCCAGACAAAAGACCAGTTTTTGCTAGCAACAGCTGATAGCTTAGCATTCCCCCATCTTTTTCGCACCAAAGCAGGGGCTGATTAGTTTTACCAAAGGCTGGGGATTAAAGGCCCTAATTGTCCTTTGTAGCTCAGCTGAGAGTGAGAGTGAGAGTGAGAGTGAGAGTGAGAGAGTGACTGAGTGTTAGGCTGCCTTTTGTCGGGAATATATGCACCCATCATTGCGCGACGGGCCTTTCCCCTGCGTGCAAGTGCGTGCGAGCCTTCTCTTTCGTGACATGGGCCGAAAATGAGGTGAGCTCGGTGGTTGACATCCATGTGAAAGAACCGGAGCTTTTTTATGTGTACATGTTCTCTTGTAATCATTTCTTCTTTGTTCAAGTTTTTCAGTTCAGTTGAAATTTGTTCTTGAATTCAGTGTGTAAAGTAAGGTATTATTCAGTTTAGCGGTCAGTGCTCGTGAAGATCTGATTTGCATTGCAAAGCATCTGAATTTTTTTTTTTCCTGCGGGAAAAAGCATCTGAATTCTGAATTCTAGCTTGTGACCGCACGAAGAAATAGTCAGTACTAGTAATTATACTCTCTTCGGTTTTAAAATATATGATATTGTTATGTTTTGGAAATAATGTTTAATCATTTGTCTTATTTGAAAAAAAGTTTCAAATATGAGAAATATAGGTATACAAAATTACATTTAATAGTATAACAAGTAACAACAAGATGCTACTCCCTCCGTTTCACAATGTAAGTCATTCTAACACAGCGAGTGGAGGAGGGAGAGCAGCTGCGTCGGGAGCACGTTCTGCAGGATGGTGAGGAGGCCCAGCAGCGACCACATCTGCGACAAGAACTCCATTGCCGTCGAATTTGGAGCTCAGCTAGCTTCTTGCTCAGCTACTGCTTGAGCTGCTAAGCTGGAAGGCAGTGTAGTGTGGTTTTGGGTTTGGTTTGTCTTGCCGTTGCATGGAGGGAACGCCGGATATAAAGAGAGGAGGAAGATAAAGGTGTGTTCACTGTTACAGATTGTTTATTATCCTTGATGACGGCATCAGCGTGCATGCTTTGCTGCATAAAAAGGAGATAATGTGGATAATTAGAATATTAGTTGACAAGCATAACGGTGTTGGTCACAAACCATAATCATCGAATTGAAGGATGAATTTGACAATAGACATAGGTACAAGGATCACTTCCATGCATCTATTTTCATTTTTCAGGTTTCATGCTTTTACTTGTTTAACTGTAGGTTCCATTCAGACAAGCATGCCAAACAGTGAAAACAACACGTATCCTTGATGCGGACATACAGTGAAAGAGTGCAACTGCAGATGGTTTAGGTTTACTGATCTCTAACGGTGAACTGATACTAATAAGAATCATCAGACGTGGTGGCCATGCAGAAGAGAGACGTTGCTTGCAACTGGCCATGGACATAATCAGGCCAAGAGAATAAGAAGGCTTTAGGATACTGATCCGATTCGAGTTCAAAAGGCGTTTAGTTTTTCCGCATTGTGTTCGGATTTTTTTCAATCTGTTTCGTTCAAGTAAATTTAATCCGATTTGTAGCCTTTTTGGCTTGCATTAACAAAACCATGCATTAACTTATCAAGATGAACACAATCTTGAGATTTGAACATTAGGTCAAACTTTGACCGAGACCTGACCTAAAAACATCAAGTCAACAAAAGTCAAACTAAACGCCTCGGCGTCCGGACTCCGACTTGGTCAAGCTCCTAAGCCGGCCCAGAATCCTAACCTTGCCCTCCCACCCTAACCCTTTCCTCCCTTTCTTCCTCGGCGACTCGTCGGAGAGCTCCGCCGCCGAGTCCTCCCACTGGAGCTCGTTGGCCGCCGCGCCCTGCCTCGCCTTGAGCTCCGCGGCGAGCTCCGTCACCGCGGCGTCCGGGTCGTCCCTGCTCCGCAGCAGCACTTCCCCCACCTCGGCCGGCGTCATCTCGGCGCCGCCGCGGACGCAGCACTCCGCCGCGTCCAGCATCTCGTGGTCCTCGACGCCGACGTAGCGGCCGACCAGCTCGCGCATGGCGTGCGCGCCGCAGGCGCCCAGGCGCACGTGCACGTCCATCCTCCCCGGGCGGAGCAGCGCCGGGTCGATGCCGTCGACGTGGTTCGTCGTGAACACGATGATGCGCTCCTCGCCGCAGCACGACCACAGGCCGTCGGTGAAGTTGAGCAGCCCGGACAGCGTCACCTTGGAGCGGTGGTTGTCGCCGCCGCCGTCGGAGTCGGAGCCCGACGAGTCGTCGTCGGAGGCGGCGGTGGCGTGGAGGAGCCGGCGTCTTTTGTTCCGTCTACTCTTGCGGTCGCCGGTGAGGTGGAGGGAGCAGTCGATGTCCTCGATGACGATGAGCGAGCGGTTGGTGGTCTGGATGAGACCAGACCGTCGCCGGCCATCGCCACTGCCGCCGCGTCCCACACCGCGGCTGGTCGTCGCCAACGTGCTGCCCGCTCCATTCCGTCCGAGACCGCCATCGCCACCTGCTGCCAGCGGGCCAACTGGCCGCGCACCACCGTCCGCCACCCGCCGTTGCCGTCGTTCCAACCTGCCGCCACCCTCACAGACCCCGGCCGAGAGGCGCGGATCTGGGGGGCAACCGCCGCCGCCGCCGCCGGCACCGGCGCCGTCCGCAGCCCACAGGACCATCGCCAGCCGCCTCCGCGCCCCCCCGGCCAGCTCCGTCCCAGGCCGCCATCGCCATCCCCGCGCGTTCCTTCAGAGCCACCGCCGCCCTCGCTGCCTGGGGTCCGGAGCTCGGCCCCGCGCCGGGATCCGGACAGGAGGGGGTTGGAACCGGCCATCCCGCCGCCTCCACGCGCATCACCGCCGCCAGCGGCTCGGGATCCATACCCGCCCGGCACCAGATCCGCGCAGGAGAGCGTAGAGCCAGCACCTCGCCTCCTCAGTGCGTCGTCGGCGCCGGTCACCCATCTCTTTTCACCGTCGTCGGCACGGCCACGTCGTCGAAGGCCATGCCGCCACCCGATGTCGGAGCTCGACGTCGCAGGCCGGCGAAGTCGCCGGCCGTCCGGAGCTAGTCGGGGTCGTGGGCTGCCGATGCCGCGACCTTCTTGGGGATTATGGTAAGAGCAGGCATTATGAGAGCACTACGCGCCGCGCAGGTCACCTACGTACCGTATTGCTCTGCGCGCGGTGCCCGTTCACAGCTGCGGTGTATCCGGCTGTGCCATCTGCCTATGCGGTCTGTGTCCGGCCACAGCAGAGTGGAGTATATAAGTACGTCCATCGGTTCATGTAAGCGGGCGCTCACATTAAAGATGGCTATGACTGGTTCCTGCCTGGAGCGATTAATATCAAATGAATGTGGAAAATGTTAGATGAATTACATTGTAAACGGAGGGAGTAGCATCTTGTTGTTACTTGTTATACTATTAAATGTAATTTTTATACCTATATTTCTCATTTTTGAAACTTTTTTCAAATAAGACAAATGATTAAAACATTATTTCGCAAAACATAACAATGTCATATATTTTAAGAACGAGAGTATAATTACTAGTACTGACTTTCTTCGTGCGCGGTCACAGACTAGGATTCAGAATTTCAGATGCTTTTTTCCCGCAGGAAAAAAATTCAGATGCTTATGCATGCAAATCAAGATCTTCACGAGCACTAACCGCTAAACTGAATAATACCTTACTTTACACACTGAATTCAAGAACAAATTTCAACTGAACTGAAAACTTGAACAAAGAAGAAATGATTACAAGAGACATGTACACATAAAAGCTCCGGTTCTTTCACATGGATGTCAACCACCGAGCTCACCTCATTTTCGGCCATGTCACGAAAGAGAAGGCTCGCACGCACTTGCACGCAGGGGAAAGGCCCGTCGCGCAATGATGGGTGCATATATTCCGCGACAAAGGCAGCCTAACACTCAGTCACTCTCTCACTCTCACTCTCACTCTCACTCTCAGCTGAGCTACAAAGGACAATTAGGGCCTTTAATCCCAGCCTTTGGTAAAACTAATCAGCCCCTGCTTTGGTGCGAAAAAGATGGGGAATGCTAACTATCAGCTGTTGCTAGCAAAAACTGGTCTTTTGTCTGGATGGGAGAATCCTATGCTTTCTTCAGTTCTTCGTTCAAGATTTATTCCCATGTGACTGCCACATGTAAACCAAAAGTTTTATCATGTATAGAAGGAAACAGTAATAGTACTGTTTTACGGTTTATCTGCACAGTAATGCACTCGAGTGAGTGACATCACTCATTGGTGTGGATGTCCTATGAGTAAAACCAAAAGATAGTAGTAAAAAAAAATCCTAAAGAATTATGCCTTGCTGTACATTTGTCAGGGAGTTCTTCAGCTGAGTGAGGTGTGTATGCATCTTAACAAGCATGCAAGAGAAAATTCCAGATTTCCAGTTACTACTAGTGTGTACCAGTTACCAGGCCAGTGAGAAGAAGGGAGGACACATTGTGTTGGTCAGGTCGGATGCGAGCAGCGTGCTCGGCGCGGTACGTCCGGCTCGTCGCTGCAGTTTTCATTGCCGTTATTTGTCGACGGGTATAAAAATCAGTCGGTCACCCAAAACGCTACTAGTCGTCGGGCTTCACGACGATTCTGGCTCCGCCACTGCGCGCAAGAGAACATTCCATGCGCGGCGAGGTGATCATCCTTCCCCGTGGCTGCGCTCATAGTTCCTCTTTCCCGCGCACGGGCCGGCCGGCGGCGCCACCACGCCGGTCCCGGCTTCCGAGGCGCGCGCCACCGTCCACCCTGTCATAAAAGATGGAAAAGAGCCGGAAACGTGTGCAAAGAGGAGCGCACCTTACCTCTCCTCCTTTCCTTTCAGGTCCTTTTTTTTTTCTTTCCTACCCCCTGCGTGCAAAGCTGAGCAGCAACGCAGCCGAAATATTCTTCTTCTTCTTGAGCTGAAGAACTATTGCAGATGGACCACAGTGATGCTGCAGCATATGAAAAAAGAAGAAAAGAAATTAGACTGGCCCTGCTTTTGTGAGTTGATGCTGCAGACATAAGGGGGACACAATGTCATTTGAGCCTGCGGAAACTATTGTTTATGCACTAAACATGCAGCCTTGTGGCTATCTGGCATAGGATTGATGGTTTGATGATATATATCAACAGGGGAACAAAATGTCTGTCAAGACTCAGTCTGATGTCTGATGATTCTTATTGTATCAGTTCACCGTTAGAGATCAGTAAACCATCTGCGTGCACTCTTTCACTGTATGTCCGCATCAAGGATACGTTGTTGTTTTCACTGTTTGGCAAACAAGTAAACAAGAAACATGAACCTGAAAAATGAAATAATGATGCATGGAAGTGATCTTTGTACCTATGTCTATTGTCAAATTCATGCTTCAATTCGATGATAAGTAGTATTTTGGGACAGTTTGGTGACCAACACCGTTATGCTTGTCAACTAATATTCTAATTATCCACATTATCTCATTTTTATGCAGCAAAGCATGCATGCTGATGCCGTCATCAAGGTAATAAAAACAATCTGTAACAGTGCCCACCTCCTTTATCTTCCTCCTCTTTATATCCGGCGTTCCCTCCATGCAACGGCAAGACAAGCCAAACCCAAAACCAAATCAGCAGCTCAGCAGTAGCTTAGCAGCTCAAGCAGCGCTAGCAAGAACACTCAGCTGAGCTCCAAATTCGCACGGCAATGGAGTTCTTGTCGCAGATGTGGTCCGCTGCTGGGACTCCCTACCATCCTGCAGACGTGCTCCCGACGCAGCTGCTCTCCCTCCTCCACTCGCTGTGGCAGTCGCTGCAGGACTCGCTCACGCCGTACTCCTACTTCGACGTGCCGGAGTTCCTCGGCTCCGCCGCGTCGAGCCAACGCGCTGTACCGCCATGTCCAGCTCTACCTCCACCGCTCCCTCCTCCTCTCCTCGCCGCCGCCTCCCCGCCTCACGCTGTCGCTGCCGCGCTCCGTCGCTGTCTCCGGCGGCGGCGCGGCGGTGGGCTGACGCGGAGCGGCGCGCGCGGGCGCGACGCCGTCCGTGTCGCTTCTCCGCGGAACCACTCGGTGGCTGACAGCTTCGACGGGCACCGCGCCGTGTGGACGCACCACGCCGACACGCTCCAGGACTCGCTGGAGGAGCGGCGGTCGTTTCTCGCTGCGGCTGCCCAAGCGGCACGCCGCGGCGGTGCTCCCGGCGTACCTGGCGCACCTCGCCGCCGCGGCGGACCACCTGGAGCGGTCGTCGCGGGCGCGGAGGCTGCACACGAACGCGGCGTCCCCGCGCGGCGCCGCGGCGTGTCGTCGGTGCCGTTCTGCCACCCGTCCACGTTCGACACGCTCGCGCTCGACCCGGAACTCAAGGCGCGCCTCCTCGCCGACCTCACGGCGTTCGCCGACGGCAGCGAGTTCTACCGCCGGACGGGGCGGCCGTGGAAGCGGCGGTACCTCCTCCACGGCCCGCCCGGCTCTGGCAAGTCCTCGCTCATCGCGCCATGGCGAACCACCTCCGGTACGACGTGTTCGACCTCGAGCTCACCCGCGTCGCCACCAACGCCGACCTCCGCGCGCTCC
>CM020186.1:10700840-10714363 GCA_009805545.1 Oryza longistaminata | reverse complement strand
CGCCGTCGGGCGGGAGCTCGAACCCGAACAGCCGGATGACGACGCGGGTGGAGCCGGGCCATCGCCGCCGGCCTCGGGCGCACGAACGGCAGCTGCGAGAACGACTCGATGCCCGCGGCCGCCGGCACGTCCCCGACGTGTTTCGCGTCGTGCTCGCTCATCGCCGGCCAGCCGGCCACCGCCTAGCTCGCCGGCAAGGTAGCTAGCTAACTAACTAGGGCAAGCTAAGCGAGCTAGATAGCTAGATTAGCTAGGTTCAAGGTGATCTGATGGCCATGTGTGTTGGCAATGGTGGTGGTGGCTCTAGCTAAGAACAAATGGGTTGGGTTAAGTTCGATCGGAGTGGGGAGTGGAACGAACGGGACCAGTTTGGGGATGGTAGGGTTGACAACGAGTGTGTTTAATGCAGTGTGTGCAATTTCTCTTGGCTCTTATAATCTTGATGCGTTTTAAGCTTTGCATTTTGTGCTTTATATGTGTTTGGTGCATGGTCAGAATTCAGATGTGTCAAATACAGAAATTTGACATGTCAGTCCAAGTGGTGGATGAATAGCATCATGGGACAGAGACACCTTAGGAAGAAAATGAAATAATGATACTTGTAATTATTTGGTTCGACTTGACAGATGCTGGCCATCGACAGAACTTGACAACAGACAAATATTCCAATGGAACAGAAGAAGCATCGGTCCATATTCCAATAAATCAGAATAAAATAATTAATAATGAATTAATTTATGGTAGTAGAAAATTAGGGAGATATACTACTTAATTATGAGACCACAAATTTTCATGCTCCATACGTCTTGCCCTTGAATTTATCTCTATTTCTAACAAAGAAATCTAAATGTGATGAACAGAAGTTACAAGTTACAGAACGAGGTTGGAATATTGAATGAGTGCAGCGGCGAAAAAGGACTGCAAAAAAGGCACTGAAGAAAAAAAAAATCCCTCTCTTGTGAGCATCTCTAGCTAAACAAATTCACGAACTAAAGAAAAAGAATTACTCCGTATTTTCTTCTCTTAATTCGCACTTACCAATAAGGCAAGAACCCGCTAATTAATCGCGCACGCATCTCTCAATTCTCATGGAGAATTACAAGGTGAGATCCAAGCTCACATTCTCCCGGTTAATCTCCGCCAGGTCTCCCAGGCGGCGGCGCTCGTGGTGATGCGGCGAAGACGACGACGCCGACGACGACGAGGACGACGACCGCGACAGCCGCGAGCCGGGTTGCAGTTGCACCACCGCGGCGGCGGCGCCGCCTACCCCGTTCCCTCTCCTTACCTCCACCATTGCGTCCTCCTCCTCGCGTCCACCGGCCAGCGACAGCGGCGGCTGCCGTTCTTGGCGCGCCAGCCGGCGGGGGCCGCCGCACGGGCGATGGTCGGGCGGCGGGGACACGCCACAGCGCGGCGGCGGCGGCCGGCACCACCGGGCTGCGTTGATCGGGTGCGGACGGAGCCTGGCGGCGCCGGGCCGTAGTACCACCGCACACCATGGGCGCGGGCCGCCGGGCGGAGGTGGTGGTTGGTTGGACCACGAGGGGTAGGGCGGCGGCGGCGGCGGCCGGCGGCGCCATGTGCGGCGGCGAGGGGCCGAAGCGGTGCGAGCCGTAGTAGCTGGCGTAGGCAGGGTAGCCGGGTAGTGCGCGTGAATGGCCATGGCGCTCTGGAACTGCGCGCGCTTTCGCGTGCTGCCGCTCCCGCTTCGTGCGCGTTCTGGTGCCCGCCCAGGCGCTGCGACGTCCGGGAGTTTCCGGCAGCAGTAGTGGCACTCGAACTTGCGCCCACCGCCGCCGCCGCCCCGCCGCCTAATCGCGGACGCGGTCACCTGCCGGGAGCAGCGGCGGCGGCGGCGGTGTGTCTCGCGGCGGTGACGACGTCGCTGCTGGCGGCGGAACGACGCCGTCGGGCGGGAGCTCGAACCGAACAGCCGGATGGAACGCGCGGGGCTGAGCCGGCCTCGCCGCCGGCCTCGGGCGCACGACGGCAGCTGCGAGAACGACTCGATGCCCGCGGCCGCCGGCACGTCCCCGACGTGTTTCGCGTCGTGCTCGCTCATCGCCGGCCAGGCGCCACCGCCTAGCTCGGGCAAGGTAGTAGCTAACTAAGCTAGGGCAAGCTAAGCGAGCTAGAATAGCTAGATTAGCTTAGGTTCAAGGTGATCTGATGGCCATGTGTGTTGGCAATGGTGGTGGTGGCTCTAGCTAAGAACAAATGGGTTGGGTTAAGTTCGGAGCGTGGGGGAGTGGAACGAACGGGACCAGTTTGGGGATGGTAGGGTGTAACGAGTGTGTTTAATGCAGGTGTGTCAATTTCTCTTGGGCTTCTTATAATCTTGATGCGTTTTAAGCTTTGCATTTTGTGCTTTATATGTGTTTGGTGCATCTGTCATGGTACGATCAGGAAACTATGTTAAGTTTTGTTGGGTGCAGGTCTCTCTCTTGAATGTTGGCAAATAGATGATTGTGTTATGGAGAACGGGAACAAAAGGTCAAAAAAAAAAAAAAACAATGAAAGACGCGGTTGTAGTCACATTCGCATGGTTGGGGTCAAACTAAAGCTTTTATCGAGATCAAAATTATTATCATAACAACTTGAACCCATGCAAAATAAGAATTGTGGTATAGCGCATTTGCTATTGGGACAACACATGACATCAACTGTACACAATCTACACCGTCTACTTTTCAACTCACTAGTGCAAATCGGCCGCTACCTTGTCATGTATGCCTTTTCCTATTGGAACCAAGTACAATAATTTTGTTACAACGCCGAGAAAAATCTCGGTGTTCCATTTTAAATCTTGTAATGGTAGTGAGACAACTAGTACTTAATTTGTTAGCACACTAGCCGCCACACAATAATTGGATTCGTAATAGGACACATACATACTCCTTGGGATTTCAACATATAAATATGTAACATGTTGCTAACCCCGGGTTTTGGATTCTTTATAATTTGCTATTCTTACGGAGAATGTAATTTTCGCTCTCATGACATATGAGATCATCTGAGTCATCACTAAATATAGGTTAGAATGGTAAATTATATGCCGCTCATATATATGTTAAGGATATATAACATATTATCAAATGTCCCGTGGGTTTCTGATCCTAACACAAAAGGTGCAAACCCGCTACATAATATCATAATGTGCACATTGCTCATGTCCTGAAGACACGAAAGCCAATTCAACTATGTTTTCAAAAGAAATGCAATTAGTATTATATTCTTCTGATGGTGATGTTTGGAAAACTTCAACACAAAATTTGGATTTTGACACAACGAAAAGCTACTTGTTTGGACTTATGAATTAGTGGTGGGACAAAATAAGAAATTAAGAAAAGAATAGGGACTTGATTTCCACATATCAGTAGTGCTGATGGACAATAATCTTGAGTTCTTGATTTTGATTGAGGATAACGAGAATGAAGGCTAGGATTTGGCCGATAACCAGGGAAGCTAGAGCCTAGACCATGTGAACTAACTTAAGATTTTGGTCCAAAACCTATTGTATTCTCAATCCAGTGGACTCACTGAGAGAAAACTGAAGAACTATGTGCAAATTAAGTGAAAACCGAATCCATATTCTGCAGTTTTGTGATGCGTACGGATCAATTACATCAAAAGAGAACCAACTCAACTACACTAGCTACCAGTGCTGTTCAACTAGATGTTGTTAGTTCTTCAACTGAAAACGAACTGGCATGCCGGCATGTTATTGTTAGTGGTTGTGGCTACAAGACATGCATGCCGGGCATGTTAGTAGTTGTGGCACAAGAGAGATCTAAAGCCAAGATAAATGTGGCTATCTATCTACTCCATCTGTTTCATAATGTAAGTTATTCTAGCATTGTCCACATTCATATAGATGTTAATGAATCTATACATAAAACCAATGCTAGAATGACTTGCATTATGAAACGGAGGAAGTATCTATGATCAGGGCATGCAGCATATATGGGATCCGTACCATTTAAATTAAAACCTCTTGGTATATGCGATTATCAGGCTATTAAATACCGTTCGCGAACTGTTGCATCACACAGCCGGACGATCGTACGTCTAGCTAAGCTAGCAGTGCAGGCATTAGCTACTCTCACCAGCCGGCCGCGAAGGCAACAGCCTGATTGACGACGACGATGGATCGAACGCGAAAAGCACACTTTCCCATTTAAATGGCGACCTGCTTTAAATTCCATCACGAAAAATGGCCACAGACCACAAAAAGAACTGAAGCTTTTCGCAGTTTAATTCGCCGCTGTTATTTTCGTGGCATAAATAGATAGACAACGTAGTTAAAGGTAGCTACATTTTATTTTACCTTTATTTAATTTTGTGATGGAGAAGAATGAGGTAGTTCTTGAAATGGCATACATGTAGCGGAAACCATCCTAAACTCTCGAGGAGACATTCCCTCGTTGTTCACGAAATAGTTATGACAAACTTTATCAAGATAAATTAATATATGATAGACTACTCTACAAATATACAAGATCAAATTTCTACAAGCTGTAACGGAAAAAAAATTAACCATGAATATACGTTAACTATATATATTTAAATTTGTTTTTTTATAACTTGTAGAAGTTGAATTTTAACTTGCATATTTGTAGAGTGATATATTACATATTAATATATGTTCTTAAGTTTTTAAAATTTCTTTAGCTAGCTAGCTCAGTTTGTTTGTATCGATGGGCTTAGTAATTAGCCGGATATTGCTCCTGCCAGGGGCGGAGACAAGGGTGGGGCAATTAGGGCTTGGGCCCTAGGCATAGGACCAAATTCCCATTAAAATCCTATGCAAAATACTGTAAAAAGCTGAAGATATAAAGAGTTTTGCTAAGAACACATCAACTCAGCCCTGCTCGGCCCTAGACCTGATCAATTGTTGGCTCCGCCACTGGCTCCTGCGAGATGGGGCAAAGTATCGACCTGGGATCCGCCCAAAGTGGGTGCACGCCGCCGTCAGCGGGTCCAAGTCGATCGGGTCGGCGTCGAGGAGGCCGACTCGTGGGGTGTCTTCGCCATCGCAGCGGATACCGGCGATCCTGGCCGAAGTGGACGGCACTGCACGGCACCACGCCCAGGCGCTCGATCACTCATCGATCGGCAGGTAACTGTCAAAAACTCCAACCTGCAGCTTCTCCTGCTGCTTACTGATCGATGGGTCGATCGATGTGTACGAGTACGCGCCACATCGCGAGATAGCTAGCTAACTAGAGCTTTGGCCCTGAATTTTCAGGTGGTTGAATGAATCGGTTGGCGAAGACGATTGGCATCAAAGGCAGAACTACCTCTGTCTTGAAAAGAATATGTTCCCGGTTATACATCTCAATAAGTATAGGTATAGTACTTCATCTATCCCAATATAAATGTATCTAGAAAAGGATGTGTGGTATATTCTACAACTACAAATCTAGACAGGCCGCTATCTTTTTATTATTATTATTTTAGAGAAGGGTATTTTTTACCGGCCTCTATATTTAACCGGATATATGCAGCTTTTTTTTAAATAGGAACTTAGTCTATCGAACAGGGAACTAGCCCTCAAATAACCCAATCTAAAATTCGCTCCTATGGAGATTTAAACTCAGGACCTTAGGGTGCTACTCAGGTTACTGCAATCACTGAGCTACATGCCCTTTCACGACAAGCCGCTATCTAGCTAGATTCGTAGTTCTTGGATATGTCACATCTATACTGAGACGGAAGGAATAGTAACTACTACACCGGCCGGCCAGCCGCAGGAGAAGATCGACGTCGTCGCTGCAGAATCCTCCTGAGATTCTGATGGAATAATTTCGTACACAGTTCAAGATTGTTCATATATACAGTACGTGCAAACGGTTCAAGCTAGCTGCTGCCTTTGATGGAAGTGAGCATACAAATGTGGTTGGTCGTTGGTAATTAAGCTGTTGCCTTCTTCTACTACTACTCCAGCTGCCGTCAGTCTCACTCAGTCCTGTACATTCATCTGGCGGGCAGCACAGGCTGTAACAACATAAATAGTCAAGCACGGAAGTAATTGAACCGGCGAAAATATTGCGACCGATGTTGAAAGATTGTGTCCATTAACAAACCGGCTAAGTACATACTATACCGTATGAGATAATGAAAGTCCTGACCTATTTGTAGTAGGAAAGTAACATGAGCTGCAAGCTTTTAAGGGAAGTGGGAGTACACATATATACCTTAAACTTCTTCTTTTATTATCCTACAGTATAAAACACTGCACAAAGCCGACCAGAGTGCTAGCTTTTGCATATTGCAGGTAGTACGAACCAATGGTTTTCAGATGAAAACAACCACTCAATATACATCTCTACAGTGTTTTGCAGCGTTTGCCACATCTCAATCGCTTTGATTGGGACACCACTCCAACTGGCCTGTAGGCATAGTAGCATACACCTGAAAGTTTTACATTTTAACCCTCTTTAAAAATATAATTTTGTTATAAACCTCAATGAAGGATACAGACCCCTTTGGAGGCTCATCTGTGCCGAGGTTAAATGTCTCTGTGCAGTGGCGGAGCCAGGATTTCAAAGTTGGGTATTTTCGTCTAACAAAAAAAAAGTTCATATTAAAAAAAATCAATGGTTCACAGTATGTCAATACTGATAATCTAAGAAATAAAACTACAAATTATTACATGGTACCTCTAATTTTCTACCTCAGGCACAACCTCAACTGCAGTAATCTGAATCTGAACTAGACTCTCATTTGCATATGTAATCGGCTGAACAGAAGGAACAGCAACTTCGCTGTCAATTCTAACGGGTTGTGCTGTTGATCCAGAACCAGAACTTGACCCTACCTTCCTAGACTTTGAATCCCACAAAGTCTTCAAATCAATCGATTTCTTCTTCATTTTGAGAGCTCTTCAATCTACAGAACTACGGAAGTACAGAAAAAAAAACTACTCAGAGACTAAGGTAAAAAGACATGGACACATGATGAGTGGATTTAGGCTGATTGAATCTTGAACTCTTGATTGCTCACCTGAAGTTTGTGCTTGCCGCGGGCGCTGTCCTGTTGAGCCGCAGCCGCTGGCCGACGCGCCCTTGCCCCTCGCGGCCTCGCTCCTGCCGTCGCTGGTCGCCGTCGGTTGCCGCCTCGCGGCCTCGCCGCGCCGCCGCCGAACGCCTCACTGCGTTGCCGCTGGTCTAGCTCCCGTCGGCAATCCTGTCGCCGGAACCGCCGGTTGCCGCTCCCGCCGGTCGCCGCGCCGCCGCCGAACGCCACCACCTAGGGTTTGGAAATGGGGAATTGGGGAGCGGGCGAGCAGCGCGTGACTGCGTGAGGCGTGAGCGCGAGCCGAGCCAGGGACTCAGGAGGAGTGGGGACAGCTAATACGTGTACATGTGTATATACTGAGGTATAGTTGTTTTTTGGTAAAAAATGTTGGGTATTCCTGGGAATACACAGGCATCACTGTAGCTCCGCCCCTGTCTCTGTGCCAAATAAGTTGGCTCCAAAATTCAGCCTTCGAAGCTAGTGGGTTTAGGTCACCTGCGAAACAACTTTCCTTTCTCTCCCCATCTCTCTTTGAATTGTTTGTTGTCCAATTATGAGAAAACTGACAAATCAATGTGAATCCATCTTGGACATCAGGTACGTCGCCTACCACTGATAGCACAAAGCCGTTCAATCCTGAAAAATTTAGTCGAACTTAGGACCTAAGGTGCTACCGAAGCTCCTGTAACCACTAGGCTGCGGACCCTTTCACCTAATTTGTTTTTATTGATAGAATACTTAATCTAAGAGGAGGATGTGGTTCCCTCCCTCCTCCACCCCCCCTGTTCCTATTATCTGCGGCTAAATTTTGAAAATGAGTTGACAAATCAATGTATTATAATTCATTTATGATAATTTGTTTTTATTTATAGGGGTAAGACTTGAATTTGGGATAATACAGTAAGAAGTCAGTGAAAGAGGCTGGCACCATGGAACTGGTGCCAAGGCTCAATCCCAGACAGTTTCGCATTGAGATGTCTAACCTCGCCGCCAATCGCCGAGAGTCAGGTCCATTTCTGTAATAAGTTTTTTAATACGTCTGCATATGAAATATGTTTTTGAAAAAAAAAAGTCGAGTATAGAGCACAGCAACAAAGAATCAAATCTGTACTACTACTCTATACCGTCATATCGTACTACTCCCTCTGTCCCAAAATAAGCGCAGCTATGAGTTTCCGTGTCTAACTTTGATCGTCCGTCTTATTTGAATTTTTTTTATAATTAGTATTTTATTGTTATTAGATTATAAAATATAAATAGTACTTTATGTGACCGATGCTTTTTAGATTTTTCAAAAGAAAATTAAATAAGACGAACGGTTAAAGTTGGACACGGAAACTCATGGCTGCGCTTATTTTGGGACGGAGAGAGTACTCGAGATTCAGTGGCACTGTTTCCTCTCCTTTTTGCGACACAGCCATTCATATCCTTGGCGTGAACGAGCAAAGCATGGCTTCTGAATTTGTCAGTAGTTTATAGTGCAACAACGTCGTCCTTCATCTGGATCTGATCCCTGAACCCATCAATCATACTCTCACGCCCCCGTAGTACATGCCACCACTGTGGTCTAGGAGTACTGTTCATCCTTTACTACTCCAGCTTATAATTATCATGCAGTTCATGATCAGTTCATAGACAGGACGTGTGTACAGGTAGAGCAACAGTGGCGAGATTTTAGCCGGAGAAAAGCTCTATATATCGAGAGAAGCAAACTGTGGCCATCGACCATGGATGGATCGTCGACGTGACGACAGTAACGAGAACACACACACACACGAGCTGCTGCTGCTGCTAGGATCGATCGAATGGTAGGGATCGGGCACTAACTGAGGTAGGTGAATCAGGTTTAAGGATTCACATGAGCGTTGCTGCCGCCATAACTGTCCATTCTCCTTTGTAGATGCACGGTCCCGTTCGTTCGTCCTGTGGCCGTCAGCGACACCGGCATGGCGCATTCAAGGCCTAAAGCATGGCGCTAGCTGAGGGAGCTAGCTACCACAGCTAGAATTCGATCGCATAAATGTTCAGGAAATGATCCAGTGGTTGGGGACAGAAGCATGCATATACTAGCAGCTGCATTTGTCTAGCTAGCTCTACCTGCCCTTATCTTAGTTTCGTTCCCATTAGTTAATTATTAGATTCGTTTATCAATATTCAGATTAGTTCGGGTAGCAATGGGCCCTGGTGTTTTTCTGGGACCATATATATTCCAAACCCCAATCAACTGAATGCTGAAACTGGCTTAATGGCGCCAAGCCGATTCTAATTTGTGAACACAGTAGTATGCACATATCACATGCTAAAATTTTGGCATGCAATTGGGTAAATTAGCCTTCAAACATAGCAGTGCTAACTGGGATGGATTTTACTTTCAAGAGGGTGTTCTCTCGTTTTTTTTTTACATGTCATTTAAATAGTTATATATATTTTTTAAAAAAGACAAATAGATTAATATGTAATATATCACTTGATAAACATGCAATTTAAAATTTCACATCTGCAAGTTGCAATAAATAAACAAATTAAACTATTGCAACATGTAGAAGTTAAATTTGACTTTTTTTGTGAAGTGATCGGTCACTATTAATCTATTTCGTCGATTTTTTATAACTATTTTAATGATATGTAAACAATGAGGGACTGGTTGCTTGAAAGTTTAAAATAGTTTCTCCTATGCCAGCTCATCCAAGGTGGTTGGAGAATGTTTTGTCTTTCTTGTCTTAAAAAATATCAGGTAGTACTCTCTCTGTCCCATAATATAAGGGATTTTGAGTTTTTGGTTGAACTGTTTGACCACTCGTCTTATTCAAAAAAATTGTGCAAATATAAAAAACGAAAAGTTGTGCTTAAAGTACTTTAGATAATAAAGTAAGTCACAAAAAATAAATAATAATTCCAAAAATTCTTGAATAAGATGAGTGGTCAAACAGTTCAAACAAAAACTCAAAATCCTTTATATTATGTGACGGAGGGAGTAGAATTCAACGTGGATCCTATTTAGCACAGGTGTGTCTTCGGCACACACTTTGTTTATGAAAAAAAAAACCTTTTATTGAAAAGTTAATTTTCATCTGAAAATTTCCATCTTAGACTTTAATTTGGCATGGGTTTTATAGGCCAAAAGTGTAGTATGCAGCGAGGCACGACTGTGATAATTAGCCATCTAAAATTGATTGTTCTAGTCAAATTCTGCATACCCATGATTGCAATTCCTATACATCAACGAATACCAGAAGTAGTAGTTCCAAGAGAGACAATCTGAGATCACGTGCAGCGGTTGCCCAAAAAGCCTAGCAGTTGAGACAGCCACAACTGCTAGGACCTTTATCGTCCTACCTGCATATGCAAAGCTGATGGATACGTAAGCGCGACCTGCAGAATGCAGATACGTTGGCGCCTGCCTCATCATCATCAGCAATTAATCAGCTCGCCTATTTGTGGCAAGCTCGGATGGTCAGAGATCGGTCGAGTGGTGTAGTAGGGTTAGTATCACTTCTAGGGTTTGTTTTAGTGGGCTTATTGGGCTTCCTAGGTCTATTGGGCCAAAATTTCGGTCATTTCGGTTAATTCGGTTAACCGAGCCCAATAACCGAAATGACCGAAATAAATTCGGTCTTTTGAGGGCTAGGACCGAATAGATAACCGAATTTCTCGGTCTTGGTCTCGGTCTTTTCGGTTCGGTTCTTCGATTCGGTCTAAATATGCCCACCCCTATCCACGACATGAGCTCGATCGATCAGCTCGCCCCCATGCAGGTCGCGGATGGCGACCTTGATATCACATGTGCTCGGAATTAATCGTTCAACCTCCCGCTATAATGTTGCTACCATTACCATCACTGATATGTGATCAATCCCACCATTCTAATACTAACATGTGTATATAATGGTAGTATTATGGTAGAGGATATGAACCCCTCTCCTGTGACCCTGCCTCCGGTTGCCTCCTCCATCTATCTCTCCCTCCATGCACGCACGGCACGATCGATCGATGAACTCGAGATCTTCTAATCTCACTAGTGAAATGCCTGGTCCCGGCGAAGAAAAATCTCGAGCTTTTGAGATTGTGTTAATCTCCCTCGATCACACTGTATCCTCTCATCGGATCTCTGAGCAGCCAATCGGAAGCGTGGGGGCATCGGGACGCATATATATATATATATATAATAGACGAATAATACGATCGATGTACCGGCACTCTTTGAATTGAATTTTGGCTCTGCTAATTTAACTGAAGTCGTAGATTCGAGGGATATATATATATGCACATACACGTACGAATATACGATCGAGCGTGCATGTGATCGTAATTGTAACCTGGTCCTCCCGTTTTTATGGCAATGGCCAGGTTTGCATTTTTTGTGCCATTCATTGCGCTGGTGGCTGCCATCGATCGATCGGATCGAACGAATGCGAGTTCATCATGTGTACGGTTGAGCTTTTGCTTCCCCTCTGTCCGGTCTCTCTCTAGCGATTTTTTTTCGCGAAAACGCAAAATAATTGCACGTTAATATATTAGAAGAAAATTAAAAAATTTTGTTGCATGACGCAATCAGCCAGATTAGCCTATGCCAAGAAAAGAGAAAAAAAAACACAACCAAGAAAAATAGAAGAGACTACTACAATGGCTAAACGCAACTCCAATCAGCTAGGAGGGGGCAGAGCCACGCTAAGCTCCCATGAAATCCCAAAAAAAGCTTCTCTCTCGCGATGGTTCAGCCCCAACCGCGCCATTCAAATCAACGGATCGATGCGCGTAAGTACGTGCCCGTCCATCCATCGATCGGTTGGTCAGGGCAGGAGCACGTCCTCGTCTCGTCGTCGGATCAACGGCGATCGATCGATCGATCGATCGAGCGCCCGGGCGAGCTAGGGAGGAATGGCGGAGGATGTAGTGAGCCAGGTGGACTTAATTCGGTTTTTTGCTGTATACTCCAGCTAGCGTTGATGGAAGACGTGTGACCTGTAACTCTAACTCGCGGTGTGTTTGGTTGATTGATGGGATTGAAAGCTAGCTAGCTAGCGAAGCGATCGATCGATTGCAATGTTGCTCGCTAGGTAACCAGACAAATATGGGGCCTGCTTTGTTAGCTTGTCCGGTTTACAGTCGTACGGTGTACACGACGATTTTAATAGTGTTTCGATCAACAATATTATACTGGTACTACCTCCGTCCCATATTACTTATCTAGTTTTTGTTTGTCAATGTTTGATCATTCGTCTTATTCAAAAAAAATTTGGAATTATTATTTATTTTGTTTATTATTTGCTTTATTATCAAAAGTACTTTACATATGACTTATCTTTTTTTATATTTGCACTAATTTTTCAAATAAAACGAATGGTCAAACGTTGCAAATAAAAAGTCAAAAACGTCACCTATTATGGAACGGAGGGAGTAGCTAGCAACCCCGTATTGAACACATACTAGTGCTATGACCTTAGATACATGATATGCATGTTTAGATTCGTAGTACTAGTATGTGCCTTATATTTTGGGACGGATGAATAATTAAATTACTTGCTTTTGTATTTAAATATATGATGTTGTTAGCTTTATTCAGTCAAATTTGTCGAACTTTAATTTTGCACTTAGAACCATCAATAATTCTAACAATAATTGGTCTGAAAATATAATCCAAGTAAATTTACAGTAATTTTATTATTTATTACCGTTGTTCTAAACTTCTAATCGAAAAATGATGATCAGAGAATCAGAGTTACACAACAAAGAACGAATAAAGTTAACCGTGCCATCTCGTTCCTAGTAGTAATAATGCACAGTAATTAAATCCATCATGCCACAGGCCTAGCAGCCTAGCTATATGATCGATCAGATTAAGGATCACTGGTGTCTCTTGTGTTACTGTTTTATCTCTGGGGGGAGCTAGGTACGTATAGGGAGATAATATCGCTAGCTAGATCGAGGACCACGTACGAGTATACGTAAATAGACTGCATGCATCGATCATTCAGAGATGGGCACGAATGCATGCCAATGGCGTGGTGCGCGGCTTCTGAAATCTGAATACATAGTAAGTACTCTGAGCTCTGAAGGTTGGCTGTGTTTTCGTCTGTCTGATGAACACTGATGAGCGCGCGATGAACTATCTTGATGGGGAGGAGACCAAGACATGCGCAAGAGTCAGCGTGCTCAGCAGGGGGGGGGACTACTCATCTCACATCTCATCTCTGCCTGCAGCTGTGCAGCCTGCCTGGTTGCTTGCATGCATCCGGCCCCTGACTATATTATTACGTCCGCATACTTGGCATGCTGCGCTGGCTGCGCTGAGCTGAGCTGAGCCATTCGCGCGGCCGGCATGATGCAGCAGCAGCAGCAGAAGGCAGAGCAGGAGAGAAGCTCATCTAGCAGCAGACGTGGGGATGGATGGATGGATGGATGGATGGACGCAGCTGGCAGCTGTGTGGCTAGCTTGATCTGATCACGGAGCCTGGCCGTGCAGCGCAGTGCAGTGTGCGTGCCCGGGCGGCTGCTGCTGC
>CM020186.1:10658325-10700826 GCA_009805545.1 Oryza longistaminata | reverse complement strand
GCTAGCTAGATCGAGGACCACGTACGAGTATACGTAAATAGACTGCATGCATCGATCATTCAGAGATGGGCACGAATGCATGCCAATGGCGTGGTGCGCGGCTTCTGAAATCTGAATACATAGTAAGTACTCTGAGCTCTGAAGGTTGGCTGTGTTTTCGTCTGTCTGATGAACACTGATGAGCGCGCGATGAGCTATCTTGATGGGGAGGAGACCAAGACATGCGCAAGAGTCAGCGTGCTCAGCAGGGGGGGGGACTACTCATCTCACATCTCATCTCTGCCTGCAGCTGTGCAGCCTGCCTGGTTGCTTGCATGCATCCGGCCCCTGACTATATTATTACGTCCGCATACTTGGCATGCTGCGCTGGCTGCGCTGAGCTGAGCTGAGCCATTCGCGCGGCCGGCATGATGCAGCAGCAGCAGAAGGCAGAGCAGGAGAGAAGCTCATCTAGCTCAGACGTGGGGATGGATGGACGCAGCTGGCAGCTGTGTGGCTAGCTTGATCTGATCACGGAGCCTGGCCGTGCAGCGCAGTGCAGTGTGCGTGCCCGGGCGGCTGCTGCTGCGAGCGACTGAGCTGAGCTAGCCAGCTAATTCCGCCGGGACGGACGGAGACGGCGCGGGACCATGCGGCGTGCGTGCGTGCGTACGCGTTGGACCGCGTGGTGTGCGCGCGCGCGTGCGTCCGTCGATGGATGCAAACCAGGAAAAAAATTTGGTGCATACCGGATGCAAACCTCAATCTGTGCGTACCCGAGTCAGATGTGCGACGCGTGGATGAGGCGTGCATCCGACGGCCGGCACGCACGGCTGGAGCCACAGCACGATAAGGGTCAGCTCAGCTCGCTCGTATCGGCTCCAACAACCAGAACGAAGCGGAGTCAACGAGCTGGACGGCTCGCCTTTCCTCCGGCTGCAACTCCGCTTTCCCCTTCCCGCTGCCGCCACGATCTCCCTCCCCATCTCAACTCCATCGGATCGTAATCGCCTCTCCTCGACGTCGTCGGCTCGCTTTTTCACTATCTCCTCCGTTATCTATCGATGCGACCACCTCTCTCCGTATGCCGCCGCTGCCTCATCCCCTGTGTTCTCCTCCTGACCACGGGCGTTGTAGGTGACGGCAGTGGCGGCAAGGTCATGTTCAGTGCAAAGCATCTGCTGCACATGTAGATGATTCCACCAATGAAAACAATGCTCATTCTCTTGCAGGTTCTTATCCTGGATTCGGCAATCAGTAAGATGGCTGATCATTCTCAATAAATAATAGCTGATCATTCTCAAACCATGAATTTGGTAGCTATGTATGAAATGTGAAAACATCTATATTGTTTCAGAAAATTTCTAGACATGACATCACATTCCAGATTGAACATCAAGACTTTAGATTACACAATATTGCATATTTTCTTTTTGAAAGGAATCAGATAAACAACCACAATTTTTTTTATCACATCAATCCACTGCAGATTTCATAGCATCCAACACGTCATACTTATTTCAGATAAAAAAAAACTGCATTGTACATATATTTGCAATTTGAACCAAAAAATGGGTTTCAAATTTATAGCATCTGGACTACAATCCTTGCAAACTCTTAACCATGTACAGGCTATACATAGTACATATTACAAAGAAAGACTACATACATCAGGCAAAACTAACTACTTCCACACACATCAGCTCCCAGAATAAATTCCTTCAGAAAGCAGCATGTCTTCACTCTATTGTTCTGTCTTTGGTTGTTCTATGGTATTTCTTAAGCGGCCTCTTGTTCATTTTAGTCTTTCTAATCTTGAATCACCAGCAATGCTGCACCCCATATATCTCACCTGCAAAGATGGTGTATGTAAAAATGTAATGAGCAATTTACTTGGGAACCAACTCCCATGACTGGAACAATCAACCTGTATGACTAAAGAATATACAATCAATTTTTTAGGGCACGCAAACTCTAAGAATCAGGATGGTGCAATCGATTTGAGGGCATGCTTGCATCAATTGACTGTATATGGAAAAAAAATTGAGTGTATATGAACAAGCAGTACATCAATGGCATACCACCTATCAGGCTGGAAGAATCAGACTACATCTGAAGCTATTTGTTATTCCTGAAACAACTGAATATAAATGATGACCTGGGGATGTCAAGTAGCCACCTTCACGAGGAATGACAGCAGCGGCCTCCTGCACGAGGAGGAAGATGGCATCGGCCGTGGGCTATCCGGCTGGAGGCGTTCGTAAAGCGGTGGTGCGGTTCGACGGAGAGAAGCGGCGGGCAGGTAGGTAGCACCGTCCCGCGCGTGGAGGAAGGCAACGGCACCGAACGGCCGGGCTCCGGTCCTCCGGACGAGAGAGGCGGCGGCGGGATCACGAAACAGGCGGAGGGGAACAGCGGAGAAGAACTGTTTTGGGGAGCCTAGCACTCTGAGCGAAGCGGGCCTAGTTAGGCCGAGCCGAGACGAGCGAGCACGAGCCGCGCGTAATGCGTCGAGATCAGCCGAGCCGAGCGGAGGCGTGGCTGTGCGCGCAAGGTACGGGCTGGCCACCGGATGCACGCCTCATCCACGTGTCACACATCTAACTCGGGTATGCACGGATTGAGGTTTGCATCCGTTGTGCTCGTTGAAGGTGTCCTCGAGGACGGCGGCTTGGTCCTTGGAGAGGCGGAGCTTCTTGCGGGATCCGCCGCTGGAGTCCTCGTCGTCGCTGCCGCTGACGGCGGCGGTAGCGGCAGATGGCGCACCACGCTTGCCGCTGAGCCTAGACAGCGTGCTGTTGGGGGAGGACGCGCCGGGCTCGCCGCCGCGGCGGGCAGTAGCCGGACGGTCCAGCCCACTGCCGCCGCCGGCGCCGCTTCAGCTCCCTCCACCTCTCTGGTCCCCGCCCACTACCGCTCCAGCCCATGCTCCCTGCGGCTAGCCGAAGGGGAGAGAAGAGAGAGAAAGAAAGAGAGAAGGGAGGAAGAAGAAAGAGAGAGGATGACATGTGGGGCCCACATGTCAGTGGACCCCACAATTTTTATTTGTGTCAATGACAACCGGGCCCCACGTATATGTTTTTAATTCAAATGCCACCTAAGCGCCACGTCAAACCCACAGACTCGGTCAACACCGCCACGTCAGCGCCACGTCAGCGAAACCGCCCTCCAAAACCACCAAGGGAGTCAAATTGCACCGGTTTCAATAGTTCGGGGGTCGAGATATCCGGTTTTGCGGTTTAGGGTCATGAACTAGATTCGGGTAACTTTTTAAGGGAGTCAAAGTGGACTTATTCCTTTCCCGTCCGCTGCAGGACTCCCCCGCGGGCCGCGTGAGGTGTGCGACACCCTTCAACTTGGGGGTCCCCTGTTACTATAAGTGGAGCAGTTGAATTTGGAGTAGTTTTGATCCAGTTGTATAAGTCCTTTGTTGAACTGAAATTTCATCCGGATACAAGTACAAAAAATTCAAGAAAATGTATAATAGGCTATGCAATCACCGGATTATTATTTTTAGATATTAGAAATGGTTTACATCTCCAGCTTTTGCTCTAAGGCATACAACCATAAGTTTGTTTAAGAGATGATAAGTGATGGGACAAATATCCAACACCCCTTTATTATTAACTAGCGTTAAAGTTAAAACAACATAGATTCGACCAGCAATTCTAATGGAACCACGTCACCTATAGTGAAATAAGAGACCATTCGCTACCAATTTTAAAAGTATAGCACCATTGCACATAGTATCCTGCTCCTTCTGTAATAGCACCATAGATCAAATGTAGAGTCAACAGGAAAACACCGGATTATTGAGCGGATTGTTTTTGCGGATTATATACTTGATATAAATAAACTGATCTTTTTTGAAAAAGATATAATAAACTGAAAATTAACTCGAAACAAATGGTCCAAGTAATATAATAAATTTTTTTGAGAAATATTTTTAATGCGTGAAGCAAACAAGCCATTTCAACAGTATGATAGATAATCTGAAAAGAACCGGATCACTAGTTTCTCCTGTGTGTGGCTGTGTGCCCTCTGCATGCAGAGTCCAACTGGACTGTTCTCTCGTCGAGTATTCATTAGACAAGCAAAACATCTAGTTAATTAATTAATTAATTTAGTTAGTATGCAGGCGAGCCAATTAAGCTAAGCTATCAGCAACAAATTAATTAAACGAGACACACACATGATGAGTCCATGCATGACGCACAAGCTACCTTAGCCGCTGCGTACTAGCTAGCTCCCTCCTACTAATCGTCAACATTTCTAGAACAAAATAAACCCGGCTCGGACGCAATCCCGAATTGACACGACTCATGAAGACTCCCAACCTCTCACGTGTGACGATCAGAGAATGATCCATAAGGCGATGCGACACATCTGGCCAACCAGCTCTGGCTAAGCACAAAGCTGATTCCCGGCCGTTTCAACGACGAAAGTTTACCGGCTGACCGCGAAAATCCGTCTGAATTCACCGAATTGCAGAGGAAATTTCCACGGCGGGTTCACGGAAAGGCAGAAGACTACTGTGCGTGTTTTAATTCTGGATTCTGGAAGCCCCTGTTCTGGATATATTGTTGTAGTACCGTGTATCCGTGTGTCTCCATGACTCGATTTTACATTGGTACATGAATTGATTTGGCTAGCCGATCACTTGATTTGTGTGACATGTCTCTTTTAGGTTTGAGAAAGGGAAGCGTCTACTCAGGTGCATTCAGTTGTTCGTATACTATTACTATCGGCAAAAAAAAATTTACCCCTTCATATCATATTAGATATACGGACACATATTTAAAGTATTAAATTTAGTCTAATAATAATAATAAAATAAATTACAGATTCCGCCAGAAAAATATAAGACGAATTTATTAAGCATAATTAATTCATCATTAGCAAATATTTATTGTAGCATCACATTGTTAAATCATGGCGTAATTAGGCTTAAAAAATTCGTCTCGCAATTTCCTGGAGAACTATATAATTGGTTTTTTTATTCATGCATATATCCAAACATTCGATGTGATACTGTAAAAAATTTTGTTTGGGAATTAAACAGGCCCTAATACTAGTGTATGTGTCCTGTATATGACAGGAAGATGTTCTGCCTGCTCTGCTATTATAGCTCTAAGATGCAATAGTCTATCTTAGGGCGGTTTAAATTGCACCTAAAATAAACCTTACCAAATTATAACAATTTCAAAATTTTGGTAAGTTTGTAATATTACCAAAAATTTTACCAAATTATGACAATGCCAAAATTTTGGTAATATTATTTTGGTCCAACCAGCTCTGGCTAAGCACAAAGCTGATTCCCGGCCGTTTCAACGACGAAAGTTTACCGGCTGACCGCGAAAATCCGTCTGAATTCACCGAAATGCAGAGGAAATTTCCACGGCGGGTTCACGGAAAGGCTGAAGACTACCGTGCGTGTTTTAATTCTGGATTCTGGAAGCCCTGTTCTGGATTGTACCGTGTGTCCGTGTGTCTCCATGACTCGATTTTACATTGGTACATGAATTGATTTGGCTAGCCGATCACTTGATTTGTGTGACATATCTCTTTTAGGTTTGGGCTGTGATTAGATCCAAAGTTTGGATCCAAACTTCAGTCCTTTTCCATCACATCAACCTGTCATACACACACAACTTTTCAGTCACATCATCTCTAATTTCAATCAAAATCCAAACTTTGCACTGAACTAAACACAACCTTGAGAAAGTGAAGCGTCTATTCAGGTGCATTCAGTTGTTTGTATACTATTAACTTCAGTCCTTTTCTATCACATTAACCTGTCATACACACAACTTTTCAGTCACATCATCTCCAATTTCAACCAAAATCCAAACTTTGCGCTAAACTAAACACAGCCCTATTGCTAAGGACCTAGCATATCACATCAGATATATGGACACACGTTTAAAGTATTAAACGTAGTCTAATAATAAAATAAATTACAGATTCCACCAGGAAACTGCGAGACGAATTTATTAAGCATAATTAATCTGTCATTAGCACATGTTTACTGTAGCATCACATTGTCAAATCATGACACAAATAGGCTTAAAAGATTCGTCTCGCAATTTCCTAACAAACTGTGTAATTGGTTTTTTTTTCTACATTTAATACTCCATGCATGTGTCCAAAATATTTGATGTGACAACGTGAAAAATTTTGTTTGGGAATTAAACAAGCCCTAATACTAGTGTATGTGTCCTGTATATGACAGGAGGATGTTCTGACTGCTCTGCTATTATAGCTTTAAGATGCAATAGTCTATCTTAGGGGTGGTTCAGATTGTACCCAAAATAAACCTTACAAAATTATGGCAATACCAAAATTTTGGTAAGTTTGTAATATTACCAAAATTTTAGCAGGATTTCTTATGTATTTGCTAAAGTTTGACAATAAACTAAATGTAGATACTTTTTGACAACTTTGTTAAAAAATGGTATGGATAAAAATAACATCAATCTGAATAGCCTCTTATTGAAAAGGCAGTCTTGCAACATTGATATCATAGGGATACTGTTCTTGTTGGGAATTTTTCAAACATTTACCAGTGTAAACGCCTCCATAAAGAGGCATTTCTCTACGTTTCTATCTCGATCAGCAAGAACAAGTGACTGACTTCAACTTGGGGGGGCTTCTGTTACTACAAGTGGAGCAGTTGAATTTGGATTTTGTAGTTTTGATCGAGTTTGTACAAGTCCTTAGTTGAACTGAAATTTCATCCGGATACAAGTACAAAAAAAAAAAAAAAATGTATAATAGGCAATGCAATCACCGGATTATTATTTTTACATATTAGAAATGGTTTACATCTCTAGCTTCTGCTCTAAGGCATACAACCATAAGTTTATTTAAGAGATGGTAAGTGATGGGACAAACACTCAACATAAGAGACCACACCCAACATAAGAGGGGAAACTATTCTAATCCCTCGAGGGGATGTTCCCTCGTTTGCTTAAAAATCATCTAAATGGTTATGAAAAATTATGAAAAAATTGACAACATTCATACAACACATATATACAACCCTACAAAATCTTAAGTCCAAACTCAACTCATACGTCGAGATATAAAAAAGACAAATTCAGTGTATGAATAGTAGCGTATTGTTTATATCTAAATTTGTCTTTTTTGTTTCTCGATGTGTAGATCGAATTTGAGCATGAATTTTGGTGGACTAGTAGATATCATTATACTCTACATTGTCAATTTTTTCAGAATTTTTCACAACTATTTACATTGAATTTGGAAGAAAAATGTATACGAGAGGATATCCCCTCGAGGGATTAGAATCCACTCTCACATAAGAGACCATTCGTACCTATAGTGGAATAGAGACCATTCGCTATCAATTTTAAGAGTATAGCAGACCACTGCGCATAATATCCTACTCCTCCTGTGAAGTAGAGCCAATAGGACAACACCGGATTATTGAGTGGATTGTTTGTGCAAATTATATACTTGATATAAATAAACTGATCTTTTTGAAAAATATATAAATAAACTGAAAATTAACTCGAAACAATGGTCTAAGCAATATAATAAAAATATTTTTTTGAGAAAAACATTTTTAATGCGTGAAGCAAATAAGCCATTTCAACAGTACGATAGATAATCTGAAAAGAACCGGATCACTAGTTTCTCCTGTGTGTGCCCTCTGCATTCTGAGTCCAACTGAACTGTTCTCGTGGAGTATTCATTGGACAAGCAAAACATCTAGTAATTAATTAATTTAGTTAGTATGCAGGCGAGCCAATTAAGCTAAGCTATCAGCAACAAATTAATTAAACGAGACACACACATGATGAGTCCATGCATGACGCACAAGCTACCTTAGCCGCTGCGTACTAGCTAGCTCCCTCCTACTAATCGTCAACATTTCTAGAACAAAATAAACCCGGCTCGGACGCAATCCCGAATTGACACGACTCATGAAGACTCCCAACCTCTCACGTGTGACGATCAGAGAATGATCCATAAGGCGATGCGACACATCTGGCCAACCAGCTCTGGCTAAGCACAAAGCTGATTCCCGGCCGTTTCAACGACGAAAGTTTACCGGCTGACCGCGAAAATCCGTCTGAATTCACCGAAATGCAGAGGAAATTTCCACGGCGGGTTCACGGAAAGGCTGAAGACTACCGTGCGTGTTTTAATTCTGGATTCTGGAAGCCCTGTTCTGGATTGTACCGTGTGTCCGTGTGTCTCCATGACTCGATTTTACATTGGTACATGAATTGATTTGGCTAGCCGATCACTTGATTTGTGTGACATATCTCTTTTAGGTTTGGGCTGTGATTAGATCCAAAGTTTGGATCCAAACTTCAGTCCTTTTCCATCACATCAACCTGTCATACACACACAACTTTTCAGTCACATCATCTCTAATTTCAATCAAAATCCAAACTTTGCACTGAACTAAACACAACCTTGAGAAAGTGAAGCGTCTATTCAGGTGCATTCAGTTGTTTGTATACTATTAACTTCAGTCCTTTTCTATCACATTAACCTGTCATACACACAACTTTTCAGTCACATCATCTCCAATTTCAACCAAAATCCAAACTTTGCGCTAAACTAAACACAGCCCTATTGCTAAGGACCTAGCATATCACATCAGATATATGGACACACGTTTAAAGTATTAAACGTAGTCTAATAATAAAATAAATTACAGATTCCACCAGGAAACTGCGAGACGAATTTATTAAGCATAATTAATCTGTCATTAGCACATGTTTACTGTAGCATCACATTGTCAAATCATGACACAAATAGGCTTAAAAGATTCGTCTCGCAATTTCCTAACAAACTGTGTAATTGGTTTTTTTTTCTACATTTAATACTCCATGCATGTGTCCAAAATATTTGATGTGACAACGTGAAAAATTTTGTTTGGGAATTAAACAAGCCCTAATACTAGTGTATGTGTCCTGTATATGACAGGAGGATGTTCTGACTGCTCTGCTATTATAGCTTTAAGATGCAATAGTCTATCTTAGGGGTGGTTCAGATTGTACCCAAAATAAACCTTACAAAATTATGGCAATACCAAAATTTTGGTAAGTTTGTAATATTACCAAAATTTTAGCAGGATTTCTTATGTATTTGCTAAAGTTTGACAATAAACTAAATGTAGATACTTTTTGACAACTTTGTTAAAAAATGGTATGGATAAAAATAACATCAATCTGAATAGCCTCTTATTGAAAAGGCAGTCTTGCAACATTGATATCATAGGGATACTGTTCTTGTTGGGAATTTTTCAAACATTTACCAGTGTAAACGCCTCCATAAAGAGGCATTTCTCTACGTTTCTATCTCGATCAGCAAGAACAAAGCAAAAGCAAAAAAAAAAAAAAAAGTCGATTCGAGAATAGACCACGGAAAGAACGAACAGTTGGGAAAAAAAGAAACCGTGGGCTTTTGTATCTCAGCTTTTTCAGAGCCTGGACGCACAGGAGCGAGCTAGCTACGCAGCCGCCCTCTGAGATTAATTAAAACCCAGTGATGATGAGTGATGCTTGCTTTATCTACCGGCCGCTGTCGCTAAGTGCGCTGTCACCAACTTCACCTGGCCTTTTCTAGATCGAGTTGTCCGTCCATCCAGGCCAGTTTCGATCGCTGTTTATGTCCCAGTCTCGTCGATTTCCTGTCACTGTTTCCCCGACCAAATTAACGACCGGTTTAGTCCCTTCTTTTATTCTTTCCCGGTGGCTTGAGAAAACCGTGAATAATCTAGCTAGGGTGCATGCATGCATGCGCTAAATTACCTCGCTGAGGTGTGGCTATGCGTGAGCCTCTTATAGTCTTATTGTCAGTTCTAGTACCTCCGGTTTAGTCAGAGCAAAGTAATCTAAACTGATTGATTAGCTGGGAGATGATGCCACAACATATATTCCTCCATCGTGCTGACTTCTGACCTCGGCTGAGTTGCCTGTCGTTGCAAGTTAACTAGCATTCTTGCATAACAAGGAAGTAAAATTAACTCGCGTTTCATCTTATCAGCTCCATCCTTAGCTCCATATAGGATGGGCAAAATTATCCTTGCTCCTTTTTTTTTTCTAAAATAGTATATTAATCAGCAGATTACGATCCAAAAGCCCTGGCAAGGGTTGGACAGTGGCGGCCACAAGGTCAGCGCCAAGCTTTGCCACCTCAACGCCAGATTATTTGGCGCTGATCTTGGCACACCTCCACGAGAGTCTAAGTCCACGATCTCAGCACCAAATCACCTAGTGCTTAGGTCGAGCATGTCAGCGCCGGTCGCCGTTGAACCTTGCCATGTGTGTCGATGGTTGGAGACGATCGTCAACGACTCGGCGGTCGGCGCTGAGGTGTTCGATATCAGCGCCATCAGGCCTAGCACCGAGCTCAGATTCCATTTTCTTGGAGATAGTTTTAGCAAGGGCCAGTTTAAAATAAGTTTTAAAAAAGGGTGAAAACGTGAAATTTTCGCCGAGATCGATGGCCCTTCCTAAAAACATGCGTCAAATGTCAATCCACTGTACAACTTCCGTTATATACCCGTCAAAATCCCCGACCACAGGCACACCCGCCAGTTTGCGGGTCAGAATATATTCGGAAATGTCCCGGCCTGGCGGCGCGGAACGACCAGACAGGTCACAGTCACAGGTCAGAATTGAGAAGTTCCCCTCGATCCCACGGCGCGGGCCGCGGGACCAAAGGAACGTGAGATGTGATCCGGTTAAACTCCGCGAACCGCGATTTTGCCATGATGATATGTCGTGCCATCTCACTCAGCTGCTTTTGTAGCCGCCGCCCGCACGCCCGGCTGCGCGCGCGTGCGTGCGTGCGCGCGGTTGCTGCGACACCGCAGGAGGGGAGGAAAGCTAAGCGCGCGATCGAGAGAAAACCACGGGCGCGGCGGTGTGGTGCGGTGCGGTGCGGTGCGGAGCGCGCGGTTTGATTGAATCGTCCGTGCGACGATCGATCTCCTGGCTAGCGTTGGATGTAGGCGGCACCGGCAAAAAATCATCCGTGCAGCCGTGCTCCGCAAGACGGGCCGGGGTGGGGGGTAAGCTGAGGCTTCCAGAAGGAGTTCAAGTTGTTCAAAGTCGTAACGGGGAACTAAAGTGGGGAGGCGAATATGCCTTTCCTACTGCCTACACTACACAAGCCATGCATGCCACGGTCTCTCGTCATTTTTTTTCTCTCTCTCTAAGGAAAAGATAAACACTTTGACAAAACCAAAACCGCTGAGTGTAGCCGGAGAAAATGGAACTGATTCCGAGGAAAGTTCTATAGATCACTGCCTTCTAAACGAAGCCGTGTAAACTTCAATTTAATTATTCGGACGACAATGACATCCACATCGTTTGCTCTTCAGCTTAATTATCGCAGCCAGTATTTAAATTTTATATCCTAATTTTAAAATTGATTTTGATGGTTTTTTCCTTACCTACTTTTTTTTTCTACCGGTGGCGTTTGAATCTCCTGAGATGAAGATTAAGTGTTTCACACAAAACGAGGTGGTAAAACGTGTGATTAATTGAGTTTTAATTATTACAAACTTGAAAAATGGATTAGTCTTTATATTTAGAAGACTTTCATATATAAAGTTTTCGCACGAAACACACCTTTTAGCAGTTTGAAAAACATGCCACGAGTATCCAAATTTAATCCAACTTTTATTGAGAAAAAGAACATGGCGAACACACACACATATATATAAGCTCTTTATATATAAATTATTTTAGTCGCTAATTAATGAGTGTTGCAGCTTATTAATCACCTGTAGACAAAATGATAGGACCAAAAATAATCTTACTGTAATAGTGTTATCCTCGTGTACACATGAAACAACCATTAAATGTCAATTCAGTCATTCAGAAACAAAGCAAATTAGTACGAGCTAACCATGTTCAACGGCGAGAGAAAACATCAAGTAAACAAAACAAAATGAGAAACAAACTACACCCCGAAACTGAGCTTTCAGCAGCAACGTACACACACATCACTGCTGATGAATCAACCCAACCTCGTCCGATCATTTACACTGTGTACAACACAATACGGAAACTTTTCAAACCTTCCAAACCTCAGAACCCTCTAGACTCTCCCCCCTCCAAACCTTCTTAAAACCCCTCATTCCCATCACCTCAGCACGTACGAACGGAGTGATCGATCGCTAGCTCGCCGAGACCACCAGCCTCCTCTCTCCTCGTCGTCTTCTTCTTCTTCTTCCTCTCGATCTCGAGGAGGGTGCCATGGGTACCATGGTTGGCCATGTCGCGCCGGGCGCCGGCTTCATCCTCATCGGCATGTGGCAGCTGTTCAACCACATCCGGCTGTTCGCGCTGCGGCCGAGCTCGTACGAGGCGCCGGTGTGGTTCCCGGTGCGCGGGGTGCGCCACCTGGAGCTCATACTGGTGATCGTCGGCGCGGCGATCTCCATCCTGATGGAGCTCGTGATCGGGCCGGCGAGGCACCAGCCGTTCGACGACGACGGGACCATCCCCTCCAACCACCTCCACAACTTCGAGCACGCGTCCATCTCGCTCGCGCTGCTGGTCTACGCCGCGGTGACCATCCACATGGACAGGGCCAGGGCGCCCATGCGCGACGCCGTGTCGCAGCTGGTCGCCGCCGCGGCGTTCGCGCAGCAGCTGCTCATCTTCCACCTCCACTCCGCGGACCACATGGGCGTGGAGGGGCAGTTCCACTGGCTGCTGCAGACGGTGATCGCCGTCACGCTCGCCACCACGGTGCTCGGGATCCCCTGCCCCAGGAGCTTCGCCGTCAGCCTCGTCCGGTCGGCGAGCCTCGTGTTCCAGGGCGTCTGGTTCGTCGTCATGGGCGTCATGCTCTGGACGCCGGCGCTCATCCCCAAGGGCTGCTTCCTCAACCTCGAGGAAGGCCACCACGTCGTCCGGTGCCGCACCGACGAGGCGCTCCACCGCGCCAAGTCGCTCGTCAACCTCCAGTTCAGCTGGTACCTCACCGCCACCGTGGTGTTCGTCGTCGTGTTCTACCTCCACCTGACGAAGCTGTACCCGGAGGAGCCGAGGTACTTGCCGCTGGTCAAGGGCGGCGGCGGCGGCGGCGACGGTGACAGCGACGGCGGCAGGTTCAGCATCGGAGACGACGAGGACGACCTCGAGGCCGCGAAAGGTGGCTTCGGACACGTGGCGGGTGGCGGGAACGCCATTGAAATCGAGCGGTAATTAACTCCGCGATTCCGTGTCAGAGGAAGAAACAAATGTCAGGATGGCTATGTGATTAGATTGAAAAACGAGGGGCTATGTGTAAATAATAGTATTTCTTTTTTAAAAATATTTGTAGTAGTACTATAGGAATTAGTGATTTGTGTGTGAGTGAACAAGCTGATCGACCCATAAATTTGGGTAAATTTCATGCTTGGATCGCTTCAATTTGTTTAGTCAAGAGTGTCTGATATCACAAGGGTTAAATTGATCCATGGATACCATTCGGTTGGTTATGCCTGTACTCTAGCCATATGAGTGGAGATTTTGCACACAACTGAAAACCTTTTCATCCTCTGAATCTCTTCTGTTCCGTGCAAAGACGATGAACCAATATGCCTTCAGAGTTCAGAGACGTGCCAAGCCAATCAAGACTGCATTTCAGGTCATTTTCTGAATGGGACCGCGACTGCTGTGTTGCAGTCAATTCAGATAGCTTGACCAGCTTGCCTTCTTCCAAACATTTTTGTAAAAAAAGATGGATTGGTTCGAAATACTTAATTAATTATCAGGTGATTACGGGAGATCGATCGCCTGCTAAGCGTAAGCAAATGAGTGGACCAAGCCAACAGCAGGATTGGCATGTACTAAACAGGGCGTATGATCTGCTAATGTCAGCCATATCTTGGGGGAGAGAAGATCTCAGACAATTCTCAGAGAAGAACATGTCTCTCGTTTAGATGTTGATGGTAATTAAATTTGGTACGACAGGACGGCAGCAAAAGGCTTGCACGTTGGTTTTTGCTGGGAGCTAGTAGAGCTGTTGTGCTCAAAAGAAGTTTCTGCAAGTCTTGTTTTCAACTCATATGATGGATCATGACTAGTAGCTCATTCACTTTCAGGAAATTCTCATGGAGATGAAACCCAATTTCAAGCATTACCCTTTCTTAGAACGAAAATACTACTAAAACATTTCATGCCCTGTTTTTTGCCAGGCCGGTGGGAGGACGCTAGCCAAATTTTATTATGATTTGAAGGAGAACATTCACTAAAAAAAAATATTCAGCCAGCAAGGATTTGTTTCTGCATGCGGGCAATATGGAAATCCGTTTGTAAAAATGACGAGAGGTTTTGTGGTCTAAAATCACATGTTAAAATAACCATATTTTCACAGGGCAATCGCTTCTGAAAATTAATTTTTACATACAGCTGTGAAATTGTCAATAAAAATTAACGATTTTCACATACTTTTGCTAGAGGCGGTAGCCCAAAACATGCATATTTATAAATGAGTAAATTTCATAAAACTGTAACTTTAGTGACAAAACTATTAATTTGCTGCAACATTAGCAATATGTTTCAGTTTGTTGCAACAATAGCGTGTGAGATTATCACAAAACTACAACTTTTACGTTATATGCTGCTACAGTTGTCACATATATGTACTGCAGCAAGTATATAACGTAAAAGTTACACTTTTGTGATAATTTTCTACGCTATTGTTGCAACAAACTGAAACATGTCAGTAATGTTACAACAAACTGATAGTTTTGTCACTAAAATTGTAGTTTTCTAAAATTTACTCTTTATAAATCAATGTTAGTTTACCTCGTGTAAAAACCGCTTTATAATAGTGATTGCAGTAACGAACAACAAGGTTTTTGAGCTGAGTGTGGATGTACCCTCATTTCTTTTCTTTTTCTTTTTCTTTTTCATTTTTGAAAAGGAGACGTGCCCTCATTTCAAACATTCTGGTATGTCCTTTCCGAATCATCTGGTTTTACAATTTATGCGAGTAAATATACGGGTGAAATTTGTATTGTACTATCTCCATTCAATCTTAATAAATTGGGGCAATTGCTCAAATGCCACTAGGGTTTACCGTATTTGTCATTCTGCCACTGGTTTTTGGTCAATTGGTAGAATGCCACTGGTTTCACAGTTAGGCACGCCAAAATGACACTCTGTCGTTAAGACTGTTAGTCTACACGTTAGATTGGAGCAATTACCAGTCTGCCCTTATTACGGATTTTTGCGTTTCTTTGCCAACCGATGGTAGTTGGATATAAATGACGCAAGCTTTTGTGGAGAATGGTATTATTTTGATATTTTTTTCCTATTATATTTTTGAGGTTGCAGGACATTTATTTTATTTTTTTATATGCATAATTGTACCATGGTCCTTACGTTAGATTTATTTTGTATTTTTTAACAGGATGGATCGTTTTGTTTATATTTAATTAATGAATAAGATTTGTCAACAAATATGGTTCTATTAGCACTAGCTCAAATGTAAGCGAGCAATCCATAAACATACATGAATCAAACATCATCAACTTGCACATAGGCACACAACTGGTTTCATCAGAACATAGCCACCATGGTTCAAGTGACTTAGACATTACATAACAAAAGCACTTTTTTGTTCCAGTACTTAAAGAACATACCATGGTTCAAGTGACTGAGACATTAAATAACAAAAGCACATTTTGTTCCAGTACTTAAGAACAAAGGGCTCCAAGAACAAAACACATATTAGTTTCATAGACTATCATAGAGCATCATCATCTACTACCACTTTTGAGTTCCATCAGATTGGAAGACAACACTAGATGGAATCTGGAGTTGGTTTGTTCCTTCCAACCTTTCTTGGCCTGGGAATGTTTGGAGTTGGCATAGCACTGTTCAAGGTTTGCAAACAAAAGACTAATTAGCACTAGAGTAATTAGCACATAAGATGTAGTTAGTATTTTTAGTTTGAATAAATTTAAACTAACCTAGAAGATGTAGTGCAACTGTCCTTTTTAGCCCTTCCTGCCTTTTTTGGTGGCATTTGGACCGTGATGGAAGGGTCATTGCTTCCCTGCCCTGAATCCATTTCAGGGGTTGAGTTGCTCTTAGTCCTGCATGTAATAAATCATTAGACTGAAATGAATACACTTATGATGTACAAAGAAATGAAAGTGGCATACTTTGTATTCTTTTTCTTCTTTGTTGCAACCTCTCCTCCCTGGCAGTTTTTAGCCCTATGGCCAAATCCTCCACATTCTTTGCATTTGTGCTTTGTATTTTGTCCAGATTCATCTGAAGCTTTGATTCTGTTTTTCCTTGGCCTTCCACGCTTCCTCCTTAGTCTAGGTTTTTGTAACTTAAAGCCAGGATCCACTAATAAGATGAATGGTTATATGTGATATCAAAAGTCAAAACGTCATACATTAAAATAGTAAAAAAGTAGAGAGAATACTTATTTTGTTTCATATTGTAAAATGTTTTGGATGGTAAATAGATTCATGTATAAATCCATATATCTGTTTAATTTGTGTGTGTATGCAAAATCATATAGATATTAATGAGCATAGACGAGAAACCAAAAGACCAAAACATTTTATAGCGTGAAACAGGGGAGTAGTATATTAATCTGTTCTCAAGAGATCGAATGAATGTTGAGTACAGAGTACAGACTACATGCACAAACAAATTCAGCACGCATGCAACGCTGGAAAATAAAAATATCCAGATCGAGCCATAGAGGAAGCCAAGGCAAGCAAGTGAATGATCCTGCTTAGCTCAAATATATTTGCACCAGTCCAACAAAAAAATATCTTGAGATACTGGTAAAATCATTTCTCATTATTGGATCTAACAATGCCCATCTTATTCAGCTAGATCCAACGATTGAAAACGACGTAGTACCGTCAGATACCGCTACCTTGACATACTTTTTGCTGGACCGAAACAAATCTCTAGCTCAAAAGGATGCGATGAACAGTGCGATAGCAGCTATCAGTAGGAAGCACGCATCAGCAAACGGTCCTCTCCCCCTAGCAAAGTATGTTACTCCCTCCGTCCCATAAAAAATCAACCTAGTACTGGATGTGACATATTCTAGTACTACGAATTTGGATATACCTTTGTCCAGATTCGTCGTACTATAATATGTCATATCCGGTACTAGTTTTGTTTTTTTCGGAACTAAGGGAGTATTTTTTTTTAGAGATAATCTAAGAAATGCCATTGACAAGCGTCCAAATCTCAGAAATACCATCGACAAGTGTAAGTTCCAAGAAATGCCATCGTACAGACGACTTTGTTCCAAAAATGCCATCCCTGTTAGGGTTCCATCCATTCCACGCCGTTAAGTTCAATTGGATGAACAGTGTATTTAACGGCGCAAAATGGACGGAACCCTAACGGCGATGGTATTTTTGGGATAAAATCGTTTGTACGATGGCATTTCTTAGAACTCACACTTATCGATGGTATTTCTGGGACTTGGACGCTTGTCAATGGTATTTCTTGGATTATCTCTTTTTTTTTTACAGTAGCAAGTTGCAGTTGCCATGCACAGACTACACAAAGGAGATGTTATTTTTTTTCTCTTGAAAAATAGTGGTTCCTCGTTCGGTATATATCACCTAAATAGAATTTATTTATAAAAAATCAGCAAAGTAGATCAATTATATCACTTCACAAATATGTATAGATTTAAATTCGATGTATACAAGTAATTTTTTTAAAAAATGAACACTCTAACCAGTATGTGAACTATTCATAACCATGCATGTTTGTACGTTTTTCTAATTTGTATTAGTTTGGACTTGTCTGTTTTATTGAGTTATATGTCACATTTATCTATGTCAACTTCTCAATTTTTGGACATAAAAAAACGAAGGGACAACGGAGAAAAATGAAAAACTCTTCCTATGCGCTGAACAGTGTCGCAGAGAGATGGAAGAGGTTGTTGATCAAGCAACCGCCGTAGCTTGATGTGAACACGAAGCAATATTGTCAGTTGGCGAGGGATGCACTGATGACTGATGCCTAGTAAGTAGTAACCAGTATACTCAATGACACTTGTGTTATAAAACCCCTAATTAATGCTACACTTGTGTTATAAAAACCCTGATGCTAGCTAGAAAAAATTAGGTTAATTCGATCCATGCCATTGCAAATATGTCATTTCATATAAATATCATTGCAATCCATCTATTCGTAATTGTGTTACTGAAATTTTACAAAATTAAAACCGTATCGTTGTCATCATGTTTTTCATCCATCTCTTCTTTTTTTTCCTCGTTTTCTTCCTTTTTTTCTCCCGTCTACTCCCGCACCGATAAGCGGAGGGACAGGTGAGCGACAGCGGGACCTCAACGGCTTGGCTCGCATGCCGTCCCATGCACCGGTGGCCTCGACCACGTGATCGTGGTCATGGTCGCTCATCGGCACTCACCTTCGTCTCCCCCCTCCCCACTTTGCTCCTCTTTATACGTCGATGCCACCATCGAAACCGGGGGCCCTCTCTATCACTAGATCTAGATGGAGCTCGGGCAAGGTGGCACCATCGGCGATGGAGCTCTGGCGGCATCAACGACAGGGAAACTCTTCCGTTGCCGCCTACCTCACCTCCTCAGGGCACCTGCCCCGCTTGGTCGAGGTCGCGGTGCTTGAGACGACATGCATGCTGAGTCACCGAGGTCCCGCCATCGCTCGCCGGTCCGGCCGCTTGTTTGTGTGGGAAGAAGACAGGAGAAAGAAGAAAGAAAACGGAAAAGAAGAAGAAGAAAAAGAGTTGGATAGAAAACATGATGGTAATGGTATGATTTCAATTTTGTAAAATTTTAGTGGCATGGTTATGAATAGAAGAATTGCAATGATATTTATCTGAAATGATATATTTTTAATGGCATGGATCGAATTAACATTTAAAAAATTATAAACTGGGAAAGGAAGTGAAATAATAGTTGTCAGTTAGGATTAATCTCACACAAAATATATCGTGCACTGTCGTACAAGCAACTCCTCTGCACCATTTTTTTTTTTAAAACAAAAATCTTCTGCGTGTTTATCACTTACTCAACGTGCCCTCCCGCCATCAAACACAACCAACGTCCTCTCTTCCTGCACACTGCCACCTTTTATACTACCACCTTCTTCAATAGTTCATCAATGTCGCGAGCACCCCAAGAAACGTAGGATCCACCAAGCTAGAAACCCGCACACCAGCCGGCCGGCCATGGGCGGCGGCGGCGGCACGCCGCGCAGCAGCATCGGCCACATCCTTCCCGGCGCCGGCTTCGTCGCCGTCGGCGTGTGGCACCTGTTCAACCACGTCAAGCTCTTCTCCCAGCGCCCGGACGCCTACGTCGCGCCGGCGTGGTTCCCCGTGCCGGCGCGCGCTACCTGGAGCTCGCCCTCATCATCGCCGGCAGCGGCGTGGAGTTCGCCATGGAGATGTTCGTCGGCCACTCGACGCTCCTCCCTTCGCGCCGACGGGTCCATCCCTTCCGACCGCCTCCACAACCACGAGCACGCCATCATCTGCCTCTCCCTCGCCGTCTACGCGGCCGCCGCGCTCCACCTCGACCGCGCCCCGCGCCCGGCGCGCGGCGCGCTCGGCCTCCTCCTCGTGGCGGCGGTGTTCGCGCAGGAGCTCCTCGTCTTCCACTTCCACTCCACCGACCACGCCGGCGTCGAGGGCCAGTTCCACTGGCTCCTGCAGGTGGTCGTCGCCGCGTGCCTCGCCACGTCGCTGCTCGGCGTCGGCTACCCGCGGAGCTTCGCCGTCGCCTCGCCAGGTCGGCGTGCGTCGCCTTCCACGGGCTGTGGCTCGCCGTCATCGGCGCCATGGTGTGGGTGCCCAGCCTCGTGCCCAGGGGCTGCGCGCTGGTGCGCGAGGACGGCCGCGACACCGTGCGCTGCCGCAGCAAGGAGAGCCTCCACCGCGCCAAGGCGCTCGCCAACCTGCAGTTCGGGTGTACCTCTCGTTCATGACGGTGTTCGTCGTCGCGCTCTACCTGTACGTGAGCAACAGGTACCCCCGCGCCGAGGCGGCGGCGTACGCGCCGCTGAGGAAAGCCGCCGAGACGGCGACGACGACGGCGACGGCGATGACGACGAAGGCATGGACGACGCGCACAAGGGCGGCGGCGCGTGCATGGGTTCGGTGCGTTGGAGATAGAGGTTTGATTGGCAAAATTGTAGGACAGGTTTCTGTGTACAGTTGCTTGTATGGATCGATCAAAGTGCAACGAATTTCGTTTGAAGAATGGTGAAGCTCCTATAAAAATTCAGATTGGTTTGGAATTTGGAAACATATTGTACATATATATGAATGTGTTTGTGTCGTGCTGAGATCATGATTTTTGTTTTTTGGCTAAAGAGAGATAATTAATTGTTTGTACGGAGTATGTGATTTGCTATCCATCATCATGACGTGTGCCCTTAGAAATGTGAAGGTGTCCTTGCTCCGAAGCCAAGTCATATGATAACCATCTAAGACCACATTAGTTCCACTGGGCACTAGTACTTAATATAACGAGGAAATAAGCAATATATTTGTTAGTCCTCTGAATTGCTGGACTCTACATGGATTTTTCTTCTAATGTAAAATGTCATAAAAGTTTGTTTGTTTTATTGCTAGTAATTAGTGGATGACTCGATTGTTTTTCTAGATTAAACGTAAGAGCCAATTTGAGAATAGGGTTAGCGAAAATATGCAATACCAATAGGACGTGAGGGAGAGCTCAGCCCTACAATTAATTTATGAGAAAATCCAAGAAATGCCATTAAGAAAATGCTCAATTCCAAAAAAAATGTCATCGATAAGTGTGAGTTTTATGAAATGCCATCGTACAAGCGACTTTGTCCCAGAAATGCCACCGCTGTTAGCATCGGTGACGGTAAATCATGACGGGTGACGGCACTTGTAAGGAATCGGTGAGAAAATATACTAACAACTCAAACTTCTTTAAGTTTAACTAAGTTTGTAGAAAAAATATACTAACATTGTAATTTAAAACAATATATTAATAAAATATATTTAATGCTAAATTTAATAAAACTAATTTAGTATGGTAGATATTACTATTTTTTATAAATTTGATAATATCTAAAGAACTTTGAAAAAAAAAAGAAGAAACAGATGTATTACTCCCTCCGTACTCGTAAAGAAAGTCGTATTGACAACGACACGGTCTTCAAAACACAACTTTAACTTCATGTTTCTATGAAAATATTTATTGAAAAGTGATATATGTATACTTTTATGAAAGTATTTTTCAAGACAAATATATTCACATAATTTTTATATTTTTAAACTCAACAACATAAGAATTATTAATGATTTATATTTTCAAGGTTTGACTTAAATATTATTCTAAACGACTTTCTTTGCTAGCATGGAGAGAGTACTTCGCAATGCCAACTAGCTCTACAGCAAAGGTTAGCTTGAAAGGCAATGTGTCGTTTTTTAAGGCGGGGAATGTGTCGTGCCCAGAAACGTCTTTCATACTGCTGTCTCACATGTGATCTGTACTCCAACCGTGTCAATCCTGAATTTTGTTGTTACTAAAAACTCGTAAACTCGGCAGCACCGGAATGGCCAAGCAGGACACGCATGACGCAGCACGCCCACGCTGAGAGTCGTGCAGTGCGCCCAAGCACGAATCTCGAGGGCGGTGCATAGCCAAGCTCCCCGCCCAATCACCGCCCGCCACGTCGCACCCCCGTTCCACACCCTTCCCTTCCCTTCCCTTCTTCGCCACCGCTTTGCTTCCTCCTCTCCTCCTCCTCCTTCGCTTCTGCTTTTATCCCACTCCCACACCTCCTCGCCCCCACCCCAAAAACCCTAGCCGCCACCGCCGCCGCCGCCGTTTGCTCGAGCATGTACTACTACTCGCTGCGAAGTGGCGCGTGCGTCTACCTTGTGGCGGCGTGATACGAATACGATACGACGCGTGCGGGGGAAGGGGAGCCGAGGTTTGACTTGAGTGGTGAGCCGGGCCATGGAGGAGAGCCATAGATCGAAGGGAGGCGCCTCCGCCGCCGAAGGAAGCGGCGGCGGAGAAGGTGGATGGCTCCCGCAACCCCAGCCCCAGGCGGAGCTGCGGCTCCGGCTCCCGGCGGAGATCGACTGGGACCGGCTCGACAAGTGGGGTTCTTCGTCCTCGGCGCCGGCCTCTTCTCCGCCGTCTCCACCGCGCTCTACCCGCCGTCGTCCTCAAGACGCGCCTCCAGGTCGCCCCTCCCCGCCCGCCCACGCCCGGCGCGTCGTCGCCCCGCCCTCCGCCGCCGCCGCGGCCACCGCCATCCTGCGGAGCGAGGGCCCCTCGCCTTCTACCGCGGCTTCGCACCTCCTCGCGGGCACCGTCCCGGCGCGCGCGCTCTACATGGCGCGCTCGAGGCCACGCGCTCGGCCGTGGGCCCGACAGCGCTCGCCCTCGGCGCGCCAGAGCCCGTGGCTTCCGCGGCCGCGGGCGCCGCGGCGGGGCTCGCCGCCGCCGTGGCCGCGCAGGTGGTGTGGACGCCCGTCGACGTCATCAGCCAGCGCCTCATGGTGCAGGGGAACCCGTGCCCGGCCTCCCGCTACCGCGGCGGCCTCGACGCCTTCCGCAAGATCGTGGCCGCCGACGGCCTCCGCGGCCTGTACCGCGGCTTCGGCATGTCCATCCTAACCTACGCACCCTCCAATGCCGTTTGGTGGGCGACCTACTCGCTGTCGCAGAAGACGATTTGGGGCGGAATTGGCTGCTACCTGTGCGAGTACGGTGTTGGTGTCCAAGAAATCGATGCCGGGGAAGGGGATTCCTCCCTGCAGCCGGGTTACAAGACTGTCATGGTGGTGCAGGGAGTGAGCGCGGCGATGGCCGGTGGCGCTTCCGCCCTTGTGACCATGCCATTGGACACCATCAAGACCAGGATGCAGGTCATGGATGGGGAAGGCGGCGAGCCGATTACCGTGGGGAGGACGGTGAGGAGGCTGATCAAGGAGGGTGGATGGGGAGCGTGTTACAGGGGGCTCGGCCCAAGGTGGGCGTCAATGTCGCTGTCCGCCACCACCATGATCACCACGTACGAGTTCCTCAAGCGGCTCTCGGCCAAGGGGCATGAGAGCAGCCTCCCCTGACAAGATGAATAGATGATGCAAATAGGTGACCTTGCTTTGTTACTTTCATTCCTTTCCAATGCTTGTTTCATCTTTTAGGTGTTGCAAAGAGTTGTTTGTAGATAGTCTTTGTTTGCTCCTCTAATTAAGCTAAGCAAATCAATGCAATCCACTCTTTCAGAGTGTTTTCTATGCTATCAATAGGTTTTGCCTTTTAGCTTCTGAATCTTCAGAATGGAGTAATTCATGTATACTGAAAAATTCCTGTCCATCTATATAAACGGCTGGTTCTCCATGCCGCAATGTTTTGCTATAAGAATCATGCTCATTGTATTATAGCTACAACCTAAACAAGTGAGGTGATTTGGAAATTGTGATGGCCCTGCTGTGGCCACTAACAGTGTTGCATGTTAAATCCTTAACTCCGTTGAATAACAGTATTGCATTAGCAAGTTTCTTAGGATGACAAATTGAATTATTCAATCAAATGATTTGCAAAGACGCTGCTTGGTAGAGTAAATATGTTTAATGTTGCCATCCAAAGCTGGAGCTGATTCTCGCATAGTGGCATGGACTATTGTTGCCTATTTGTTGCTCTGCAAATCCAACTTGTCATGCAGGCACCTGTTCCATAGTCCATACCACTCTTGGATGGACAAAAGCTCATTTCATTCTCTTTTCTCTTTCCCTATTCTGACTCTGACTTTGATCATGAGCCAAAAGCCACACCAGGAATCTGAATACGTTGAGGGGCATACAGACTAGGATACAGTACTAACTTACACAGATGCTTTTGTGCAGTAAGTTGCAAGTGATCTCTATTCCACACATAGCAATGAAAAATAGGCACAAGGTATGCATGGATTGGATTGGTAGAGGTGTTCTCATACGCACTAGTGCATTGCTGCTCCTGGAAACATGGAAGATCTGCTCATCCTTTTTCAATGTTCTCCCATTTGATGTTTTATGCCTTTTCTGATTTGATAAGTATGCTAAAGTTAGTGTGGCTGAGGAAGTCTTTTCTTCGAATTAATAAATACTCGCAGTTGATGCTGTTCCAACTAAATGCATTCTTGCCCGTCCTAGTTTAATGTTGATTAGGAATTAGTACAAGCAAATCTCCCATTTTAATAATTATAAACTTTTGCCCATGATAGTGAGGCGTGTGTTTATCCATTGTTTATGCTATCATTATCTTGATAATGGGTAGGCAGAAAATTAGGTAGCCTTCTTTCCTATTACACCCTGTTTCTTTATTGTTGCTTTCATTTGGATGAGTTCCTCTCTTGGTTCCTCCACTTCTACTCAAGCCTACTACTCCACTCCGTACTACATATCACAGGATGCTCTTGGACTTAGATTGGTACCGCTGCCTTATCTTCATCTGCTATCAGGAATAGTAGGATATGCCTTATGTTTCTGTATGTTTTGATTAGTTGATTACCACAGTGCCCCAACTCTGTAATCCTCAGAATACTAGTGTTCCAAATGGTGCTTTTGTATATGGTACCGAACCAAAATCTTTTGAGTCCTGCTATACGTACGACTCTATCATCCGACCCGTATCCGACCATGGCTCATCTACCAATCGTGCATCTAATTTTTCTCCATGCAAGCTAGTTTCTGTCCATGTGGGACCAGACAAGCAACAACTAGAGAACTAGTCGGACAAGGGTTGTACACACCGGTCGTATGTATAGCCTTTTCCAAATCTTTTGCTTGACGAAAATGTGTGGTTGTTGGCTAATGAAAACGGCTTTGATAGAGGATAATCCCACTACTACTTTAACCATCCTTGCTGAGTGAGGATTAGCCTACCCAAAGTGATTCGCCTGCTGAGTGCTGACCTAGATTAGGACATGAAATGTCAGTACTTAATTAGTACTAGTACTACTACTAGTACTACAACCACTATGAGCCGTTCAATGGAATCCAATGTCCCTTTGTCCACTGTCCGTGCAATTATGGCATAGGCATTTGGCTTACCTATGCTTGATTCTGACAACTGATTAGCGTAAGGTAGAGGTCAGCTAAGCTTGGCTTGTTCATGCACAAGCCCTTTCCTTTTCATATCTTTTCTGGATCAAAGCAAGATGAGTTTAGTTCCGAGCTGACAATACTACAATCACTGGGTTTCAGACCACAGAAATTTTTTTTCAGGAAACATTGTGCTTGCTTCCATCAGTGATCAGTCACCATGATTAGCACCGGGAAGAAGCCGATAATAGGGTCTCCGACTCCAGCTCCAGATGTGCGTGACATGGACGTATTGCTATCTGCTGCTCTGCCTTTTTTTCTCACTACTTTTTGTTCACTCGCGTAGCCATCAATACATCACGAAGTGGTTGCGAGCCACTGGAGTGCCAACTTGCTTTCTTTATCTGTTGGCCAAGCCACACTGAGCTTGTGCAATTGGTCAGTTTCTAAAAGAGAAAATTCGCATATGGCCGATATGATATATTGTACTATTGTAATACCATTGTCTAGCTACCATCTAAAAACTTGCGTTTGGTGGGCATGACATTTCAATATTCCATATTTCACATAAGCTCGTGAAATGGGACAAAAACCAATTTCAATTTACTGAGGAAGAGAAAAAAAAATACCAAGTACTGGTGTATGAAACTTGGAAGAAACACTTTTGGTTTTGCAAACTACAGGTTCAGGGAATATGGAATTTCTAATTATTATTTTTCTAGGCTAATCACTCTACGATAGTCTTGAGTTTCTCAACACAAGCTTCCTGTCCAAAGCAAAAGCCAAAACCATGAAAAAGAACATGTGAATTTGCGACAACAAGAGCCTAAGGTTAGTAGTAACTAGTAACAAAGCTTTAAAATTAAGCTCACATGCATGCACAATCAGTATCAACTGAGACGGCTGCTGCTGCTGCTGCCCACAAAGGGCGTACTGTTAGTGCCAAATGTACAACACTGGATTCATTGTTCGTTGAAGAACCACTTGTGTGTGTCGCGAGGACAAGTTTTTTTTTTTTTCATCTCAGAGATACTGTTCATGTATCCTCGCTCGGTTTTCTTCCCACCATAGCCTGGCATGCATCTCGCTGAACCTCTCTCGGCTGCAAGCAAAAGAGAGAATAATTTAAGTCTCTTTCCATGAACATCTGCTAGTAGCTAGCAATTCAGTTGCTTCCAAATTCTTGGATCATGGAGATTCAAGCAATTAGCATTAGGCTGTTCTTGAAATCAGATTACTGACCTTTTCTACTTTGTCAATTTACGGATTACCAACAAGACAATCCTATTTACAAAGAAAGACGTTACAAGAAGGATGGGAGACAAACCTGAATCGAACACGCCGGAGTTCTCTGATACCACCAGGCAAAGCCCGGATGGTAATATATACACCAGGCTCGTCTTCCTCGACCCACTCCCGCTCTTGGTCACTTGCATTGCTGATGGACACCGAGAGCTCACCAGATCTGTCGACCTCTTCAGGAGATGAGCTCGTCCTCATTGATGCGTCCATTGATGAGGTTTCTGTCTTGGCTCCACTTATACTTGACAGCTTTGGTGTTGAGACCAGCCCCACTGAATCATAGCACTGGTGTCCATGGTGGTGGTGGCCACCATTACAGTAGTGGTTTGAATGATGCTCAAGAGAATCTGATGAAGATGAACCCACTGCACCACCACCTGACAATGGTCTATGGAACGAACGAGGTAACCGTTCCTTCCCCAGTGGCGGTGTCACCGGGCTGTCCTCCTTTGAGCTCTGTAGGAGAAGAAAAAATAGTCATGGAACCATGTCAAAGTCACATTACTAACTGCAATAACTAAAATGGTAACTTGGGGGAGTGCTAGTGTCGTCACCTCGTCTTCAGATTTTGGAGTAGCAGGAAGAGGAACAGCTTGATGGTTAAATCTCTGTACATTGTAAAGCTCCATAACTTTGTCATAATTTTCAGCCCACCATCTTTGTGCTTGCCACTTGTTGAACATCTCACGGCTATAATAAAACATTTTTATTCACCAAACAGAATCAGCAAGGTAAAGTTACAGCTACAAACAATTTATATAAGATTTTTTTTTTTCAGATATGATAAGAAAGCATTCATACGCAAATATAGATTGCCTTGCTTACATTTGGATTCACATACTAATTAGTTATACATTATCTCATTTAGATTAGTTTCTTTGTGCAAGCCACGCTATCATACGAAGTAAATAAATGATGATGTATATTGTGAGGACTGATGACATTATGTGCGCATAATCAAACAATGAGTTAAGAGATAAACAGCATGACATAACTTATAACTACTAAAGTACATGATCAGTCAACAAGTAGCTGGAAGGTTAAAATTGTACAAAAATCAAATCAGAGAAATTTATACACAATCAGCCTACGACATACATCAACAAAACAATGATTACCATGACCTCTTGCATTAGTTTCACCAAGAACTTATGCAGAGAATAATTTACAAGGAACGAGCTTTGAATGGCCTAAATAGAAAAAGGAAGATGATATTTAAAAATCAAGTAGGTGAATCAGATGAATTCATTTTCAATAGTACAGTCCAAAATTGAAGACATTCCATCCTTCAGTTTTCTGGCTCATAATCATGATTTATGCCTGCCTTAAAGTTTCCTAAGTTACATCTTGCTCTACAGATTTCTAATTGGTCATGTATAATTTACTTGGTACTGTGGTGGCTATGACACATTCAACTCAGAAATCCGCAACAGAAATCCGCAATCAACTGCACAAGTGGCTATGCCCAAGAGGTAGATTGGTAGTCTAAAAGCACATTAATCAACTGACCAAACGTCTATGACAACATTAGCAGCCAAACCAATGTTACCAAACCCAACCATGGATCCACTCATTAACAAATTTTAAAATGTCCCTACTTGCCTTAGATCTAGAACTAATAATAAACTAAATAACAAGAACACTGCACCCATCTTAAGATCCAGCTTGTGTTCCATCAATAAAGTAGTATTCTATATCTAATACCAGTGGGGGCTGATCAACGTAGCTGGCCATGAGGAACTCCCTCCAAGAATATTATTTTAACAGTATACCCTGCTTATAGACAAATCTTAAAACAACCATTCTAAACTCAATCTGAACACTACAAATTTATAATGGGCATATTTTCACATGCACAATTTTCTTTTATAGTGTCCAGATTAAGTCTGCAATGGTAGTTTTTAAGATCTCATTACAAGTGCAGCAGCATAAGAACCAAAAGTCCATCCATTAGGAAAGCTGCTGCTAATCAGAGGTCCAGGTTGGATGGTTCCCCTGATAAGCCGGTGTGGAGGGACCCTATTACATATTAATAAGACCAGAAGCCAACACCAACCATTTCTCAATAACAAACGGCCAAAGAAGAGAGAGCAGAAGAAGTTACGCTTCTTTGTGCCATTGCTCTCTTTCCATATAGCTTCTTTATTGACTACCTAGATGAGATGTGGCTTGTGGGCCTTTGCTGTCTCTATCCCATGCTAATACTACCTCTTCCTGGAGCAGAAGCAGCCTCTAAAGCAAATGAATGACATAGATAAAGTACAAATGTATGAGCTGGACTTGCCCCCACATAGTACTGGTAAATTCAAATTTTCATAGAGCCTGTTGTTTACTGGATCTTCTAGCCTTATACCCCCTCCAGGGTGAACAACTGACATGATCCCCTAACTTTAATAATGTATGGCTTAAAATTCTGAGTCTACTAACTGGACATAACATGTATGCCGACACATCAGGATTTCGATCTGGCTGCAGCACATGAGGGGTTAAATCTTAAATGAGGTCCATTGTCATAGAGTTGACAATCAAGGTATCACTTTCTAATGTAATCTCCATTAACCCTACACCAGATTGTTCCCATTATGAGCATAACCAGCCGTAAAATCTAAAATAATGAGGGATTTACTATTTAGCAAATACGTAACGGCTATGAGGTTGCATAGGAGTGAGGGAAAAAGTGAAGCTAATATACAGGGTAGCATATCCAATGGTATGGGTGTGCCTTTTATCCACCCTCGAGTAAAAATAGGATTCCAGTTAAGTAAGAAATTGGGGTGTAAAAGAATTTTAAAACTCACACCCCTCCATCCAGTGTTTAAAATTGACTTATGGCGATCGGTATCAGCTAATTAATGAAATTTTCCTTTTCAATAGATAAAACAAACAATACAAATAGAATGCCACAAAGTGTGACCAGTAGTAAACTAGACCACGAGAAATTATTGCAAAAGGTAAAGAAGGAATAGCAATGTTGACAGAAGAAATGCTAGCAATCGGAAAAAAAAAGACTAAAACATGGCTAGTTGAAGTATGAAGATTTAACAATCTATTAATGGGTTGTTTGGATCCTTCGGGCTATTAAATATCCCTCCGGAATCTTGCTATTTAGAAGTATTAAACGTAGATTACTGAGAAAACCAATTCCATAACCCTTAGGCTATTGTGCGAGACGAATCTAACGAGGTATATTAATCCATGATTAGCGGATGATTACTGTAGCATCACTGTAGCAAATCATAGATTAATATACATCGTTAGATTCGTCTCGCAAAATAGCCTAGGGGTTATGGAATGGGTTTTATCAGTAATCTACGTTTAATACTCCTAAATAACAAGATTTCGGAGGGCTATTTTAATAGCCCTCCGGATCCAAACAGGCCCAATATTGTGCTGTTCTCCATAAATTGCCAGTTTCCCGAGGCAATGATCAATGAAAATTTACTACCTCATCCATAGGGACTTGGGAGAAATTACTGCCTCATCCATAGGGGCTTGTTTGATTTTAACTGGCTATCAAAAGTCAAAACTACTCGCTTTTGTCCAGTTTGCTTCTTGACTAAAGAAGCAGGTTCAGAACAAAGCTCCTAAGCATAACATTCGCGCCCATTTACACCGCAAAGTTACTATCTCAATTCAATATACTTTGATCTGTTTTATGTGTACCATGACCAGAATTCAATCATTCATACAATCACAAACTAAAATTTCAGTCATATATGCTAAGGACTAATGCAAATAAGGTGAATTTTCAGTATAAGGTGAATTTTCAGTCTTTCACTGATCAAGGAACCGAGTTATGCACTGGAAATGCAGAATTTAGCTCGAGCAGGCTCAAGAACACACCTGAACCGGATGCGTTTGAGGTCGTTGCCGCCCTGTGGCAGCGAGACGAAGGTTATCAGCACGCCGGGCTCCACCTGCGCCACCCACTCCTTCGCGTCCTCCTCCTTGGCCGCCCGCCCGCCGCCGGTTGACACCATCTCGTCGTCGTCGTCTTCCTCCTCATCCTCCTCGTCGCCGATGGGGAAGTCGGAGCGGGCGCTCATGGACGGCGTAGCGTCCCCGCTCGACAGCGCGCGCCGCCGCCGCCGCGGAAGCGCGGCGTCGAGCCGCCGAGCTCGTGGCGCGGCGGTACGCGTAGTGGAACCGGTCGGAGCCCGAGGCCGCGTCAGGGTCGCCGAAGCCGCTGCCGCCGCCGCGGTGGTGGTACGGGTGGTGCCGACGCGAGGCCCCCGCCGACGACGACGAGCCGGCGCAGGGCTTGCAGTGCCGGTACGCGCCCGACGCCTTCAACGCCATGTCCTTGATCTGAAACGAAACCCCAAAACAAAAACCTCCCGTCAAAATCAAGGCCGATCTGGTTGATTACGACCTACCCGAACCAAAGATTCAAACATTCAAAGAGCTTGAACATCCCAAAAAAAATTTATATACCACGATCAAAACGAAGCAAAATCTGAACAGAAAAGCAGGAACCCTTCAGAACCAAAACCATCATCTTCTCTTTTCTTTTCTTTTTCATTGAATTAATCAACAGGATAAGAAAAGAAGAGCTTCAAGCACACACAGTGACAGTCTCGACTCTCGAGAGTGAAGGACCGAGAACCCCACCTGCGCAGTGAGCGCCTTGATGGCCAGCCGCGTGCTGGGCGTCGCGGCGCCGCCGCCGCCGCCATCGACGGCGTCCTCGTCCTCCGGCGGCTCGTGCAGCGGCTCCCCGCCGCCGCCGCCGCCGGGCTGCTTCGAGCACGCGATGCACGTGAGCATCCCCTCCGCCTCTCCGGTGACAGCAACAGCAAGGTCAGAGGTGGCAGAGCCGCCCGAGCGCCGCGCCGCGCGTGAGCTTATAATGGCAGGGGAGGGAGGCGGCGGAGCCGTACTACTCCTACGCCTCTTCTTCCTCCTCTGATCTCGAGCTTGGAGTTAAGGGCATTAATGGCGGATTAGGATCTGGTGCTTAATGGCAGGAGGAGGAGCACAAGTGGGGGGTTTTTATTTATGAGCGGCGCAGCGGCTGCTCACAGATGTTACTGCTGCCTCCATTAAGGCACCTTGATTCAAAGTAAATTCAGTAGAAATTTTAGAAGATTTTATTTCTGTAGAAATTTTTTCTACAGAGCTCTTTGAATCAAAGAATGAATCCTATGGAATCCTATAAAATTTCTATGGAATACCTCTTCCCATACAAGTTTTAAAGGAATTTTAACCAGAGGTAGAATCTCATGGAAAAAAAATCCTTTGAGTCTTTATCTCTCATTAAATTCCTGTGGTTTTTCCTGTGGTCCAATCAAACGATCATTCCTATGTTTTTCTTGTGTTTTGCAATCATCTGTTTTACACTTATATTTATGTCAGAATCCTATATTTTTCCGATCATTCCTATGTTTTTCTTGTGTTTTGCAATTCTCTGTTTTACACTTATATTTATGTCAGAATCCTATATTTTTCCGATCATTCCTATGTTTTTCTTGTGTTTTGCAATTCTCTGTTTTACACTTATATTTATGTCAGAATCCTATATTTTTCCGATCATTCCTATGTTTTTCTTGTGTTTTGCAATTCTCTGTTTTACACTTATATTTATGTCAGAATCCTATATTTTTCCGATCATTCCTATGTTTTTCTTGTGTTTTGCAATTCTCTGTTTTACACTTATATTTATGTCAGAATCCTATATTTTTCCGATCATTCCTATGTTTTTCTTGTGTTTTGCAATTCTCTGTTTTACACTTATATTTATGTCAGAATCCTATATTTTTCCGATCATTCCTATGTTTTTCTTGTGTTTTGCAATTCTCTGTTTTACACTTATATTTATGTCAGAATCCTATATTTTTCATATTCCTCCGTTTTTCGTTCATGTGATTAAAAAGAGCCCTAAACAACGATCGATCGATCGATCCATCCATGCAGAGTTCTCTGACACATCTCACCTCCGATGCGTGGTGGGGCCCACGTGCGCGCCCGTGTGGACTGTCAAGCAGTAAGTTGTGTGCGAGTTGTGACAGTAAGAAACCTTTTTGTGTTTGCAGGTCCCTTGCACGTTAGTGAAAAAGGAAAGAGAAAGGGAGAGAAACCGGTGGTGGTACTAGATTTTGGTTTATATGGATTGAGTCACTGTAACAATATTTATCTCCTTTTGGAGAAGTAGATCCTCTAATGTGATCATAGACATGTGGTTATGTGGATGATAGGGTTCACGTGTTAACGATCACGTCTCTCCGAGATGAGAATGTCACTGCATCCCAATCCATTTCATGTTTGGCCTAATAACGTGAAAGAAAATAGAGATAACGATGAAGAGGATGATTCTAGCAAAGGTAAAACTTGAAGATAGCATCTTCGTTGCTGCACACATCTCTAACATCTTTGCTGCTAAGCACGTATCTCCGCTCACGCTCATATTGTAGCCGTACATGGCAGTGCAACGTGTGCCTCAAGCCTCATAATTCTTCTCTAGCTGATTATAAGATGTAATATTACCACCATAAGACGGTTATCCCAGTAACCGCGTGGTTATCATAAAAACTGTATGGTTATCGTGAGATATACCATGATTTTAAAAACCGACAAAGTTACCGCGCATGATAACTGCGTAGTTTTGCAAACCCTAGAGTAGAATGGTTAATATGCAGTAAAAGCATCAGTCGCTGGTGAACTTAAAAAATAGTACTCCAATCCGGAGACGCCCTACAGGGCGGCTGGTCACTGCAACTTGACGTCAAAATATTTTGCACATGAAACTTTTATATTTATATCCTTAGAAATTAAAAGCAAATATTAAAAAAATAATTTATGATTAAATAACATTAAAACAACTCAAAACTAAATTTAAATTTTAAATTTTAGCTGCGATTGATAAGTTGAAGAGTAATAATAGGGCTTAGCCTTTTTCTTAACACGAATACTATATAAATCTATAGGAATTAAATTACGGACCTATTTAGTATAGCTCCTATTTTAAGGGTGGAACAAAAGCTGAGGGTCGATGGGAGTTCGGTTCCATTCTCATAGTGCATTTTTTTGGAGTGATATAGCATATCCGCTTCATATTATATAGTATCTTGAAATTATGTTAGGTACAACTTCATCTTCAATAGTACAAACATTTCAGAGTAGGGTGTGTACCAAATGGTTCCTACATATAGTTTTATTTCTAGCTAATGTGAGAATGTCTTTTTATATATGGAGTAGTAGGTGGAATCAGGGTTCACTAAAAACGTTTTGGGTAGAATTACCATCAATCCACGGTAAGAAGGTTACTGCGGGGTTTATCATGTTTTTTAAAACCGAGAATGTTACCGCACGTAATAATCGCACGGTTCCGATGGAATGGTTAATATGGAGTAGAAGCATCAGCCGCCCCGTAAACTTCAGAAATACTCCTACTCCAGTCCGGAGACGGCCTACCGGGCGGCTGGCCACCGCAACTCTGACGTCTCGACCAACAGCATTCCATCGGCAACGTCCCTAACTCCCAAGCGGCCAAGCCCTCAATCTTACGACCTTTTTTCTTTTAGAGCAAGTTTAATAGTATAGCCAACTACTAGCTCCAATTCATCTGTAGTTAATCTAATAGCTCATTCATACAATAGTTATATACTACACTATTAATACATGGTCCCACCTGTCATACACACACTGCGTCTTGGAGTACGTGCTACAGCTGGCTACAAATCTGTAGCCCGCTACTCTTCTCTCTCCTCATTTATCTCTTTAAAATATGTTTGCAGCTGGCTTATAGCCTGCTATTGTACCCGCGCGCTGGCTGTCCGCGCGTGGGTGGTCGTCCTCCATGCTCATCCCATCATCGGCCCCGCGCGCCCGCCGTCCGCGCACGCACCGTGTCGCCGCCGACTCACACTACCCGTCGCCGCGGCAGCGCGGCAGCCAGCCGTCACGCACGCTACCAGCCACCGGCCCCCTCGAAAACCGACCGATATAACGCGCGTCGCATGGTCGCAGCCCCCAGCTTAAATGTAACTTTGATTCACAATAACACGTTGTCATTTAGCTTGGTGGTGATGGATGTGTGCATCTCACTTGGTGCAGAGGCCAGAAATTATATACTTACATTCCAAACTACATGTTCCACATAAACCTAAATCACATGTTTCACAAGAAACAGAACATACTAGAATGAGATGAGAATGTTGGCAAAAGACTTACTTTGTCTCCCAAGGGATTTGACCAGAATTTGTAGTGGCGTACTTTGGATCATCCAAGTTGTCAGCAATCCCATACGAAAAGTGAACACTTCCACGCTGCATCATCCTTGGAGCAACAAAACGAAGAAGATCTATAATGGAGCCAGCAGTGTAAACCTTGTAGTCTGCAACTGCCTTTATTCCGCCCCATCCTAATTCGTGATACTCTGTCCATATATCCCGCATGATGTATTTGAGTGGCAATATTATTGCCTTTGACAGCATCCTGAAAACAAGCATAGCGTTAAGGTTTTGCTATAATCATAAACGCTTACAACCCCATCCTCAGAAAATTAATGTCCAAACCATACATAACATATTAAAGAAAAGAAACCATTCTACATAGAGCATTATGTAGCATAATTGAACCTAAAATTATTGAACGGTGAATTGAAACGATCAAAATGGGGCTGCATAAGTGCATAAACCAAGAGAAAAAGGCACATAATTACATAAACAAGTAAAGCTAGAAAATCCTAACACATGTGCAGGCATGCAGTCGGCTCAAATACAGAATGACGGGAAACAATTTCTTTGGACTCGTTTTCAAATAATATGTAGGAAAAGAGTGGCCCTGATATTAGTTAATTTTACCTGCAAATAGATGTGAAATAGCTGCACCAGCTAACACGGGAAAAAAGAGTGCCAACATAATGATAAAAGCAATTATCACTAAATGAGGGGAAGTTACATAAATGAATAGTACATATCGCATACAAGACTGCTGAAGAGCTAGAGCAAACTGCCAGAATGCATTGATAAGTAGCACGAGAAAATACTAACACATCTAGCAAAATAGTGATAAGCAAAAAAATGATGGTCAGTAAGTAAAGAATGCTAATATACTTTGGATACTCACACGAAATTCTATCTGCTCAATTTCTGAAGATGGAGCCTCTGCTACATCTTTACCGAAAGAGACAATTCTTCCATACTTAACAGGTTCTGGATGAACCTCATTCTTCCCGTTAGCATCCTTAGAAACCTCAAGAATCATTGATTTTCTGATTCTTAGCTTTACACTCAAAACCATCTTCTGGAACCAATCCAAATCTCCCCAAATGGTGTCACCGCCCTTAGGAATCATTGACATTGTTGAATCCCATGTGCGGGTCATACGCATCAATGGCGTAAGTCTGAAGTCCAAGGAAGTCAGAGTCTGGACTTCTGGTGCAATGGCTCTGTATGTGAATACCATAATTTTAGATAGGGGTACTAATCTTTTGACCACATAAAAGAGAAGTAAATTAAATATACCATGCACAGCAGAAAATTTATAGTTCAAGTGAAACCAGAGAAGTAAATATTACTACAGTAATGGTTTTACAACTCTAATCTTGAACTAAGGACAATATTTCAGATGGCACATTGTAATAGTGTTACATCTCTATATTAGCATTTTCAACAGTTACTTATTCTCAATCGCAAGCATAATTATTAGCATTAAGAGGTGCCTAGTTCTATCATCTATCATTTCATTGATATATTGAAAACGGTATCATGTTTCTTTATATTTCACCTTCAATAAAGTATCAGAAGAAGTTAAACAATTACCGAAAGGATTATGCAATGGCATTTTTAAGCTAAATCAAGTAATTCAATGGTTCCCACAAACTTTATCACAGATCATAGATTATTGACCTATAATCAAATCGTACAGTACCTAGAGTAGTGTATACAGTATTGACAACTTCAGTACTGACTAAAATTCTTTTATTAGCACAGTTATATAATAATTATATGGAGAAAATTTAAAAGATACCATCGTGGAGATACATGAGTTGCAAAATATCATCGTACTCCCTCTGTCCCATAAAAAATGAATCTAGATAGGATGTGCCACATTCTATGACTATGAATCTAGACATATATATGTCCAAATTCGTATTAATAGGATATGTCACATCCGTACTAGGTTGGTTTCTTATGGTACGGATGGAGTATGTGACAATGACATGTGGACCCACATGTCAGTGACACGTATAATGGTATTTTCCAACTCTGAGATTTTCCGATGATACCAAGCAAATTATATATGTGACTAAGGTTTGAGAAAAAAAATACTCCATTGGTTAGTAACTGGATTGCCACAAGCAGAGGTGCCAAATCCTGTTGTGAACTGATAGTCCTCAGAGCATTAATCAAACTAATATTCAAGCTAGAGGATGTTGTTACACATAAATTAAAAATTGAATGACAAGTACGTAATCCTATAAACAACTGCATTATGAACTAATTTGGTTTCAACATAGTAAAACCTCAATAATATTAACAATTGTACAGTAGAATTGCAGCTTTTGATTTCAATTACCTAGCAACAGCAACATCTTTGGCTTCAGATGAGAAAAAGTCCTGCAACAGCCTTAGGAACTCCTAGAAAGGTCCGCCATATTCATTACAGATTTGATGTGCTTTGCACACCAATTTGGACCACCACCACCACCCATGGGAGGAGGAGCCTCAACCCACTTCATAAAATGCAGAAATAGAGAACCCCCATAGAATGTGGGATCACCACCACCCTATTTCCACCATTAGTTGCTACCAGGAGTTCAATGTTACTTTTTATCCTGCTCAAAAGTTTGATCACGAACCTGCAGGTGGTAATTTACATTACAGACAAGCATCATTTAACTCAGTCTAAACCTCTGAGGAGAACATAGCCAAGCATCAAAGGAATCCATGTATCTAAGTGCATTAAATATGGCTACCTCAGTGTCTGGAAAGATAACCTCCAATCATATGCAGCCATGTACATGGTCTTTTCTTCATATCCAATACGAGCTAAATTTGCAATCAAAACAGCCCAAACAAATACCCAGGACAACAAATAGTCTGCTGCCACTAGGCCTGTGACTGGCCGAACTCTTATTCCTGGTTTATCTAATCCAGTTTCATTGTCCAGTGACATATGTTCAACCCAGCATAAAGGCCTGAAAATATTTCAAGAGAACAATGAGAAAGTGGGAGTATACGCGCCCAAGTATTAGTGTGCAGCACACGTAGCAAAAGTGCATTACACTAAAAAAAGAAGAATAGGTCATTATGGCATCCCAACTTCTAGACTAAAGAACAAAGGTTCAATGACTAAAGGATGAAATAAAGAGCAACAGTGAACTAATCAATGCCGTGTGCAACCTATTAAGGCCCATGTGATGGAGCAATAGAATAGTAATCATGCCTTCCTAAGGTTGGTGTTAATGTACCATGTTTAAGTGATCACCATGCAAGGATTAGGGACATATTTATTACTTAGGAATATGTCTATCTGGTTATTTGTATATTATCTCTTAGCTAGACAGGGTATTAACCAAATCGACATCTATATATATTAGGAAAAAAGGCCCACTATGATCTACTGTGATCGTTACCGGCAAGCAAAGAAATAAACAAAAGTACTTATTTCTCCCTTCTCTCCTCGTCCTTGTGGTGCAACTATCACGATGGCATAATCACACCGCTTTGGCCAGGGACACTTCAATTAGGCCTAGCATGCAAGCCTAACAATGAGACATGCCATTTAGCTAGAGGTTTTCTTGAGAAACGGCCTGCGGAAAGACAAACTAAAATCTAAAAGAAACAATCTTCGAATTAACAGGCTGTACTGGTGACTGTAATACTGTATCAAACAAGGTAAACACACCATGATGCATAATCACTTACCCATATATCATTGTAGTTTTGTACCATCAACAAAAACATCAAAGCAACGAAAATTGCTGTTATGACAATAAAAAATAATTACAAGTAATATCACATGAAGGAGTCAAGTCGTGTTATTACGCTAAATATTGCAGTGTGTTGTCCTATATTGTCTATTCTTTGTATGGATGCTTTTAGGCCGAAGCTACGCCGTAAAGTATAAACATTTAGGTCTTGTTTTTAATATGTAAATTATCAACTTCACTAACTGTCAATATATATACATGGACAGCTCTAGCTCAACAACACAAGGCTTAGAAGCAAGGACTAGGATGAAATTGTTCAGAAATCCCAAGTTGTTCAACAGACAGTAGGCAACATGGGTCTTTCAAGAAAAGAATAATTAAATAACGGAACAGTCAGATTCCCTCAGTTGAAACCTATAAGGCGTGCCTGTAAGAAACCATACCAAAATTCTTTTTTTTCAGTGCAAATTGCAGTTCTCTCCTAAAAACCCTGAAGTATGCAATATAGAAGCATATTGTTTCTCTTGATCAATTCTGTTTCTATATCTGGTCAAATCATCACCACTTTGAGTTTGCTGGTAATAGTAAACAGTGAAATCAAATGGTGAAAGAAAAGCAAGAATATGATCCAGTTTCACAAGTTTACCTCTTGCCTATTCACCATCCTACTTTCCTGATACTGATTATTTACAACATTTGAAGACAAATGAAACTATGCAAGAAACAGCTACGCCAACATTTCAATTTTTTTCTGGTCGGGAAAATTTGAGATATCTCAAGCAATTAGTACAAAGCTGACCAGGAAGATGAATACTCATTCTTTGTATTTAGCACCCAACTCATTCAACATAGTCATATTTCAACAAAATTGGGACAAATACTATTCCTCAGCTCAAAGATATTACGAAATACAACACTTAAAAGTAACACTTAGAAAGTGTAGTATTTTGCAACCAAGAATGATTGAAATAAGCTAATCTCATTCCCGAAATCGTAATCACAAGTCACACAACAAAGGCACCCAAAAAAGTAACAGACACTTCTCAAATTAAAGCATCACAGCATTAAATTTCTAAAACTAACACTGACGAACAAACAAAAGCAGAAAGTAGAGCACGAATGATGAAAGCAACATCTAAACCGATATAGACACAAACCAATGACAAACTAACTAAAGATCAATGCTCCTAACTCGGAAAAAACCTCCAATGTTACTTGCATAAATTAATTTTTACGGGCACTAAATGATCGTGGTAATTCAAGAGAGACAGATTGAGGGGAGAGAGAGAGAAAAGAGGCGGAGGAGAGGGAAGGCAACCTCTTGTACACGTCGCCGAACGTGCCGCCCCAGAGGCGCTTGCGGAAGAGCCCCTCGGCGCAGTGGTGCCCTCCCAGAGCTCGAGGCCGCCGGTGACGATTCCCGGGACGAACAGACGGGTGCTTCGCCCGCAGCCCCTCCTTCTGCAGCTTGACCCCGGCGGGTCCGGGAGCGGCCCCGTGATCGCCTCCGTGACGTACTGCGGGAACGACGCCGGCATCGCGTTGTACAGGAAGAGCAGCAGCCACCACGCCGAGCACACGCACCCCACCAGCCAGCAGCAGCTGTCCACGCACGACCACCTGGCCCTCGTCCGCTTCGTCGCCTCCTTCGCCGCCGCCTCCGGAGGAGGCGCCGCCGAGGAGGACGACGATCCCGGCTTCTTTCCCCTTCTCGTCGAGGTCGGAGCCGTTGCCGCTGTCCTCGTTCGGCTGCTCCGGCGGCGGCTGCGGCTGCTTCCGGCGCCGCAGGAGCGCATGGCGGCGGCGGAGGCGGCGGGACCGGGGGGGAGGCTACCGGCGAGGGGGCGCGCGCATCCGGGGGCGGTGAAAACCCTAGGCGGCGCGGCGGAGGCGGGAGGCGAGAGAGGTGGCGGCTTCGCGGGGTTCGCGCTTGTGAGGTCGGGGAGGAGAGAGAGGCTAGCCTCCTCGAATGCCACCGGCGCACCGGGGGTCTCGACCGGGGCCCGTGAACCCGGTGCACGTGGGTCCCCTGGGTTACTGTCGTGTGGGCCCGGAGGTGGAAAGTGAGGGGGCGGTGCAGAAAGACTCGGTGCGGGGGACGGGGGGGACCTGGGATCGGATGGGGGTGACTGGGGTCGTGGGGCCAGTTCGTCAGTCAGAGGCGGTGGGGGCAGCGTTGGTTGGCTTGGGGGAAATAATAATGGCGATTCCGTCAGCGAAAGAATCTGACCCGAAAAGTACAGTAGTTTTTTCTCCTAAGCACTGACGTTACATTATTAGCCTGAAAATTTCCGTGTTTTATTGACAGTTTCAGAGCATAAACACGATTTGTGAGCCAGTCGATTCCACATTTTAGTGCTCATATCTTGCTGTCCCTGTCATGCACTGTACACAAATCGTTTTCTAGGGAGCAAAATTTGAAGCCATAGTTGCGACGTGAAAAAGACTTTTTTCCTTTTTTTTAAGTTGTTGCCTGTACCGCACGGGAAAGGTGTTAACATGTCTGCATTTACAAAGGCGTCGGCAGTGGGCCTTGTAGCATTGATCCTAGTTCCAACATGATTAGGTTATTTTAGGGGAACACTGACACCACTGTCTGGAATAAGTTCTTTTTACAATTGAGCTGATGGAAGTTTTTTTTCGTTTCCATTTATCTGCCTGCAGATTCTTTTTTATGACGCAGTATTTGGTCACATTTCTGATAGTTTCCTGGATATTTCATCCTCGCTAAAAATGTGTGGTATGGGTAAGCAACCTTCTGGAAATGTGTGGTTTCGCGTGATCAGGTTGCTGTCTAAATGAATATATGTAAATAGTTTGTGTTAGACATGTTATCTATTATTCTATTTGCTTGAGGATTACTAATTGCTAAGTCATATTTTATTTTGCCTATAATGTTTAGCTTTTCTTCTAGTACTTGAAGTTTGGAATGGATGATCTCCCCGACATTTTGACTAGAATATACTAGTTACTCGAATATGGTTACATGAAAGAGTTTTTATGAAAAAAGAAAAGTCTTTCAGGGCATTATGTCTTCTTTCCAGAAAGGAAAAAAAACAAACTAGAGCATTTTCTTCTAGCAGATTAATCGTATAATTTCATTAATTACCTGGTAGATTAATCGTAGCATGTCGAGAGAGAGAGAGAAGAGAGAGAACGAGAGAGCGCTGCACATCATGGCTAATCCAGACAGGAGAGAAATTCAGCCCAAAACTAGAGATGTTTTGTTCGGCCTTTCGGCGGCTGTGCTCATGCGATGATGGGCCGAATCCTCCACAACTCCAAAGTTGCCTGCACACGGTACATGCCCAGCTAAAAACTACTACTCCAGAACGGACCAACTCTCCTTTTCGTTGGATCAATCGATCGATGACCTTCGTTCCAATCAAATCATACACGCGCAGTGTCGCAGTATCACTCTTTCGATTTTGCTATATATTGTCGACAGATGTAATTACAGTATAATCGTAGTGTAATTACACTGTAACTTGTATGTAATTACACTGTGACTATAGTGTAACTTGTATGTAACTTTCAAAAATCTCTCTGTAACATGTTATTTCGGTAAAATAGAGGTCATGGGAACAAATTCTTTCATATATGTGTGGCTATGATTTGTTTTCTTCCCACCAAAACAATCTTGTAATAGATCTAACGATTTAAAATTATGTGAAACTTACATATAAGTTACAATATAGTTACATGCAAGTTACAGTGTATAACATATAAGTTACAGTGTAATTACACTACGATTATACTATAATTACATCTGTCAAATTTTAGGGAAAAATTTGTCGACAAATGTATAGGCAGTCCCCACTCTTTTAGTTAAGAAGTCTGCGTGCACGCCTAGCCGCAGACAAGATGAGCGAAAAATAATTTCCAAATAAGACGAGAAAGGCAGCGAGCAATGAGCATAGTTGTTAGAGCTGCATTAGCCTTCAATCAGCGACCTAACCCCACCCGGAAAAGAACCCGTTAACAACTCACAGAGTGTAGCTTTGGAGCGCTATCATTAGCGATGATCGCTTGGAGCATCAGTTTGTCACCACTAGAGAGCAGCGGCAGCCGCTGCTCCGATCGGCGCTTGCTGGGGAGGGAGACAGACCGAGCCCCACCCTGCTGTTGGCACGAGCCAGCCTCCCGGCCCGCGCGCATGTGCCGCCCGCCGTCGATCATTCGCCTCCACCGTGTGCGTGCGTGCGCGCGCGCGGCAGGAAAAAGGGCCAGGATTACGGTGTCAGCCGCGTGTGGGCGAGACGAGGCGATGGGGCCGCGCGGCGGAGCCGCGCGCGCTTAGCTGT
>CM020186.1:10581604-10658300 GCA_009805545.1 Oryza longistaminata | reverse complement strand
GCGGCCGGGCAGCACATAGCAGGCTATAAGCCAGCGCAAATATATTTTAAAGAGATAAATGAGGAGAGAGAGAAGAGTAGCAGGCTACAGATTTGTAGCCAGCTGTAGCACGTACTCCAAGACGCAGTGTGTGTAGACAGGTGGAGCCCATGTATTAATAGTGTAGATATGTAACTATTGTATGAATGAGAGCTTTAGATTGGCTATAGATGTAATTGGATCCAGTACGTTGGCTATACTATTTAAACTTGCTCTAAAGAGAAAAAAGGTCGTATGATTGAGGGCTTGGCCGTTAGGAGTTAGGGACGTTGCCGAAGGAAATCTGTTGGTCGAGACGTCAGAGTTGCGGGTGGCAAGACTGCCCTGTGTTTAGGCCGTCTCCGGACGGCGATGTGAGTAGTATTTCTGAAGTTTACGGGCGGCTGATGCTTCTACTCCATATTAACCATTCCATCGGAACCGTGCGATTATTTCTGTGCGGTAACATTCTCGGTTTAAAAAACCATGATAAACCCCGCAGTAACCGTCTTACCGTGAATTGATGGTAATTCTACCCAAAACTTTTTTAGTGAACCCTGATTCCACCTACTACTCCATATATAAAAAGACATTCTCACATTAGCTAGAAATAAAATATATGTAGGAACCATTTGGTACCACCCTACTCTGAAATGTTTGTACTATTGAAGATGAAGTTGTACCTAACATAATTTCAAGATACTATATAATATGAAGCGGATATGCTATATCACTCCAAAAAAATGCACTACGAGAATGGAACCGAATCCCCATCGACGCTCAGCTTTTGTTCCACCCTTAAAATAGGAGCTATACATATAATAGTCCGTAATTTATTCCTATAGATTTATATAGTATTCGTGTTAAGAAAAAGGCTAAGCCCTATTATTACTCTTCAACTTATCAATCGCAGCTAAAATTTAAATTTATAAATATATTATCAACTATTTATGTCGTTTCCCCGCCGTCCGCGCGTGGGTGGTCGTCCTCCATGCTCATCCCATCATCGGCCCCGCGCGCCCGCCGTCCGCGCACGCACCGTGTCGCCGCCGACTCACACTACCCGTCGCCGCGGCAGCGCGGCAGCCAGCCGTCACGCACGCTACCAGCCACCGGCCCCCTCGAAAACCGACCGATATAACGCGCGTCGCATGGTCGCAGCCCACAGCTAAGCGCGCGCGGCCCCATCGCCTCGTCTCGCCCACACGCGGCTGACACCGTAATCCTGGCCCTTTTTCCTGGCCGCGCGCGCGCACGCACGCACACGGTGGGAGGCGAATGATCGACGGCGGGCGGCACATGCGCGCGGGCCGGGAGGCGGCTCGTGCCAACAGCAGGGTGGGGCTCGGTCTGTCTCCCCTCCCCAGCAAGCGCTGATCGGGAGCAGCGGCTGCCGCTGCTCTCTAGTGGTGACAAACTGATGCTCCAAGCGATCATCGCTAATGATAGCGCTCCAAAGCTACACGCTGTGAGTTGTTAACGGGTTCTTTTCCGGGTGGGGTTAGGTCGCTGATTGAAGGCTAATGCAGCTCTAACAACTATGCTCATTGCTCGCTGCCTTTCTCGTCTTATTTGGAAATTATTTTTTCGCTCATCTTGTCTGCGGCTAGGCGTGCACGCAGACTTCTTAACTAAAAGAGTGATACTACGACACTGCGCGTGTATGAATTATTGATTGGAACGAAGGTCATCGATCGATTGATCCAACGAAAAGGAGAGTTTGGTCCGTTCTGGAGTAGTAGTTTTTAGCTGGGCATGTACCGTGTGCAGGCAACTTTGGAGTTGTGGAGGATTCGGCCCATCATCGCATGAGCACAGCCGCCGAAAGGCCGAAACAAACATCTCTAGTCTTTGGGCTGAATTTCTCTCCTGTCTGGATTAGCCATGATGGCAGCGCTCTCTCGTTCTCTCTCTCTCTCTCTCTCTCGACATGCTACGATTAATCTACCAGTTAATTAATGAAACTATACGATTAATCTACTAGAAGAAAATGCTCTAGTTTGATTTTTTTTCCTTTCTGGAAAGAAGACATAATGCCCTGAAAGACTTTTCTTTTTTCATAAAAACTCTTTCATGTAACCATATTCGAGTAACTAGTATATTCTAGTCAAAATGTCGGGGAGATCATCCATTCCAAACTTCAAGTACTAGAAGAAAAGCTAAACATTATAGGCAAAATAAAATATGACTTAGCAATTAGTAATCCTCAAGCAAATAGAATAATAGATAACATGTCTAACACAAACTATTTACATATATTCATTTAGACAGCAACCTGATCACGCGAAACCACACATTTCCAGAAGGTTGCTTACCCATACCACACATTTTTAGCGAGGATGAAATATCCAGGAAACTATCAGAAATGTGACCAAATACTGCGTCATAAAAAAGAATCTGCAGGCAGATAAATGGAAACGAAAAAAAACTTCCATCAGCTCAATTGTAAAAAGAACTTATTCCAGACAGTGGTGTCAGTGTTCCCCTAAAATAACCTAATCATGTTGGAACTAGGATCAATGCTACAAGGCCCACTGCCGACGCCTTTGTAAATGCAGACATGCTAACACTTTAACACCTTTCCCGTGTGGAACAGGCAACAACTTAAAAAAAAAAGATAGGTCTTTTTCACGTCGCAACCATGGCTTCAAATTTTGCTCCCTAGAAAACGATTTGTGTACAGTGCATGACAGGGACAGCCAAGATATGAGCATTAAAATGTGGAATCGACTGGCTCACAAATCGTGTTTATGCTCTGAAACTGTCAATAAAATCACGGAAATTTTCAGGCTAATAATGTAACGTCAGTGCTTAGGAGAAAAAACTACTGTACTTTTCGGGTCAGATTCTTTCGCTGACGGAATCGCCATTATTATTTCCCCCAAGCCAACCAACGCTGCCCCCACCGCCTCTGACTGACAACCTGGCCCCACGACCCCAGTCACCCCATCCGATCCCAGGTCCCCCCCCGTCCCCGCACCGAGTCTTTCTGCACCGCCCCCTCACTTTCCACCTCCGGGCCCACACGACAGTAACCCAGGGGACCCACGTGCACCGGGTTCACGGGCCCCGGTCGAGACCCCCGGTGCGCCGGTGGCATTCGAGGAGGCTAGCTCTCTCTCCTCCCCGACCTCACAAGCGGAACCCCGCGAAGCCGCCACCTCTCTCGCCTCCCGCCTCCGCCGCGCCGCCTAGGGTTCCACCGCCCCCGGGATGGCGCGCGCCCCTCGCCGGTAGCCTCCCCCCCGGTTCCCGCCGCCTCCGCCGCCGCCATGTCGCTCCTGCGGCGCCGGAAGCAGCCGCAGCCGCCGCCGGAGCAGCCGAACGAGGACAGCGCAACGGCTCCGACCTCGACGAGAAGGGGAAGAGAGCCGGGATCTCGTCGCTCCTCGGCGGCGCCTCCTCCGGAGGCGGCGGCGGCGGCGGCGAAGGAGGCGACGAAGCGGACGAGGGCCAGGTGGTCGTGCGTGGACAGCTGCTGCTGGCTGGTGGGGTGCGTGTGCTCGGCGTGGTGGCTGCTGCTCTTCCTGTACAACGCGATGCCGGCGTCGTTCCCGCAGTACGTCACGGAGGCGATCACGGGGCCGCTCCCGGACCCTCCCGGGGTCAAGCTGCAGAAGGAGGGGCTGCGGGCGAAGCACCCCGTCGTGTTCGTCCCGGGCATCGTCACCGGCGGCCTCGAGCTCTGGGAGGGGCACCACTGCGCCGAGGGGCTCTTCCGCAAGCGCCTCTGGGGCGGCACGTTCGGCGACGTGTACAAGAGGTTGCCTTCCCTCTCCTCCGCCTCCTCTCTCTCTCTCCCCCTCAATCTGTCTCTCTTGAATTACCACGATAATTTAGTGCCCGTAAAAATTATCATTGGAGGTTTTTTTTCCGAGTTATGGAGCATTGATCTTTAGTTAGTTTGTCATTGGTTCTGTCTATATCGGTTTAGATGTTGCTTTCGTGCTCTACTTTCTGCTTTTGTTTGTTCGTCAGTGTTAGTTTTAGAAATTTAATGCTGTGATGCTTTAATTTGAGAAGTGTCTGTTACTTTTTTGGGTGCCTTTGTTGTGTGACTTGTGATTTACGATTTCGGGAATGAGATTAGCTTATTTCAATCATTCTTGGTTGCAAAATACTACACTTTCTAAGTGTTACTTTTAAGTGTTGTATTTCGTAATATCTTTGAGCTGAGGAATAAGTATTTGTCCCAATTTTGTTGAAATATGACTATGTTGAATGAGTTGGGTGCTAAATACAAAGAATGAGTATTCATCTTCCTGGTCAGCTTTGTACTAATTGCTTGAGATATCTTAAATTTTCTCGACCAAGAAAAAAAATTGAAATGTTGGCGTAGCTGTTTCTTGCATAGTTTCATTTGTCTTCAGATGTTGTAAATAATCAGTATCAGGAAAGTAGGATGGTGAATAGGCAAGAGGTAAACTTGTGAAACTGGATCATATTCTTGCTTTTCTTTCACCATTTGATTTCACTGTTTACTACTACCAGCAAACTCAAAGTGGTGATGATTTGACCAGATATAGAAACAGAATTGATCAAGAGAAACAATATGCTTCTATATTGCGTACTTTCAGGGTTTTTAGAAGAGAACTGCAATTTGCATGAAAAAAAGAACTTTTGGTATGGTTTCTTACAGGCACGCCTTATAGGTTTCAACTGAGGGAATCTGACTGTTCCGTTATTTAATTATTCTTTTCTTGAAAGACCCATGTTGCCTACTGTCTGTTGAACAACTTGGGATTTCTGAACAATTTTCATCCTAGTCCTTGCTTCTAAGCCTTGTGTTGTTGAGCTAGAGCTGTCCATGTATATATATTGACAGTTAGTGAAGTTGATAATTTACATATTAAAAACAAGACCTAAATGTTTATACTTTACGGCGTAGCTTCGGCCTAAAAGCATCCATACAAAGAATAGACAATATAGGACAACACACTGCAATATTTAGCGTAATAACACGACTTGACTCCTTCATGTGGTATTACTTTTGTAATTATTTTTTATTGTCATAACAGCAATTTTCGTTGCTTTGATGTTTTTGTTGATGGTTACAAAACTACAATGATATATGGGTAAGTGATTATGCATCATGGTGTGTTTACCTTGTTTGATACAGTATTACAGTCACCAGTACAGCCTGTTAATTCTGAAGATTGTTTCTTTTAGATTTATAGTTTGTCTTTCCGCAGCCCGTTTCTCAAGAAAACCTCTAGCTAAATGGCATGTCTCATTGTTAGGCTTGCATGCTAGGCCTAATTGAAGTGTCCCTTGGCCAAAGCGGTGTGATTATGCCATCGTGATAGTCGCACCACAAGGACGAGGAGAGAAGGGAGAAATAAGTACTTTTGTTTATTTCTTGCTTGCCGGTAACGATCACAGTAGACTCATAGTGGGCCTTTTTTCCTAATATATATAGATATCGATTTGGTTAATACCCTGTCTAGCTAAGAGATAATATACCAAATAACCAGATAGACATATTCCTTAGTAATAAATATGTCCCTAATCCTTGCATGGTGATCACTTAAACATGGTACATTAACACCAACCTTAGGAAGGCATGATTACTATTCTATTGCTCCATCACATGGGCCTTAATAGGTTGCACACGGCATTGATTAGTTCACTGTTGCTCTTTATGTTTCATCCTTTAGTCATTGAACCTTTGTTCTTTAGTCTAGAAGTTGGGATGCCATAATGACCTATTCTTCTTTTGTTAGTGTAATGCACTTTTGCTACGTGTGCTGCACACTAATACTTGGGCTGCGTATACTCCCACTTTCTCATTAGTTCTCTTGAAATATTTTCAGGCCTTTATGCTGGGTTGAACATATGTCACTGGATAATGAAACTGGATTAGATAAACCAGGAATAAGAGTTCGGCCAGTCACAGGCCTAGTGGCAGCAGACTATTTTGTTCCTGGGTATTTTGTTTGGGCTGTTTTGATTGCAAATTTAGCTCGTATTGGATATGAAGAAAAGACCATGTACATGGCTGCATATGATTGGAGGTTATCTTTCCAGAACACTGAGGTAGCCATATTTAATGTACTTAGATACATGGATTTCCTTTGATGCTTGGCTATGTTCTCCTCAGAGGTTTAGACTGAGTTAAATGATGCTTGTCTGTAATGTAAATTACCACCTGCAGGTTCGTGATCAAACTTTGAGCAGGATAAAAAGTAACATTGAACTCCTGGTAGCAACTAATGGTGGAAATAGGGTGGTGGTGATCCCACATTCTATGGGGGTTCTCTATTTTCTGCATTTTATGAAGTGGGTTGAGGCTCCTCCTCCCATGGGTGGTGGTGGTGGTCCAAATTGGTGTGCAAAGCACATCAAATCTGTAATGAATATTGGCGGACCTTTCTTAGGAGTTCCTAAGGCTGTTGCAGGACTTTTCTCATCTGAAGCCAAAGATGTTGCTGTTGCTAGGTAATTGAAATCAAAAGTCTGCAATTCTACTGTACAATTGTTAATATTATTTGAGGTTTTACTATGTTGAAACCAAATTAGTTCATAATGCAGTTGTTTATAGGATTACGTACTTGTCAATTCAATTTATAACTGTTATGTGTAACAACATCCTCTAGCTTGAATATTAGTTTGATTAATGCTCTGAGGACTATCAGTTCACAACAGGATTTGGCACCTCTGCTTGTGGCAATCCAGTTACCTAACCAATGGAGTATTTTTTTTCTCAAACCTTAGTCACATATATAATTTGCTTGGTATCATCGGAAAATCTCAGAGTCGGAAAATACCATTATATGTGTCACTGACATGTGGGTCCCACATGTCATTGTCACATACTCCATCCGTACCATAAGAAACCAACCTAGTACCGGATGTGACATATCCTATTACTACGAATTTGGACATATATATGTCCAGATTCATAGTCATAGAATGTGTCACATCCTATCCTAGATTCGTTTTTTATGGGACAGAGGGAGTACGATGGTATTTTGCAACTCATGTATCTCCACGATGGTATCTTTTAAATTTTCTCCATATAATTATTATATAACTGTGCTAATAAAAGAATTTTAGTCAGTACTGAAGTTGTCAATACTGTATACACTACTCTAGGTACTGTACGATTTGATTATAGGTCAATACCTATGATCTGTGATAAAGTTTGTGGGATCCATTGAATTACTTGATTTAGCTTAAAAATGCCATTGCATAAATCCTTTCGGTAATTGTTTAACTATCTTCTTGATACTTTATTGAAGGTGAAATATAAAGAAAACATGATACCGTTTTCAATATATCAATGAAATGATAGATGATAGAACTAGGCACCTTCTTAATGCTAATAATTATGCTTGCGATTGAGAAATAAGTAACTGTCGAAAATGCTAATATAGAGATGTAACACTATTACAATGTGCCATCTGAAATATTGTCCTTAGTTCAAGATTAGAGTTGTAAAACCATTACTTGTAGTAATATTTACTTCTCTGGTTTCACTTGAACTATAAATTTTCTGCTGTGCATGGTATATTTAATTTACTTCTCTTTTATGTGGTCAAAAGATTAGTACCCCTATCTAAAATTATGGTATTCACATACAGAGCCATTGCACCAGAAGTCCTAGACTCTGACTTCCTTGGACTTCAGACCTTACGCCATTTGATGCGTATGACCCGCACATGGGATTCAACAATGTCAATGATTCCTAAGGGCGGTGACACCATTTGGGGAGATTTGGATTGGTCTCCAGAAGATGGTTTTGAGTGTAAAGCTAAGAATCAGAAAATCAATGATTCTGAGGTTTCTAAGGATGCTAACGGGAAGAATGAGGTTCATCCAGAACCTGTTAAGTATGGAAGAATTGTCTCTTTCGGTAAAGATGTAGCAGAGGCTCCATCTTCAGAGATTGAGCAGATAGAATTTCGTGTGAGTATCCAAAAGTATATTAGCATTTTCTTTACTTACGGACCATCATTTTTTTGCTTATCACTATTTTGCTAGATGTGTAGTATTTTCTCGTGCTACTTATCAATGCATCTGGCAGTTTGCTCTAGCTCTTTCAGCAGTCTTGTATGCGATATGTACTATTCATTTATGTAACTTCCCCCCTCATTTAGTGATAATTGCTTTTATCATTATGGTTGGCACTCTTTTCCCGTGTAGCTGGTGCAGCTATTTCACATCTATTTGCAAGTAAAATTAACTAATATCAGGGCCACTCTTTTGCCTACATATTATTTGAAAACGAGTCCAAAGAAAATTGTTCCCGTCATTCTGTATTTGAGCTGCACTGCATGCCTGCACATGTGTTAGGATTTTCTAGCTTTTACTTGTTTATGTAATTATGTGCCTTTGTTCTCTTGGTTTTATGCACTTATGCAGCCCCATTTTGATCGTTTCAATTCACCGTTCAATAATTTTAGGTTCAATTATGCTACATAATGCTCTATGTAGAATGGTTTCTTTTCTTTAATATGTTATGTATGGTTTGGACATTAATTTTCTGAGGATGGGGTTGTAAGCGTTTGTGATTATAGCAAAACCTTAACGCTATGCTTGTTTCAGGATGCTGTCAAAGGCAATAATATTGCCCACTCAAATACATCATGCCGGGATATATGGACAGAGTATCACGAATTAGGATGGGGCGGAATAAAGGCAGTTGCAGACTACAAGGTTTACACTGCTGGCTCCATTATAGATCTTCTTCGTTTTGTTGCTCCAAGGATGATGCAGCGTGGAAGTGTTCACTTTTCATATGGGATTGCTGACAACTTGGATGATCCAAAGTACGGCCACTACAAATACTGAGTTAATCCACATCTGAATCTATATCACGGTTAATCCATAGCCATTCATCAGTCGAGTTGAAAGCAGTTGGCCCATAGAGAAACTTGTCTTTAATGAATATTTCTTTATCTATTTCTTTCGGATATAATAAAATAATACCGTATGTGTTTCATAAGCCAATTACCTTTTTTTTAAGGTGCCTTTCAATAGAAATGCATTTTCCGGTGTCCTCTAGCAAAGAGCGTAAACTTTGGGTGTCCTATCACCAAATTTACCTTTTTATATTTATAATTTACCAATTCAACTATTTAGTGTATACTATAATATGGTGCTAAAGGCATAGCAAAAAGTCAAACTTAATGTTCGGTCAAAATGGCACGAACTAATATTTATTTGGTCACGAATTTCTAGAAATGTTTCCATAAGTAGATCTGATGGTTTGATAGTAGGCTGATGGCAAATGTACTCGATATAGGACTAGGAATAAGGTCTAGGGGTGTGGGCGACACAGATCGTAGCTAGGTTGGCCGACCCACTCTGTCTTGTGGGTGTGTCTGACCCTCACAACATATGGACTTATCTTCCAAAATATAGCAACCTGGTGTGGTGCTAGGTTGCAATATTTTGTGGCGGAGGGAATAACAAATAAACATCATATGAAAATATTTTCAAACACTAAATAATGCTAGTACATACATGACACCAAACACATATTTTTAAGTTTAATTATCAGTTGAAGTTTTCAAATGTTAACTTTGTGGAAGGCAAGGAGACCTTACATTTTAAAACACAGATGGAGTTTCTTTTTAAGAAATTATATGCGTGGAAAACAATTTTGTAAGAAATTGGCGATGGAATTTAAATTCGTATAATTATTGTAATGTTGGTAACAAATTTCACATTAATTTGTAGTATAAATGTATGTAATAGATAGATATTCATAATGAATATGTGGTTCCGATTACAATAAATTAAGTAGATAAGTACATAGAATGCCCATTTATGAGTACTTTGCTATGCATGCTTTATTATAACTAGGTAAATACATACATAGCCTATGCATGAGTTTTTTTTCCATACATGTTTAGCCGCCATCAATGTTTTCCTTGTTACCCTCCATCTCTTCATCATCGTCTTTCTCATCAGCTTAAAGGCTTTAGTAAACCCTTGAATTTTCTTTGCCAAGGTTTCAAATATTTGTGGAACGCATTGTGGCAAATTTCCACCCAGGGACAAGGGAGCAGTGGTAGGAAGGGGACTGAAGGGAAGGAGGCCGAGGGGAGGAATGGAAAGGGAGGTGAAGGGAGGAGCGGATGGGCTTGGAGGGGAGGAACGCCATGGCCGCCATGGATGGAGCTCTCACAGGCCCTGTGCGTTGGGAGTTTAGGTGGAGGTGGTGGTCCAAATTAAAATTTTATGAGTTTTGAATCGATATTGTAGTGTACTTCTTTTCACTTCCCCTCATCTCTTAATTCAGTAGAAGTTGACGTGATTTGTATTATTTTACAACTTGAGCGCACTACAACAACACCCTCATGTAGAGGCACTTTTGTAGAGGTGTTTTGTAAATTTCCTCTAAAATTAGGAGTTTTATAGTGTATAGACACTTTCTAGAGGCATTTTAAAAATTGCCTAGAAAACTTTTACTCTAGAGACACTTTAGAGACATTTTCAACATATTTTATTAAATTTTATCTTGTAGATGCATTTCGGTATTTTTGAATGTGCCTGGTTTGCAAAGGCATTTTCTTGAGTCATTATTTACTCTATAGAGACTTGTTGGAGCGTAATGTATTACTAATTAAGGGACTAAATATAAGTAATACAAGGCACAAACCTACAAGGAATCACATGTGGTTGAGTTGATTAGTGCATTGAAGATACAAATGATTTGCCCAATAGATCTTAAGTTCAAGGATTGGCAATATCAAGGGAAAATATTTTATTATCTTTTTTTCTCACGTTTCATATGCTCGTGGTACAATTTAATGTCTCTAGAAAATACCTCTACCGTCTTCATCGGGGTAAATTAAAAGTGATTGCGCTCCTCCCACAGCGATTTAGCCGATTTCGGGGCAGCGTATTCGACTCCACCGCTATCCACGTCGCCCGCGCTCCCTCCCGCACGTGATGTGGGGTCCGTCCGCTTTGGACCCGCGTGCGCGCTTCCCACGCGTTGCCTCTGTGTTTTCCCGCGATCGCGCTTGCTTCTTGCAGCTGCTTGTGTGGGCTGCCCAGTGAGCAAGGCGCGCTGGCGTTCATCTGATTTTCACGCTCACAGAGCAAGCAAGCGAGGCCCAATCAACGACGACGCTGTGGCGGACAAGTCATATCACCTCTCGCTTGTTTTATACAATGTCTCTTTGTTTGTAGAGACAATTCATTTGGAAAGTACTTCTATAGTGTCCAAGACACTTATTAGACATTTTTTCATTTGGAAAGTGCCTCTATAGTGTCCAAGACACTTTTTTTTACTGTAATGTCCAATACACTTATTAGGCATTTTTGAAAATGCCTCTACAGCCATTTGAAAAGTGTCTATACTATTAGAAAAATGTTTGTACAAAACATTTTCTTAGTGGCGGTAGTATATATTAAAATGGACTTGAAATTGGCATTGTCGCATAAATCATGTAATGTTAAATAAAGGATATCATGTTTCTAACTGTAATCTAAATTCATAGCACAACTGCATATAATAGATTCCTGTAGTATTCAAATGAACAGATATGGTGGTTCTAATTACAAATAAGCAATAAGAAATAGATAGCCCATGATAAGTATTTCCCCTACATGTTTAGGATTACAAATTAAGTAGATAGATAGCTCCTCCACGATTTCCCTTGCATGTTTAGTTCTCATCACTGTTCTCATCATCGTTATCCTCCGTCACCTCATCGTTGTCTTCGTCGTCTTCAATGTCGATGCCATCGTCCGCTTCCGGTAGGCTATGCACAATCTCGTCTATGCCTTGCAATTGCTCCAGCATACTTGACATTATTTTTTTTTGGTAAAATTGTTCCTTTTCCTTGCGGAGCTTGAAAGCTTTAGTAACTCCCTGAACTTTGCCAAGATTCCACCCAGTGATCTGTTTCTTCAAATTGTTGTTGAACTTGTTCTCCAAACTAGCGATCTGAAGACATAAGCAAAAATGTTATAAGCTTTTGAACTAGCATGTGGTTCGAACCTTACAAGAAATGCAATTGTATATAAATTGAAAAATATGTAGAATTCGCATGCATATGCATCATATAACCTTATCTATATGGCCATATGTTCAAGTCATTAGCCTTGCAGAGGTTTTTCAGAGCAGTTGCGCCAATACTCAGACCAATATGAGCAACACTTTTCTGTTTTATGTGAAAGTAGGATTCCAAGTCCTTATTCGTCAATGTCTTAACTCGTTTGCGCTGTTAAACTAAAGCATGTTAGCACAAGAAAAAAAACTGAAGGAAACCATGCATGATCTATACTATATTTTCCCTGGCTAACACAGTAGACCTGATCAGGGAAAGTAAACATCTTCCTCTTGTCAGTAGCTGCCGTTTGGTCAGTTTGCACAAGGAGAAGTGGCTCATTTACCAAGGAAGAATTACTTTCCACTGTAGGAGCTTTGCCATGTTGATTTTTCTTGGGAACATTGTGGTAAAATGGCCAGAGATCTAGGCACATCTCCCCCAGGATGTCCTTTGGGCACACCATATATGACTATTCACAAATGAAAGTATCATTGCATGTATACATGTGATTAGTGTGATAAACAAATGTTAATATCCATAGAAAATATAAACGAAAATACCCATATGATTTTATGGAGAAAGAGAGATCGATCAATTAATCAATACCATTTTGGCCGGAGTCATAGAAGACTCCTCGCCATTGGAAGTTCTCTTTAATAAAATGACTAGCTTAACATATCTCTTTATTAATTGGAAATGAATGGGCAGCAACATAGAACTCATCCCAAGAACCCTCAAACCAGTATTTACCCCGGAGAACAGGGTTCCACAACGTATTTGGTAGCGGATCCACTTTTCCTTATCTGTTAATGAGACTATACCTTTCTTTTGCCTATGAGCTAGCTAAAGATCCATCGTTATCCCTTCAAACAAGGGAGGCGGAATCAATGGTCATGTCAGGTTTCATATTCAAAAAGAGATGTCAAGCAAACGCCGAATCCGAGTACTCAACTTGCCCAACCCGCTTCTTCCACTAGACCTCGTCTTTCAAAGAGCAGCAGCCCTGCAAGCCTAGTGGAACCTTGTTTTCTGGGCCAAGTCAGCCTATAAGTAAGTAAGTAGGGTTGAAGATTATCTGTTTGTTAGTTTTTCAATCTTCTTCCTTCTATGCTTAGAGTAAGTGGAAATGACCTCCTTGATCAGCAAGTAATCGAGCGGTAGTTTAGTCTCCGACAAGTGAGGCCGAACTAGCCCCTAGATCAGCTCTCATAGTGGGGGAATCAGAGTCAAGTTAGGCGCAAAAGAGGGGGTTGACATCATTCGTCGTGATTGGATCAATCAAACTACTCCACAAGAAATGCCAAGGGGCGCCCTTTCTCATCGCCCATTTCTTCCTCATCTGTTGCTGCCTTGAGTGCATAAAGTAGGCTCAGCTTCTTTGGTTTCTAAAGATCTTGTAGTAGCCGAAGGTAGATCAGTCTGCTTGTTAGATTGAATTGAATTTTATATAACCTATGAAGCTAAAGAAAAAAATCATAATAGTCTAAGTGGACCTCTCAAAGGTATAAATAATTAACTAAATAAGTATACATTAGTCTTACTGGTTCGGTCTTTTTCTTTTTCTTTTTGTTATGATGCCCTCATTTCATACTTCTCAATTCTTATTTAGTAGGTATACATGTGATTAGTTTGATAGATAAACGTTAATAGCCAAAGATAATATAAACGAAAATATCCATACGATTTTATGGAGAAAGTGATATCGATCGATTAATTGATACCATTCTTGTCGGAGTCGTAGAGGACTCCTGTTATATCCATTCGGAACGAAGTGTACCAGCCATTAAGCATTTCAGCTTGCGACTCTGGGGTTTCTCCTGACACACTGCATGCATTGATGCATGCATACGTGCACATGTTCAGAAGAGGGAGGAACATGAGTTAGCTATCGATCTCAGCTGAACATTTGTTTGTGAAAATGAGTGCTGAGAGGGAAGTTGGTGTACGTACTTGATGCGGTAGGTTGATTGCACGGATGCCTCGGCATCGGGCGAGTTGTTCTACACTAGGACGTGATCCAACTTCCCGTCCTCACCGGCGTGCAGGACGACGACCGTCTTCCGGTGATCTGGCCAATCAACAGCGACCAAGGATTAATCGAGAAACATGACGAGCGAGAGATGGATTACCACTTCGCACGTACACCGTACATTAACATGGATCAATTAGAAGCAAAAGGTAAGCAAGACCAGGACCAAGGACCAAGGACCAGGGTTTTCAATTTTGAAATTGGATTTAATGCAGGGGGGCGAAATTTCAGAAATTTATGGCCGAAATTATTTGAAAATTTGACTGGATTTGAATAAAATTTGACCAAATTCACAAGAAAAATGCAAAAAACGGAAATTTTGGGTGAGATTTGGGTATGCCGGTGGGGGGGGGGGTGAAATTTCGGAATTTTCGAACCAAAATTTCAAACCCTACCAAGGATCGATTCAAGAAGAATGGCGAGCAGAGATGTATATATCACTTTGCACGTACACCATGACATGAATTAGAAGCAAAAGGTAAGCAAGACCAAGATCCCAAGGATCGATTCAAGAAACACGGCGAGGGAGAGAGATCGATTTCATCGCGTATAGCTATAGAGATCGATGATGTCGAACGTACCGTTGACATGGATCAGCACGCGTAGCTGCCTGCATATCTTCCTCAGGCACTCGATAGATCCCATGGGCACCATCGGGAGCTTGCCGGATCCGGCGTCGCCGCTGGTGGTAGCACCATCGCTCGGGATGTTCGATGACGTACTACAACGATGCGCCGGTTGCCATCGATCTCACAACGTGGTGAGGGGAGAGAACGAACAAAGGGAAATGATCCGAGAGAGTGCGGACGGACTGGGGTTATGTGTGTGGTGGCTGTGGAGGAATTGGGGAGGATAGAGACACCGACGGGCTTAAATAGGTGGGGATTAAGTGGGTGGCAGCGCCGTGTGAACGCGTCCGCTCAGGCAGCCTCCCGCTCGCTCCGCATGTGTGTCGGCGCGTTGCGGGTTTTCCCAAATTTTCATCGAGCACACGACGACACACGTTCGAACGATTAGTGCATTGAAGACACAAGTAATGACACGAGGTTGAGTTGATTAGTGCATTGAAGACACAAATGATTTGCCCAAGAGATCTTGAGTTCAAGGATTGGCAATACCAAGGGGAAAATATTTTATTCTATTTTTCATATTGGTTTCATATGTTTGTGGTATAATTTTATTCTATTTTTCATATTGGTTTCATATGTTTGTGGTATAATTTAATGTCTTATAGACATTTTATAAAATGTATCTTTGTTTGTAGAGACAATTCATTTGAAAAGTGTCTCTATAGTGTCCAAGACACTTATTAGCCATTTTTTTCATTTGGAAAGTGCCTCTATAGTGTCCAAGACACTTATTAGGTATTTTTGAAAATGCCTCTACAGACATTTGAAAAGTGTCTCTATACTATTAGAAAAATGTCTCTACAAAAAAAAAATTTAGTGGCGGCAATATATATTAAAATGGACTTGAAATTGGCGTTGTCGCATAAATCATGTAATGTTAAATAAAGGATATAATGTTTCTAACTAGAATCTGAATTCGTAGCACAACTGCATATAATAGATTCTTGTAGTATTGGTTCTGATTACAAATAATAAATAAAAAATAGATAAATATTTTCCCAACATTCTTAGGATTACAAATTCAGTAGTAGATAGATCTCCACAATTTCCCTAGCATGTTTAGTACTAGTTCTCATCACTGTTGTCATCATCGTTATCCTCGATCACATCATCATTGTCTTCATCGTCTTCAATGTCGATGTCATCGTCTGCTTCTGGTAGGCTATTCACAATCTCGTCTATACCTTGCAATTGCTCCGGCATACTTGACATTATTTTTTGGTAAAATTCTTCCTTTTCCTTGCGGAGCTTGAAAGCTTTAGTAACACCTTGAACCGCTTTGCCAAGATTCCACCCAGTGATCTGTTTCTTCAAATTGTTGTTGAATTTGTTGTCCAAACTAGCGATCTGAAGACATAAGCAAAATGTTAAAAGCTTTTGAACTACCATGTGGTTTGAACCTTACAAGAAATGCAATTGTATATAAATTGAGAAATATGTAGAATTCACATTTATATGTATCACATAACCTGTCTATATGGCCATCTGGGCAAGTCATTAGCCCTGCAAAGGTTTTTGAGAGCAGTTGTGCCAATACTTAGACCAATATGAGCAGCACTTTTTTGTGTTATGTGGAAGTAGGATTCCAAGTCCTTCTTTGTCATTGTCTTAACTCGTTTGCGCTGTTAAATTAAAACATGTTAGCATAAGAAAAGACTAAAGGAAACCATGATATGTACAATATTGCTAACACAGTATACCTGATCAGGGAAAGTAAACTTCTTCCTCTTGCCAATAGCTGCCGTTTGGTCAGTTTGCACAAGGAGAAGTGGCTCTTCTACCAAGGAAGAATTACTTTCCGTTGCAGGAGCTTTGCCGTGTTGATTTTTCTTGGGAGCAGGTGGTAAAATGGCCAGAGATCTGGGCACATCTCCCCCAGGATGTCCTCTCGGCACACCATATATGACTACACACAAATGAAAGCATCATCATATGTTACATGCGATTAGTTTGATAGACAAACGTCAATAGCCATAGATAATATTCCTAAAGCTGGCAGTTTACTGCAAGCTTATTGGTCCTTAATTAGTTCCCCTCTAATTGTTTGACACATATCCTAAACCATTGGTGAGTAAAAAAATCTAAAAATGTCCAGCCAACTAATACCATGAGGTGCACCATGTTCACAATAAATATCATTTTTTTCTCGGTGATTTTTACTTTTGAGAGGGCCGTGGTTATTTCTAGATGAAACATAATACGTGAGTATACAGTACTACTTGTAGGTTGCAGATGTAGTTGATGGAGTTCACCAGCATGGCCCACAGAAAAGTAGAAGGCAACAAAAATATATGGCCTGGTCTAAAATATAAACAATATATATAGTGTGGATTAGAAATATATGAGCACTAATGATAGATTTGTGATTTATATTACCTTTGGGATATTTTTCTGCGAGTGTTAAAAATCATGTATTATATAATCCAATTCAGTAGACAATTCAATTATAGTTTTACACAAACAAAGGAGCCTTAAACAGTTTGGATGTGGAAAATAGTGGAAAACAGTTTGGATGTGGAAACTAGTATATTATGTCACGCTTTCGCGTGACTATGACCTATCACTTTATTAAATATATTAAATGTATTTACATACCGTTTACATATATAGTAATTAGATAAAAAATATGATAAAAAATAACAATGTAAACATGGAACATGGCTAAGGAAAGACGGAAAGTCAAGAAAATAAATTTAGCAGGAAGTATAGTTAGAATGAAAATTTTATTCTCTTTATTATTACATGAAAAACACGTGTGAGCACATATCACTACTCTACACACCCTTAAGATAAACTTAAAGAGATGGTTTCATTTCAAAATGTACTCGTATCCGCATGTGTGTAATATTCATGGTACCAAGATTTGAATCCTGGTAATAACTGGAGTCATGCATCCCACCGCCACACTACCGGTGCTTCTTTATAAATATATATATTTGATATTTAAACAATATTATTATGACAAAGAAAACATTTAAGGTAATTTAATGCAAACTTTTCATTTACATTTTAAAGTAAAATAAAAATCAATTAAATTTATAGAGTTGCTAAATATTTGTCAAAGGAGAGTGGGGGAGGGATAAAATTTCCCGTGCACGCATGGGAATCGAACCCCCAACGTCCCATTCACATGCCATCCTCGCTAATCACATGTGCCCTCATGCGTTTTTTATAATTATTTGAAATTTTTTATAAGTTATTTCATTACAATTACACTCAAGTTTTGGATGGATTTTCCGTCGAAAGTTGTATAGCTGGTCCCTTAGTTTTTTTTTCATCGTTTTCATCACTGCCTTCACACCATACTCTCCACTGCATGACCCGCTTATCCTCTCTTTATATTCCTTTGGCGCTCCCACTATATAGGATGTGCATGTACATTTTGCATGTAAAATTTAAGCTGATAATTAAGTTTACCGTCACCAAAGAATTAAAAGGATGAACCAGGGTCAATCAAATTCAGCTTAGGATAACTCATTAAAATAATTTGTCATGTAGGTGTTCGTAGTTAATTGCCAGATGCAAAACTAATTGCATTAAATGAAAAAACAATCCTAAACTGTGCATATTTGAGGAATGCACCTTGACCCCTTTTTACAATTAAATAATTTTAACTGCTTTTTAAATTTATTTTTTCTTGTTTATTTACAATAATACAGATTAATTACAATGTGCTGCATTGCTGTGTGTAATATTTGTTACATCATACTTTAATTTAGCGCTAAAATGTGTTTTTAGTTGGAAAACAAATATTTAGGCTGGGACTTTCAGACAACAATGGCCTAGTAAATATCCAAGAGGATATGTGGAAGACTCTTGAAAAATCTTGACTTTTCACCACTCCTTTATAGTTTTACCGGGACTTCTCTAGATCTAACGACAGGTGGTAGCCAGGTACTATATGTTTTGTTGCATCCTATGATTCATATTTTTCTGATGATGTGGCCTAACAAAGTTGCAATTTAGGTTTCACTTTTCACGTATAGAGATACAGATTATTTCGGTTTCAAAATTAGATTCTGCAAATTGCGTGGTGCTAAATTTTAAAAGAAGAAATATATTTGATATACAACACTTTAATTCTATTTACATAAATACAATTGTATTTCCTAACCAATAGAATTTTAAAATATGATTGGATTTCATATACAATTGCTAGCCTTGGTTGCTTTAGCTACAATTTTATTTTGTATCTATGCCATTATAATATAGATCCATCATGATCTAATGGTGTAAATATTTTTATTTCTTAGTGACTAATGTGGGAATTTCTTACATCCAAAACAAACATGATAACTTTTTTCGTGCTATCTTAATAATATAATAATATGTTGTAAAACAAATTAATATGATCCATTTGAAACATGTCCAATTTTTAATTGTGCCCTACAAAATATTTACGGGGCTATGAAGTGAGAGCGCCAACAATCCAACACGCGCATCAATTTCCTAGTATGATTTTATGGAGAAAGAGAGAGATACCATTCTGGTCGGAGTCGTAGAGGACTCCTGTAGTATCCATTCGGAATGAAGTGTACCAGTCGTTAAGCATTTCAGCTTGCGACTCTGGGGTTTCTCGTGACACACTGCAGAAGAGGCAGGCACATACATGAGTTAGCGGTCGATCTCAGCTGAACATATATGTTGTAAAAATGGACACCCCTGCTGAGGAGGGAAGTTGCTGGTACTACCCTGCGACCAGCGAGTAGGTTGATTGCACGGAAGCCTCGCATCGGCGCGAGTCGTTCTACCACCAGGACATGAGATCACGGTTCCCGTCGGCCGGCGCAGGTGAGACGACCCCGTCTCTCCTGGTATCTCCAATCAACCAGCGACCACGAATCTAATCGAACTAACATGTGCGGAGCAGCGAGAAGATAATGTATAGCACTTCGCACGTAACACCGTCAGTAACATGGATAAGAAGCGTAGCAAACGAATCAGGTTCAAAGCAACACCAGACCCAAGAATCGATTCAACAAACATGCAGGCGAGCAGAAGCAATCCGATATCTCCACCTTCGCCACGCTACATGCCACACTCTATAGCGTGACCCAGGATTAGACACAGCTCATATCATCTACAGCAAAAAGTGCGAAAAACGCAATTACCAAACGACTTCCAAGGATGACCATATCAGCCCGTTAACGATCTCAAAAAAAGCGGCCGAGGGCGAGTAGCTAGATCGATTTCCGTCGCCTATTGCGCTACATAGGATCGACGACGGTCGACCGAACTTACCGTTGACACGCATGGACGCAACGCCACTGGACGTAGCTGCCTGCACATACTCGTCCTCAGGCACTCCGATGGCATCTCCCACCGGAAACACGGCGAGCCTTATGCGATCCGGCGGCCGCGCACGGCAGCGGCAGCAACCACCGTCGGGACTTCGACGACGAGCGACGATCCGCCGGTTGCCCATCGTCATCTCAGCGTGGTGAGGGCCGGAAATGAGGAACGAACAAAGCTAGGGGAATGATATCGCATCTGAGAAGCGCGGGACATGACGACTGGCTTTGTGTTTTGTGCGCTGTGTGAGGAATTTGGGCCAGGCTAGACACGCCGGCCGAGGGGGGCTTAATAGCTCGCTGGAAGCGGGTTGGCGGCGGTGTGTGAAACGCGTCCCCGCTCAGGCATCCGTCCGCTCGCCCCGCAGGGCACGTCCCCAAATTTTCATCGAGCGCGGCGGACTTCGAACGACGGGCGCGATTGCCCGTTCGTTGGGCCCAAAAAATACACCAAGTGCCATGGACTTGTCAGCCCAAAGAATTCTCGACTCATTAATGGGTGCTGCGAACAGAAGGCCCTGGCTTACTAATTGGCCCACGCTGAGACGCTCGGTGTTACATCGATCAGTATGCGGCGGCCTAAGGGCTAAAGGCCATTTCCGACGGGATTTCATTTTGTAGTTTTCAAAAGTACCGTATAGTCTAAAGAGATGTTTAGGTTGATGAATAATACAAGTATCTTCAATGCACAATTTTCGTTTCATGGTTTCATATGCTATTCATAGCAATTAATGATTGAATGATGTTATGAATCTAATCTGGTCACAGTGGGGGTTCCATTTCCGTTGCGAGGGCATATGATGAAATGATAACGGCGACGAAGCTTGGCAACAATAATTAACATCTGCAGTTTCTCTCTAGGGGCGTGAGTGTTGCCAGTGCAGGTTTTGGCGTTTCAGGGGCTTGGCTGATGTTCAAAGTGTGAGCTTGGTGCTTTGCTCGTTTTGGCGGTGCCTCCACTGATGTCGTGATCGCCGTGGAGTCGGAGCTATTGGGTTGCTGGGCGGCAATCTCAGCAACAATGACACATGCCTTGTGATGTCAATGTTGTGTGCCGCTTCTTCAGCATCTCGACGTCGATGTTCGCCGTTGGATTCCGCCATTGTTTTGTTGATATTGTGGCTAGAGTTATGTGGAGCTCCGTGTGCCGTGTGGTTGTACCGGCTGTGGTTGAAGGACTTGGCGAGTCTCTACTCGTCGAGAGGTGGTTTTTTTTTTCTTTTTCTATAGCTCGTCTGGGTATTTATTCTTTCTTAATGAAATATAATTGGTAGTTCTCCAACCGGTTTAGTTTTTAAAAAATATGATGAAAATGATTCAGTCCGGGTTTTATTCTTTTTTTCAAGGCATAGGCAAGTGTGTAAACCAAGTTTTATCAAAACTAAACTTATTCCTACTCTCTTATAAATGATATTAGTTTACCCTATACGACATCTCATTTAATGAGATTGAAATTCTTATTAAACTCATTGGGAATGGTCTAACCAGGGATGCCACTGTCTTGCGTAGACCACACCCTAGTGGGCGGGGAGAGGAGATCGACCTAACCATCAAAACGGCACGCGCGGTAAAGAGGAAAATATGTGGTTGAAACCGCACGTGGAGTGAAAATTAATCAACAAACTATTATAAGATGAAAAATCGACATATGAGATTTATTCCTATCATCATGAGTAATTTTTTTACTCGTGATTAAATTTACGTATAAAAGTTATTTACGATGGCGTATACAAATATTAGAGTACTGGTTTTTACCAAGTATTTTCATCTGTCCGAGCGTCCGTCGAGGCACGTACGTTTGTTCTCCGCATGTGTGTACTGATGTGGTGGCTTTTTTTTTCATCGTTTTCATCACTGCCTTCACACCATACTCTCCACTGCATGACCCGCTTATCCTCTCTTTATATTCCTTTGGCGCTCCCACTATATAGGATGTGCATGTACATTTTGCATGTAAAATTTAAGCTGATAATTAAGTTTACCGTCACCAAAGAATTAAAAGGATGAACCAGGGTCAATCAAATTCAGCTTAGGATAACTCATTAAAATAATTTGTCATGTAGGTGTTCGTAGTTAATTGCCAGATGCAAAACTAATTGCATTAAATGAAAAAACAATCCTAAACTGTGCATATTTGAGGAATGCACCTTGACCCCTTTTTACAATTAAATAATTTTAACTGCTTTTTAAATTTATTTTTTCTTGTTTATTTACAATAATATAGATTAATTACAATGTGCTGCATTGCTGTGTGTAATATTTGTTACATCATACTTTAATTTAGCGCTAAAATGTGTTTTTAGTTGGAAAACAAATATTTAGGCTGGGACTTTCAGACAACAATGGCCTAGTAAATATCCAAGAGGATATGTGGAAGACTCTTGAAAAATCTTGACTTTTCACCACTCCTTTATAGTTTTACCGGGACTTCTCTAGATCTAACGACAGGTGGTAGCCAGGTACTATATGTTTTGTTGCATCCTATGATTCATATTTTTCTGATGATGTGGCCTAACAAAGTTGCAATTTAGGTTTCACTTTTCACGTATAGAGATACAGATTATTTCGGTTTCAAAATTAGATTCTGCAAATTGCGTGGTGCTAAATTTTAAAAGAAGAAATATATTTGATATACAACACTTTAATTCTATTTACATAAATACAATTGTATTTCCTAACCAATAGAATTTTAAAATATGATTGGATTTCATATACAATTGCTAGCCTTGGTTGCTTTAGCTACAATTTTATTTTGTATCTATGCCATTATAATATAGATCCATCATGATCTAATGGTGTAAATATTTTTATTTCTTAGTGACTAATGTGGGAATTTCTTACATCCAAAACAAACATGATAACTTTTTTCGTGCTATCTTAATAATATAATAATATGTTGTAAAACAAATTAATATGATCCATTTGAAACATGTCCAATTTTTAATTGTGCCCTACAAAATATTTACGGGGCTATGAAGTGAGAGCGCCAACAATCCAACACGCGCATCAATTTCCTAGTATGATTTTATGGAGAAAGAGAGAGATACCATTCTGGTCGGAGTCGTAGAGGACTCCTGTAGTATCCATTCGGAATGAAGTGTACCAGTCGTTAAGAATTTCAGCTTGCGACTCTGGGGTTTCTCGTGACACACTGCAGAAGAGGCAGGCACATACATGAGTTAGCGGTCGATCTCAGCTGAAGCTAAAATGAGCGCCGAAAGAGGGATGGTGTGTACTCGATGCGGTAGGTTGATTGCACGGAAGCCTCGCCTTCGGGCGAGACGTTCTGCACCAGGACGTGATCCGGCTTCCCGTCCTCGCCGGCGTGCAGGACGACGACCGCCTTCCGGTGATCTGCCCAATCAACAGCGACCAAAAGGATAAACGTGGCGAGAGCGAGAGATAGATTAGCACTTCGCACGTACACCCGTACGTTGACATGGATTAGAAGCTAGCAAAAGGTAAGCAAAACCAGACCAAGAATCGATTCAACAAACATGCATGGCGAGCGAGAAATCGATTATCTCGCTTCGCACGTACACCGTGACATGGATTAGAAGCAAAAGGGAAAGCAATACCAAGATCCCAAGGATCGATCGATTCAAGAAACATGGCGAGGGAGATAGCTAGATCGATTTCGTCGCGTATTGGCTACATAGGGATCGACGACGTCGACCGAACTTACCGTTGACATGGATCAGCACGCGTAGCTGCCTGCATCTCTTCCTCAGGCACTCGATGGATCCCACGGGAACCATCGGGAGCTTGCCGGATCCGGCGCCGGCGCCGCCGCCAGTGGCAGCACCACCGCTCGGGACGTTGGACGACGACGACGATCCGCCGGTTGCCATCGTCGATCTCAGCGTGGTGAGGGCCGGAGAGAGAACGAACAAAGCTAGGGGAATGATCGATCTGAGAGCGCGGACGGACGACGACTGGGCTTGTGTGTGTGGCGGCTGTGTGGAGGAATTTGGGGAGGATAGACACGCCGGCCGAGGGGCTTAAATAGCTGGGGGGTGGATTAAGCGGGTGGCGGCGGGGTCGTGTGAACGCGTCCCGCTCAGGCATCCGTCCGCTCGCCCCGCAGGTGTGTCGGCGCGTCCCCAAATTTTTCATCGAGCGCGCGACTTCGAACGACGGCGCGATTGCCCGTTCGTTGGGCCAGAAAATACACCAGGTGCCATGGACTTGTCAGCCCAAAAGGAATTCTCGACTCTTTAATTGGGTGCTGCGAACAGAAGGCCCTGGGTTACTAATTGGCCCACGCTGAGACGCTCGGTGTTACATCGATCAGTATGCGGCGGCCTAAGGGCTAAAGGCCATTTCCGACGGGATTTCATTTTGTAGTTTTCAAAAGTACCGTATAGTCTAAAGAGATGTTTAGGTTGATGAATAATACAAGTATCTTCAATGCACAATTTTCGTTTCATGGTTTCATATGCTATTCATAGCAATTAATGATTGAATGATGTTATGAATCTAATCTGGTCACAGTGGGGGTTCCATTTCCGTTGCGAGGGCATATGATGAAATGATAACGGCGACGAAGCTTGGCAACAATAATTAACATCTGCAGTTTCTCTCTAGGGGCGTGGGTGTTGCCAGTGCAGGTTTTGGCGTTTCAGGGGCTTGGCTGATGTTCAAAGTGTGAGCTTGGTGCTTTGCTTGTTTTGGCGGTGCCTCCACTGATGTCGTGATCGCCGTGGAGTCGGAGCTATTGGGTTGCTGGGCGGCAATCTCAGCAACAATGACACATGCCTTGTGATGTCAATGTTGTGTGCCGCTTCTTCAGCATCTCGACGTCGATGTTCGCCGTTGGATTCCGCCATTGTTTTGTTGATATTGTGGCTAGAGTTATGTGGAGCTCCGTGTGCCGTGTGGTTGTACCGGCTGTGGTTGAAGGACTTGGCGAGTCTCTACTCGTCGAGAGGTGGTTTTTTTTTCTTTTTCTATAGCTCGTCTGGGTATTTATTCTTTCTTAATGAAATATAATTGGTAGTTCTCCAACCGGTTTAGTTTTTAAAAAATATGATGAAAATGATTCAGTCCGGGTTTTATTCTTTTTTTCAAGGCATAGGCAAGTGTGTAAACCAAGTTTTATCAAAACTAAACTTATTCCTACTCTCTTATAAATGATATTAGTTTACCCTATACGACATCTCATTTAATGAGATTGAAATTCTTATTAAACTCATTGGGAATGGTCTAACCAGGGATGCCACTGTCTTGCGTAGACCACACCCTAGTGGGCGGGGAGAGGAGATCGACCTAACCATCAAAACGGCACGCGCGGTAAAGAGGAAAATATGTGGTTGAAACCGCACGTGGAGTGAAAATTAATCAACAAACTATTATAAGATGAAAAATCGACATATGAGATTTATTCCTATCATCATGAGTAATTTTTTTACTCGTGATTAAATTTACGTATAAAAGTTATTTACGATGGCGTATACAAATATTAGAGTACTGGTTTTTACCAAGTATTTTCATCTGTCCGAGCGTCCGTCGAGGCACGTACGTTTGTTCTCCGCATGTGTGTACTGATGTGGTGGCGCCCCGGCGTACGTGAAAGCGTCGCGCGACCCACACACCGGACCACCGCTCGCAGGCTTCCGCTTAATTTGGGTGCCCCCCTCCGCGTCGATCTGCCTCTCCAGCCGCCGGCCGTACGTACGCCTGCAACCGCCGTGACGAACGAACTGCCGACCGAGCGTCTCGGTCGATGCGTGTGTCGCCGCAGTTATAGCGGCTGCTGTCCCATCCAATCTCGCCGCTGGGGATCTCCCGCCTTCCGTGTGCTCCGGTTGCCCTCCACCGGATTATCACAAAAGCGACGGCGCCTGCAGCTCGATCAGTACGTAGTCCTAGCTAGCTATCTACAGTATATTACTTCCATGGACTTCACAGTGGAGAAGCATAACGACTGATCGAATGAACATATCATCCTCTCACTTGAAAACTGTTTCATTAATTTCAATTCAATTCTACGGTACATAGAATATATACTCTCACTACTACTACAGATCCGGGCTTCAGTGACGGGTCATATGTGACGGGCCAACGCAACTCGTCAAAGATGAGTCATCTTTGACGGGCCGAAAAAATATCCTCTTCAATATATGGCTACTAGAGAGGACCCGTCACAGATGTGAGGTCATCTGTGACGGCTTGCACTTGTAACCCGTCACAGATGATAGCTAAGAGCCTTTTATTTCACTTTGGATAGCATATAATACCTACCGGATGACGTGTTAGAATATATTTGATTTGGGAACATTTTTTTTATTAAACCAGTTTAAAGGAAGCTAGGGTATTATCCCATTCCCATTACCTTATGGCTTTATTAATTTTTAGATACTAAACTTATTGGATCTTATGGCAAAAGATGCGGAGATGTAAATTATTTTTATCATCCTTTAAAAAATCAATTCTTAGGTGGTGCATGCATGATAATAGTTTTGGACGACATACCACGAGCAGCAGCTAGTCGTCGAGCACGATTAGCTAGCTATATATGCATCATCCACATGCATCAATCTACCGAAACGCCTAGCTACGAACGTTTTCTGTCAGTGTACTGTGCACCTTTTTGGCGCGGTGCATTTTCAGAGGTTTCTTCTTGGTGCCTGCATGCATATGCGTATGCTGGATCGTGTCTTCTTTTCTCTGACGCTCGCAAGGTTACCAGAAAAATGAGGTGCATGGGATCGATTCAGGTAGGTGTAACCAACGCAATGCACACCGCGCGGACTACAGCATTGTCCCTTTCGCGCGCGGCCATCCTGTCCAGATCATATGCTCCAGCCTCCAGCACACAGATCAGCCGTCCCTGTCGCCGCTAGATCATCGATGATTACCTCTACTACTACTTCGAATCTTCCTCTACATCTGCATGCAAAAGTATAGTATGCAATAATCAGTATCTCACACATACAATGATACAAAGTGAAATACAGATAGTAATTAGAGGTAACAATGTTCGTTTATATATAGTCCTGTGCAATGATCGAGCTGAAACTTTATCCCAATTCAAGAGGGAATATCCAGCTAAGCTATACGCATTCAGCACTGATCGAACTAATCAGTACTAGCTGCAGCTGTGTTGCTCAATCGTTGCGCTCTTTAAAAATTGCAGGCACAGCTGCGTTGCCAAGGCATGCATGGGCACGATCAGACATGAACTGTTCTCTGCCCATATCGATCGGTGCTAAGGCCGAGATCGATCCGGCGTCCATCTTAAACAAGGACACACATGTTCGGTGATCCCTGTGTCGTACATTTCCCTGGCACGCCGTACTGTACAGCTTGATCAAGATTATTCCATCTCTGATAGTCTGATGAGATGATGATCGGTGTCAGTGGTGTTTAGGATAAGGTCGAGGTACATATATGTGCCTGCAGCTTCGGCGAAACTGATTTGCAAGTATTATATACATGTAGATCTATTTATACTTCGTATCACTGACAAATTTTTGTAGTACTACCCTGCTATAATGTAAGCCATATGATTAGCTACTGTGGGGGTACTACTTTAGCATCAGGCCGGCAATGGACTGATCGATGCTAACGAAGGCTTAGTGACAAAGCATGCCCTGTCCCAGACTACCTGCTAACAAGTACTTACTGTACTTTAATTTCACCACTATTTGTGTGCTCTGTGGTTTTCCCTGCTAGTAGTCATAAATTCATAATGGCATTTTTTTTTTTATTCTGTCTTCAGATGACCCACCATCATCATCACCATCCTCTCGATGGTGATCTGTTGATCGATTGTATACAAAATCCTAGTGCTTCAGATAGAAGCTAAGCACATCTATGATCTATCCAAAGAGGCACAAATTAACATAGCACAAAAAGCTCGAGATCACGATATGCACTTGATAATGCAGTGGTAAGGGATGTGAGGTTTCAACCCTAAAATCTCGTGTTCAATCTCTAACACACTCTTAATTTATTCTTAAAAAAAAATTGGAGTGACTCTTTTTTCATAAAAAGAATGCAAGAAAAGACGTGTTCATGGTCATAGAGTAGGAATATTGGTCGGTGGAGCCTTATCTAGCTAGTGATGCATTAGCCAATTGGGGATATCACCGCGGTTGGTAGCGAGCATCCTCATATACATTAAGCCTAGCTAACCATGCACAGAAGTTTGGTGCTTATTAATTTGTTTGTTTGGTGAACGATGTATTCGATTTGGCCCAGCTAGCTATAGGTTGACACATGTAGGACTATGTTGTGGCGACGTCCTACTATCTCACTTCTCACCAGAGCAAACTATCCACTTCAGTGGTTGAGGATTTTGAAATGATCGATAAATCTTTTTTCAACTTGTGCAGTTGTGCTATGGACTAAAATCCCCCCTTCCTTAAAGCATGAGAGCTATGGCACGTGGATATTGTAGTTTGAGAGGATAAATTTCCGGTTTTAGAGTTTGGGGTGCTAGCTAGGACGTTGGTTTAAAGCACGGGTGGATCCGAGGCCTGACGACCAAGGTTTATTAGCAGGTAACATCACAGTAATAGCTTCTATATTTCCAATGTTTAACTACATAAATACTTGTCCATATGCTCTAGAAAATTTCTGAACCCGCCGCTGGTTCAAACTTTTGTAGGGTTTTAATAGAAGCATTTAAAATTTTGTAATTTTTATGTACCTTTTAAGCGAGTTGGAATAAATGCTTCTTGTAGGCAGAGGTAATTCAGAATTAATAGCCAAAATGACCTAACGGTAAGAACCTTTTTGGTCAACACTAATTGTGCATGAAAACCAATTGGGAGTTTCCTTCGCTGCTTCTGAACAACAATTGAACAGGGTTGCAACTGGCAAGACATTTCTGAAGATCACAAAAACAAAATGCACAGCTTTCCAACCAATCTTCCAAGGATTTCTGAACTAGTACAAAGTACATAGAAAAAAAAATTAGCTAACACATGGTCCTTTGCAGTTTGGACCAATTTGCTCACTGTACGTATGCTACACTTGCACGGGATGACGGGAGTATTATATTCGCTCAGACATTGTTAGTGCGTTACCTTTTGCCCTCCGATCATATGATACACTGATTTTATTGTACTTTGAATATATTATTATACACAAATTTTAATTAGTACAAACATAATACAACCGGATGAGATGATACACAAGGAATGCAGATAGATAATTCACATTTTTTGCAGAAATTTTATGGTTTTTTTGCAACTTTTTTTTCTTTTTTGGCTTGAAGTTGCCACTGTTTATGAACTAGCAAGCTGCTCTCTGCGCAATATAATGGCGCGGTTGGTCGCGAGGCTCGTCGTGCCGTACACCGGCAGCTCGTCGCCGTCGGCGTCGCGGAGGCTCTCCAGCTCGAAGAGATCGGAGCTCGCGTCGCTGCCGTCCTCGTCCTCCTCCACATCGGCGAGGCTCCGCACCAGCTCCTCCACCCTGCGCCGCACCACCGACGTCTCGGCGCCGGGGCAGAAGCGTACGGACCTCCGCTCCGACGCCTTGGTGTTCGACGTCGTCGTCGCCGCCGCCGACATGCACGGTGGCTGCGGAACCGGCGGCGATGCCGGCGGCAGAGGGACGGCCGTTGGAGCCTTGGGCTTTCTTGGGAGGCGCGACGAGGAGAACAGCGCCTTGACGACGCACGCGAACGTGGCCGGCGACGGGCCGGATGACGACGGCGGTGGCGGCGGCACTGTGCCTCTTGGCCGCAGCCTTGCTCCAGGGAAACACGGCCGGCTCTTCTTCTTCTTCTTCTTCGGTTTGCTGTTCGGTGGCGCGGCAGCGGCGGCGGCGGCGGCGGGCGTCGACGTCCTCCGGCTGCTGCGGCGGAGGCTGGCTGTGGCGTCTCCGGTGCGTGGTCCGACTCCGTGTCGGTGGTCGACGCGGACGAGCAGGTGAAGCTCTGTAGCTGGACGACGACGCGTCCGACGACGAGGCGGTGGACGACGCGTACCCGAGTGCCGCGGGCGAGCCACCGACTCGCGACGGCTCCTGCCCGCGGCGCCCGCCGCCTGCTTCGACTTGGCCCACCAGAACTGCGGCGGCACGGCTGCCGCTGCTGCTGCCTTCATCTCCTCCGCCTCCGACCGCCGCGCGTCATCGACGACAGCACCCGCACCATCGCCACCCCCACCCCCTCCTCGTCGAGAGAACGGTAGATCGCGTCGAGCAGCGACGCCGAGAACGACCCGCCCGCGCCCCCGCGCCGCCGCGCGCCCTCCGCGGCGGCGCCAGCGTCGGCGGCGCGTTCTTGCCGTGGCATTGCCTCCTCTCCATATACCAAACAAAGTAACAAACCACCCAAATCTCAGCAAAACATCACCAAATGGCGCGCGCGACAAAGGAATCAGGCAAGAAAATTCTATATACGCCGAGGAGATCGATCGAGGGCGAGACGTGCGCGGAGATGGAGGATTATATAAACACAAGCTGCAGGGGGGAGTGGAGCGGTGGTGGCAGCTGCAGCTGCAACTGCATGCGTTGGCATGTGCACTTCCGTCCCGTGGATCTCACTCGTTCGTCACCAACCTGCCGCGAATTATTGGCAGCGAGTGGCTTGCTATTATCACTTGAGAGAAGTTGTGAGATCGCGTCGTTTTCTTGGTGAAAGATGCAATTGACGGACGAGCTTGACTAGAACTCTGCACCTGGATTCTGTCAGACTGTCAGGGTCTCAAGAGAAGTTCCAAAACCAGTTAACTTGTGGAATGGGACCAGGAGTGAACAGTGGCGTGGCCCATTCCGGCGGCCCCCTGACCAGCTCAGCTTGCCCGTGTCCTTCACTGACAAATTTTGTAGGGCCCGGCGGTCTAAGGCCATTTCTAAATGGAGAGTCTTCATTGAATAATTTCATTTCGCGGTTTCATAGATTAGTCATGGCATTTGAGTTGAGCTTTTCTATGGCACGGAAAATGTGACAAGTAATTAGGACAAACTTAAACAATGAATTTATTTGAACTTTTAAAAGAATTTTTTATATAAAAAGATTTAAAAACACGCATCATTTAACATTTTGAAAGCGTGTTAACGGACAATGAATAAGTTGTAGTTTGGAGTTTAAGAAAAGAACATTCCCCTAATAGCGATGCATGGGATTAGATATGGTCGGATGAAATGAAATATTCTAGCCCCCAATGCTAACCAATTTCATAGTTCTGTAAATTGTGTACACCCAGTTTCATCTAGATGAAACTTTTTCCCTCCCTTTCTTTATAATTATATTGCCATGTCACTATATTTGCTTACATGGCATTTCATTTATTGAGAATGGCTTAAGACTGTGTTTGGGAGAAGAAGTTGCGAACTTGTCCCCGTGTAGAAAACGAGATAGCTCAAGCATATGATTAATTAAATATTAGCTAAAAACATGAGAAATAGATTAATATGATTTATTCTAAACGCAACTTTTCTCTAGATTTTTTTTAAAAAATAGAAAACACATTGTTTATCAGTTCAGTGAAGGTGAGCGTGAAAAATTGGGAGAAGAATATGGGAAAGTCAGCTAATTGACACGTTCTAAAGTTGCAGGAGTCTGTTTGTCCTGTCATGGCAGCCCGTTTGCTAAAAAGGAAGGCTGAGTTGTAAGGTGGCTAATGGGCCTATGGTACAATACTGGCCCGTCTTGACGGCCCATGTTGACTCGTCCAGTCCAGTCCAGTCCATCCAAGTCTATGCAACTGGCAGGCCGGCCGGCCATCCACGAGCCCACGCTGTCTCCAAAATTTTCAGCTGAGCTGCATCGGATGCATCGCTGTTCTTTGTCTGCATGTTGCTAATTGTCACTTTGTTACTGCAAAATTTCACTACAGGTGAACACAAACTTCTGTTCTGTTCTGAATTCTCATTCTGATCTAGTGATCTCTTGTATTATCCGCAATAGATACCAAGAATCCACATCAACAGCGCGAGGCTTTGATCAAGCTGCGCTCTCTCTGCACTCCGGGCGTCGTCATGGGCAGCTCGCCGACGAACACCGGTCGCACGCCGCACGGGCTCGGGCTCCGCGGCCGCCTCGCCGGCCTCTTCTCCTCGCCGTCACCCTGCCACCATCAGCACTCCGACGAGGTAGCCAGCCAGACATGCATCCAATGAAATCCTGATTAATCGACGAGATGATGTATGTAGCTTGCGGTTTGTTTGATCGTGTGCTGCAATGGCGAAGGTGGTGGCGAAGCTGAAGGAGGAGGTGGAGAAGCAGCGAGATCTCAAGGAGACGTACATGGCTCGGCTGGAGAGCACCCAGGCGTATCTCAGGTTCTGCCTCGAGGTCGCCCAGGTGCACGGCTTCTTGCACCTCGTGTCCAGCTCCAATGGCGGCGACGACGAGCCGCACCGCGACGCCGGAGATCAAGAGCCGGCAACAGCCGCTTTTTAGGTTGGTAATAACATGAGGATTCTAAGCTGAACATGCAAAATACTGCTTTGCTCCTAGTAGTTACTGAATTGAATATGGTGTTGTCTTCTGATGGAAATATATTGAACTTATTTTTGCTTGTATTGAGTATTGAACTTATTTTTGCTTGTATTGAACTTACTTCATTACTTATCTGAGAATCTTGAGACACGGTGCTACCATGAGTAAGTTGTCACACGAGAAATTAAGATTGTTGTCTGGGGGCAACTGATGCTGAATTGCTTATCAGTTGGACCAAGATAAATTAAGATTGTATTACTGTAAAATAAAATCTGATAGTTCCTTGAAATGTTAGTTAGAAGTTTACAACAGAAAACAGTCTCAAGAAACACAATGAATTGTGCTTAATTTGGTTAACAAGTTTTTCCTTTACAAATGGGGTTCAGGACTTCAAGGGAGACATAAGTTACATGGATTGTAAGAAAATAATTACAGCTTGGTGAAAAATGGAACTGTAGAATCAGTATCTCTTATCCTTTACAACTTAACAAAACTAGCCTGTAAATCTTGCTCTGCGCGACCATGAATACCCACCCTAAGAATTCACTTAGTACATATTGCAATGCAATTTACGTGGAGTGGTATTAAAAGAATTTCATACTTTTCTCAAAAGAAAGAGTAGTTCACAAAGGAGAGAACCAGGTGTGTAATACTAATTCATCGTATGATTTCTCACACAAATAGTTAACCAGCATTGATTAATGCCAATGTAAATGTTTATACAAATGAATTTGATTAAGAGCTAGTAATAATGCTCCATTATCTAAAAAAAAAGTAATCACACTCCAGGTGAGAAGTACATCCAAAAGAGAAAAGGGCAAAGTGAAAAAAGACGAGACATGAGATGACAAAATGTAAATAGAAATTATCAAAAGAACTCTTTGCTAATTTACCATCACACCGTAGGTTTGAGATGCAGATGTGGTTGATCTTTTTTTAAAATCTCTTGCTCAACTTGCGCATTGCGCTGCGTGGAGCTTCGTGATGCTTCTGCTGGAAGTCTTTATCTCTCTTTTTTTCGGGGACTGCTAGAAGTCTCTTGAGGGCAGGTTCTGGTTTAAATTCTTTGCTGGGTCTTTGACTAGAAGGGTGCGTAAATCCAACAGTCTATACTGCCTGTCGTAGCATTGGATGGTGCTTAATTTATGGCTTACGTGGCTCAATCAAGATTTGAGAAAGATTGATTCTTTCACTACTTTAGATAAGCCTTTAGTGATTTAAATTATGGATGATTCAAAAACTGTTCCTCAAGTCTGGTGAGGTTGCAAGAAACCTTCTCCACCACTTCTTTTTTTATTATTTTCTTTAATGATTCAACCACTTGCCATTAGGGCTTCTAAAACTGTTCCTCAAGTCTGGTGAGGTTGCAAGAAACCTTCTCCACCACTTCTTTTTTTATTATTTTCTTTAATGATTCAACCACTTGCCATTAGGGCTTCTAATCTCAAGAGTGGGTGATCAGCAAAAATGTTTGAAAAATGATCATATATCTCACATTGAAGCTATTCGATTATTTTGTTTTTATGTTGACCCTTCATTTTTTTTCTAGACACCTTACAAGTCCTATCTGCTGTTTTAATCTTGGTAGTGTTTATTCTACCACGGTGTGAGTGTTCATTGTCTCATAAGTTTTATTGGATCCACTTGCTATTAAACTAGATGTTTTCATCTGCAGGGATTTCAGTATCAACTGGGTGACTTTTGCCTGAGGATTGGAAAATGTGTTCCTAATAATTCGGAAACACTGAGGGGAATCATGATGGAGGTGACATTCCTTTTCATTTTCTTTTATTTGTTACACTTAGCCTGCTGGCCTTTAAACCTATGATAGATTGTTTGCTCTTTCTTGGTATAATATGATAGTCAAACCAAATGCAGGGAAGCAACAGTATAAAATTTAGGTTTGAGTAAGTACTGTCACAGACTAACAGGGCTTTGTTGCTTAGACTTTCAATTCGATTCTTGATGTTCTGGCTCATACTAGCCCTCAATTACTACTAGTATTCAACATCAGTATTGGTAGGGATATTAAATGAATCATGCAGTAAGTGTGTTGAGCTTGACAAAATTATCAGACGTGCATGCTTACCTTTGATTGTCTCTCCATTAGTTTGCAAGCAAACTTTGCAACTTTGTGTTTGTGTATTGCTACTAAGGATAAGTAGTTCTTCACAGCTTTAAACTTAGAAGATTCTTGCTGTCATTTCTGGGATATTTATGAAAGTCGGTGCATTATTTGGACTTGCACACTAAATTGTAAGCATATAAAAGGTCTTTACTTTTGTGCATGTAATTCTCACTTGAATTGTTAATCGGAAGAGAGAGTGAAACTTGATAGGTTCTCCTGCATTCATTTGACTCCAACTGTTGTACTTATGAGTCATCCTTATTTTGCTTATTCAATATTGCTAGCAAGTTTGGCATGATTTTTTTTTTTTTTTTTTGCTTTTTGTGCAGGTAGAGTATTATCCCCTTTTTTTTTTTTTTTTTTTTGCTTTTTGTGCAGGTAGAGTATTATCCCCTATCTTCCATTGAAAAATCCAGGGCAGTAATGGAAGACTTCTTTGACATATGGCAGGAAACAGTTGCTAAGAAGTCATTACCTGGTCATTTCATCCACGTAGAATCTAACTTTTCAGAGTATGGTCTTTCAGATCACTATTCTTTCCAGCACACTGCCGTTCAGTACGCAACTTGTTTGCAACAACTTATGGCTGCCGTGAGGCCCCAATGACATCCACAAGGTGTGTCTCATGCGGTGAAATGTTATTGGTCTTCAAGGACTGAGGTAGTGATAATTCTGAACAATTGAGTAGCTATGACCTGTATTATCACGAGTTCTTATTGTCAGTAGATCCTTAATTTTGTCGATGTGGACTAACTCACCAAACTCGGCATGGTAAGCAAATATTGCTACCCTAACAGCAATGGTGTGGCAAGTTTATTTAGCGCCACTGTTCGTAGCATGATTTTACAACTTGCAACATGGTTGAAGAAGGCGCTACTCCCTCCGTCCCATAAAAAACAAATGGATGTGACATATCCTAGTACTATGAATCTGGATAGATGTATGTCCAGATTCGTAGTAATGTGTCATATTCGATACTAGGTTGATTTTTTATAGGATAGAGGGAGTATACGCTAGTCAGATGGTCACCCAAAGTCTAGCACCTAGACCTGCTGAGGCAGAGCCAGGTATCTCTAGGCAGGATGGGGAAAACCATGTACTTCCTCGGTCCCCTAATACAAGGGATTTTGACATTTTGCTTCTACTGTTTGACCATTCGTCTTAATCAAAAAAATTTACAATTATTATTTATTTTATTTGTGACTTACTTTATTATCCAAAGTACTTTAAGCACAACTTTTTGTTTTTTATATTTGTATAAATTATTTGAATAAGACGAGTGGTCAAACATTATAAGAAAATAGTAAATATCCTTTATATTGGGGGACGGAGGTAGTACTAGAACTAGTGGATACCCCACAGCTTGATGTGGGATTTGAAAAGTCCTTCAAAAACACTTAAAAACAACATTAAATTAAAGGCGAGACAATAAAAAAATACAAACTGCATGTTAAGTTAATAAAATGCCTGACCGCAGAACATGAACAGAGCAAAAACCGAAAAATAAAAGCCATGCTATAATTAATGGTCCTAGTGAAAAAAAAACACTTCTTCCGTCAAAAAACCAACCTTGTACTCCAACGAATCTAGATATACTCTCTCTATGACCAGATTTGTCGTACTGAAGTTGGTTTTTGCTAGGGGTGAAAACGGAGCGGATATTATTCGATCCGATCCGCTTCGAATCCGTCCGATGTGAGGATATGGTAAGGGTTATTAGATATCCGGCCGGATGCGGATGCGGATGCGGATGTGGTATGAACGATATCCGACGGATGCGGATTATCCGATATTTTAATCGGATTATCCGATGTACTGTTTGGCGGATAATCCGCATATCTCAGGCCACACAACAACTTTCAGGCCCACCTAGCTAGGCCAATAGCCCAACCCGGCCTAACCTAATCCTCTCCCCCTCCCCCAGATCCGCTGCTCGGCTGCAGGCTGCGTGTAGCACTGCAACGTGCTCTACTGCTCTATGCTTGTTGTATGCCTGTATGGCTTGCCTCATGCCGATGACTTTTATTTTTACATTTTAAGCAACGCAGTGACAAGTGAACTATTAAACTGAACACTTATATTATGTTTTTGATGGATCATGGATGTATCTTGGATTATTTTGACTAGTGAACTATTGAACTGAACACTTATAGTTATACTATTACTATTGAACTGAACGCAGTGAACTAACGATGTTTTTTCTTTATATAATGAGAATATAACCTCGGGTCCTCGGGGAAAGGGGTACCCTGGTTCCCATTTCACCGACAGCAACGGAACCAACGGACTAACACCCAACACCATAGGCGATGGCAGGGAACTAGGACGAAACCCTAATTTTCACTTCTCTTCAACTTCACCTTCAGAGTGGAGGAACTATATATATAGAGCAAGGATGAGTACTTACGTACTCAACACGTCATGGGAACTTAGGTGTTGAGTGAAAGCATGAAAGAGAGACAAGGTTGTTTTGCAAATCCTTTATTTGGAACCATTTTGAAACCACTAAGGGCCCCTTTGAATCAAATGAATTATGAAGGAATTTCATAGGGTTGAAATCCTATAGGAAATTTTCCTATGTAGCCCTTTGATTCAAAGGATTGAAGTTTTCTAAATCCTACAAAATTCCTATGGAATGGCTTGTTGCATATAGGTTTTGGAGGAAACTTAGCAAGAGGTCCAACCTCTTGGTAAAAATTATTTGAGTCTATCTCTCTCATCCGATTCCCATGTTTTTCCTGTGGTCCAATCAAACGATCATTCCTGCGTTTTTCCTGTGTTTTGCAATCCTCTGTTTTACACTTACATTCCTGTCAGAATCCTATGTTTTTCCTATTCCTCCGTTTTTTCATTCCTACGATTCAAAGGGGCCCTAAGTGGTTTTCTTCCTTTTAAGTTTAGGTTGAAAAGAGACTTGCTTCTCGATTCCACTTAAGAGACTTCCCAGGTCGGTTCATTAATTCTTGGCTCCCAAAGCCATTTCACTTGATTAAGCGGCTCCCCGAGCCATTGTCAGTTTCTCGGACTTCTTGCTGCCCCCACAGCACAACAATCTTCTTCTACTCGGTAAGCATAGTCTATGATGCCGCAAACATCCCGAAACACACAAATCCATTCCTGACCACCTAGGTCATCCATCTGCCACAAAGATTGATTCTGGTAATGAGTCTCAATCCACAATACTAACGTCCGTCGTGGCACCATGATCACAACGGCACTCCTAGCATGACGCGCGGTGGGCGAGGACGTCCCTAGACGCAGACGGGCCGAGCGAGGACGAAGGGCAAGCACGGCTCGGTCGGGGAGGAACGAAGGAGAGAAGGATGGGAGATGGCGAGGCTTTACAGGGGGGATTGAACCGGGGCTTGGAGGAGAAGGAAGCCGCGGGGGTGGATGCCGAGGTGGCGCGGTCGCGCGACCGGTATAACGCAACGTTTAGCAGTTTGAAAAGCGTGCGCGCGGAAAACGAGAGGGGAGTGTTGAGAACTTGCTCTTGCAAAAACACAGCCTTATGTAGAGAACTAGAGAAATTGAATTGGAGAGGAATTGGAGTTTAGATTTGAAATCAAATTGGGCATCTATACTCAAGGGTTCAAGGTGGAGCCAAGGGAGAGATTCAAGGTGGAAATTTGGTAATTTTTTTGGAATCGGGACAAGTATTTGGCGATGATTTCACGGGAGAGATTGAATTCCGGAATTTGATTTTTGTATACTTGATTGGAGCTGGAATTTCGTGTCGATTAGAGGGGAAAAGGATATATTTGAATTGAGATCCATGGCACGACTTAGACTCACACTCAAGAACTAAATTTTCGTGAATAGGATTTTATTAACTTAGTATTTATCATCTTGCGAAAAGTGGGGCATTACAAATCCTATATTATTTTAGCTCCCTTGATGAAATGTTTCAAAGTTACTCAACACTCAATATATATTGACTGCAACACAACGTCCAATGTATGAAACATTAAGTTCCAAGGATTAAAACATCGAAAAAATTCATAAATTCAGAACATAAAATATGCAACATAGGAACATACCAATGTTTTAAAGTGTCATTTTTTATAGAAAAAATAATTAAATTTTAAGTAAATATTACGGTCCATATATATAGGGGGTATAAACGGGTACAAAGTGGCTAGTCTACATGAAAATTTTAGAGCATCGCCCTGTTTAACTTGTTCCCGTGAACCTAATAACATCTGTAAGTACATTGTATCTTATGCGTTGACATGTACTAGTAATTTGGTCTACAAGGAGTGGGTAGTAGCTGTGACCTAGCAATACCATGAATTCCTAGTGTCAAATAGATCCCGGCTGAGCGCAAATTTCAATTGGTATAGAAAAAAAATCCTCAAATTAACAAGACCTGCACGGTTGCTCGGTCAGAATTTTTCGCATAGATAATTAATTGCAGGCTTACAGCAGCAACTAAAAATAACAGTACGTTCTTCAAAAGAAATGGTTAGCAGTTCAATCACGCTTGTGTTTGTTTAGGACATTTTGAGCAACAGATAAGAAAGACCTTTCCTGGTCTTCACAAAGAAGAGGGAAAAGAAATGACCTGTAGCAGAGTCGGTCCTTCAAATAATAGCACTCACAAAGACGCGAAGAGCCTGCAGAGTCGTATGAATTTATTGTGGCTTGATCCATTCACTTACTCGTCTGGTCGTTGCCCTCTACATCTTTTTAGAGTCATACCAGCTTCTTTCGTTGGTGTTGTCCGATTGGCACAAGGTTAAATTGATGTGTCAGTACGTGCTAAAAGCGTCATGGCACCGTGCAAGGGTCGACACTCCGTTGAAGGTGCTGTGCCATTTCAACGTCTCCAGATACTGGAAGAATGCCATTAATCAGTACTCCCTGCTTGATAGTGCTGGTTATCTATACCGTGTGAAACTCTTGCTATCAACTCTGACACTTCAGTTGCTTGACCCGTGGATTATGGCGTCATCCATCGTCTTGCCACCGCAAGTGAAGCAAGCCGTCCTGTGCGCCCTCAAGGACGCCCTGAAACCTACCAATGGCAAAATTACCGATGGAAGAAGGTGGCTACACCAGAATGGCATTTTGGACCGAGACCTGGATTACGACCTCTTTAGCCATAAAACATACGCCCCCTACATTTTGGTATGGCACATAGCCACAACCATCTGCTGCTACGGGCAATCCAAGTTTGACATGACGCAGGCTGATGCAGATCAGTTGAGGTATCACTACGAAGTAGCCACAGTGCTCTCGGGATACTGCTCCTACCTCGTAGCTTTCGCACCGGATCTCATACCAGATGGGACTTACACAAGCCAGCTACTGTCCTGCCGCGTGCTGAAGGATGCACACGCATACCTCGCAGAATGCAAGACAACCAGTGACAAGTATGACAGGTTGATGAAGCTGGGTCGCGATGGTTGGAAGGAGCAAGAAGCAGGATGCCCTCTGCTGTACGAGGGAGCGGTGCTCGCGCTCAATCTTGTGGACAGAAAGAAGGATGCGGAGGAGAGGTGGAAGGTGCTCGCCCATTTCTGGGCAAACCTGTTGCTGTACATCGCGCCGTCTGATCGAGCGTCTGCGCACGCCTCCAAGCTGGCGACCGGCGGCGAGCTTTTGACCATCGTTTGGGCTTTGCTGAATCATGCCGGTGTTGCCAACAAGCTTCAGGAGAATAACGGCTGCCAGCCATTGGATACGCTCCCTAGGGCGCCGAGGACTCCAATTTTTCATCGTCAAGGAACGATAGTTGATTCCAATGAAGACGATGGAGAAGGAGATTATCCCATGTATGAGATCATGCAAGAAGACTATTCTGTGTAGTACATGTAGGTGGATAGGTTGGTGTTCAAATAAGCCTGCTTCGGGTTCAGATTTGCTTCTTTTTATCACTTGTACTAGTCAAATTTGACCTTATATATATGTCAATGCTTGTGAAGCGATATACGTCTTGTATTAATATATATTTTATTAATTGTTTTAAAAATTTTATTGACTATTTAGATGGTATGCAACAAATGATGGGATGGCCCCTCAAGGAAATGAAAAGCTATCTCATGTAACAATTTAATGTGTGTGTATGTATGTATGTATGTATGTATGTATGTACTTTCTTCGTTTCACAATGTAAGTCATGAATGTGGGAAATGTTAGAATGACTTACATTATGAAACGGAGGGAGTATATCCTAATATAAACACCCCACCATGAATTTGTAAATATTGTGACAAGTAAAAAGAAGTGTAAATATAACACCTATATGCACAGGGTAGAGTATTTCCACTATCATTTCATATATACCTCTTATTAATTGTCTGTTTGTCTGAAAATAGACGTATTATATGGCACGGCCCAAAGAGTAGGGATGTAAAATAGACTTATTTTAGCTATATATATATGTCACAGCCCAAAGAGGGAGGAGGAGAAATAAACTTATTTCAAAGAAGGTACGATGGGCCGCCCGTACTTTCGGGCCGGCATTTCATACATCTACTATGATATCATACATCCCTCCAAACAGCACGGCCCGACTGTCTTAGGCCGTGCCTAGCCCATGCTTAGGCCGGACTGTACCGGGCAGGCCTTATGGCCATCTATAACTTTAGAAAGGGGGATAATTTTGACCGAAAAACTTATGCGTTTGTGGCCCGTACTTGCGCTTTGTTCACCCTCATCGAGAAGAGAAGAGAGAGATGATCGTGCCCGCGTGACGCCACGAGAGTGCACTTTCCCGCGCTTTTTTCCTTCCTCCTACCAGTTATCACCCAAGCTACACGCTTTTATTCCACCGCATCGGCGGAAGGAGTGCACTACCGCGAAACCGCCGGTACAGAGCTCCTTCCAAACCCTCGAGGCGCTCTCCGCGCGCGCTCTCTCCCTCTCACCGGACCGGAGGAATGGGCGCCGCCGCCACACCGTCACAAGAAGCGCCGGACGGCGGAGGACTACTGGAGATGTTATTGATGACAACTACTCAACGAGGATCCTAAAAATTACATGGACATGATACTCCATATCTGCAGAGTGGTGAATGGTTACTAATTTTTAAAATGGATCTGAGCACGCGGAGATACTTTATCATATCCACATATTTCTTCCTCGATTTCTATGCCTCTGCTGTTTCTTCGCATTTTAACCTCCATTACCTGAAGCATTCTCGCTTTCGATAAGATCAGACGGATGAAATCCATTTCGTTGTTCTGTGAAGTGACATAAGACATTTGGAGAAAAAGAAGGCTGGGGCATAAATTTCCATATAGCTCCGCTGCCAAAGGGTATGGAGATTGTGCATATGAGTCATCAGTAAAGTCCTACAAAGATGAAAAATGTTATTCAGAAAAAGGCAGGACATAACCCTGACAATAACTGAAAGCAGGAATAAAAATATATACATGATTTTCTCTCCGGTTCCATAATTTCAAATTTTTAACGTCACGAATAAGATTATTAATAACTTCTAAAATATCTAGTTTGAACCACTAGACACAATATATATACAAGTTCTAAAAAGTATTTTAAATAAATTAGATATTAACTTTTTATACATTCATAATAGAAAATCATAGTCAAAAGATATGTATATCTTTTAAGACCATGGTGTTGTTCAAAACATTAAGAATTATGTAATCGGAGGAATTATATATAAAAGTAGGAAGTTTCCAAAACTACATTAAAAAAGAGGAATATGGAAATTACCTGAATCACAAGTTGAGTCAGGTTTGGAGCGGTCCTTAGGAAGTTAAGCGTAGACAGAATCGGTGGAGCATGGTTGAAGTCTAGATGAACTTTCAATCTCTTCAAATTTTCGTAGGAAGATGGTAGTCCCTTCAATAATTCAGTCTGAAACATGACATAGAGTAATGTCAACAAAGTATACTATATCCGTAAGTTCTTAGAGCCTCACCGGTTGGCCTAATAAGCCAAAATTTAAATTTTCAAACTTAATTTTAAAGTTGATTGTAAAATATTTTCAACATAATTTATTTTTAGCATTGGTTTTTAAACCGCTACTAATAAATATATAAAAGTTTTACCTATAAATTAATATTTATTCGCCATAATATGGGCAACCGATGAGGCACTTAAATGTAAACTAATCAAAATATTATATTTTTCAGTACAAAATTGATATAGTACGAAAATATTGTCAAATATAAACCTAGTTATAGTTATATGCATGACAGTAGACATATATTATATTTTTAGTTCTTTAGTTGTTAGTCAAAATTTTTAAATGTAAGAAACAAAGGAATCCCCTTCTGTTTTCAAACGGAGGAAGTAGATACGGGCGAAATTTGAAGTGAAACAAAACGGGGAGGATTCTGATCCCTCGAGGAGATGTCTTCCTCGCGTAATTTTTTCTCTCAAATTCAATGCAAATGGTTGTGAAAAAATCTTTTAAAAATTGGTAATATAGAGTATAGCAAGATCTATAACTCAAAAAAAAAAATCATGTCCAAATTCGATCTGCACATTGATAAACGAAAAGGACAAATTCTATTCACGTCTGAGTTTATCTTTTGTTTAATTTCTCAATGTGTTTTATTATTTAAATGGTATGAATGCTATCAATTTTTTTTTCTGACATTCTTTTAACGATGATTTAGATAGCGTTCGAACAAAAGTACATAGTACATACCGGCGATAACGGCAAGGCATAATAGTAATAGTCGAGCGTCTCAAGCGAGGTAGCCATGGCGGACAGAAGGTTTGGGGCGCTTGGATAGGAGGCCTGCGCGAAGTCTGCCTGCAACACGCGCGGCAAGCGCGCGCCCACGAACTCGACGTTCCCCATCCCGTCGATCCGAAGGAACCGGAGGCTGGACGACACCATCCTCACCTTGCGGCGCCCGTCGCCGCCATGTTCACGGCAGTCCACGTCCACGGCGATGCAGCACATCCTGAGCTCCTCCAGCCTCGGGGACATAGCGACGAGCGGCCTCCAGGTCGCGGGCATTGCGGAACGCGGTGCCGGTGAGGGAGAGCGTCGCGAGGGCCGGGAACCCGGCGAAGTGCTCCGGCGCGGCCGGCAGGGCGAAGCGGCCGAGGGAGAGGTGCCTGAGCGCGCGGCAGGCGAAGATGGAACGGTGCATGGGGTACGGCGGCGGCCGGTACATGGCGCGCACGGTGAGGTCCAGCGACTGGACCCCCTTCTCGGAGAGGGACGCCATCCAGGCGGGCACACCGGGGAGGAGCTCGTCGGTGACCCTCAGGCGGACGCGCTGCACGGGGCCCGGGTGCTGGTGCAGCAGGATGGCGTCGATCGCCGCCTTGTCGCACGCCACCGCCGCCGCGCGGCGCCGGCGCCGGCGACGGCGCGAGACGAAGTCGAGCTCGCCGAGGTGGCGCCAGGACCGGCCCAGCTGCTGGAGAGGACGCTGGCGCGGGCGGCGTCGCGGAGCGGCAGCCGCGCGAGTATGGCGTCTTGAAGCTCCCATGGGAGCTCGGGGATGCCCCTTCTGCTCTCCATTGGCGGCCTTCAAGCAAAGCTCGACAAAACCCCTCCCCCTTTGGTCGGTTGGTCCTCACAGCCTCGACGACTATGTTGCCGATCGCGAGCTTTGGAGTATTATGATTTAATTTAAAAAGGCCCCTAATTGCCGAATACGTTCTGGACATGGATTATATTGAATTATTGATGCCTCAGCTGTCAACAGAAAATTAAACAGAAACCTTCAATAATCAATATCCATCTGCAACCAGTAGAAAACACGAAAAGCCTGTAGCCTAGTGGTTACAAGAGTCTCAATAGCACCTGAGGTCCTGGGTTCGACTCCCCATGGGAGCGAATTTTCCAGGATTTAACGGCGTTGTACTTTCAGTGGTAGGCGACGTACCCGTCGACAGCGAGGCGCTGTGGTGACTTCGTTAATCTCTCCAGAATTTGCCGGCCCAGTCTTCGAAGATGCTCATAGGGGTAGGGTTTGCGTGCGTGTGTTCATAGGGAGTGAGTGCGCGTGCATTGTGAGTGTCTGCGTTGTACTGTGTAATTCTCAAAAAAAAAACTAAAAATTAGAATTTCTGATAAACTTCAACAAAATATTTGAGACTGGAGATTTTGGAAAGCGGGATATTTTGGGCCGGAAAATTTATGGGCTTATGGCCCGTAGTTGCGCTTGTTCACATGATCGCGCGGCGCGACGCGAGTGCTCTTTTCCCGCGCTTTTTTTTCCTTCCCCACCCAGCTGCGCGCCATTTTGTTCCACCGCGTCGGCGGAAAGAGTGCACTGCCTCGAAACCGCCGGAGGAATGCCGCCGCCGCCGCCGCCGCCGCCGCACCGTCACAAGAAGTGCCGGAAGGCGGGGGCTGCTGTTCCCGGGGAGGAGGAGGACGAAGGACGCCGCTGATCTCCCTGCCGCCGGACGTCCTCGACGCGTCCTCCCCCGCCTCGGCCTCCGCGACGCCGTCCGCACCTTCGCGCTCTCCCGCACCTGGCGCCGGCGGTGGGAGTCCCTCCCGCTCCTCGACATCTCATTCCCCTTCCCGCACCAGGAGGGCGCGGCGCTGGCCGCCGTCGACGGCGTCCTCCTCCGCTGCCCCGGCCGCGTCCGGAGCTTCAGCGCATACGTCGGCAAGCTCACCGCCCGCCGCGCCCACGACTGGATCCTCGTCCTCGCGCGCCGCGGCGTCGAGTCCCTCGACCTCGCGTCGCCGATCCACAACCACCTCGCCGTCCACTCCTCCGTCTTCTCCTGCGACCGCCTCGCCTACCTCAACCTCTTCGCCTGCGACATCCCGCCGCTCCCGCCGGGTTTCGCCGGATTCCCCAACCTGAGGAGCCTAACCCTCGGCCACGTGTGGTTGCGAGCGGGCGGGGAGTACCAACTGGAGGAGATCATCGAGAATTCCCCATTGCTTGAGATGCTAGTGTTATCTGGAATCTTCATCGATGGAGACGATATCATAAATTGGGTGATTCGAGCGCCCAATCTCCAGCATCTAACGATTTGTTCGCCGAACGATTATGGATGGAAACTTTTGGATTTGCCATGCCTGCGTTCTGCCGTCATCGATTTGTGGGATTATCTTGGTGGCCGTGATTTCGCCTAGTTTCTCGGCAAGCTTCTTCATGTTAGGAAGCTTCACCTCTTTGTGTCCTATCAGCCGGTACATTCTGATGCCTCCAAATGGTTCTTGTTTTTTTCTTGCCAATTGATAATTAGTTTCCTCTAAAAAAATAGGTTGATCATTTTACTTAAAAATGGTTGATGTTTAGGTTGAATCAAAATACTTCCTCGCTGATTAAACTGCATAGTTGAATATGTGAAATTATATGATTTATCGACAACAATTATATGATCATGACTGTTGTTGGTTGCATAACCTCATGTGGATAGGATCATGTTTGCTGGGTGACATAAACGTAGCAAACTTTCTGTGCTGTCTCCTAATCTGTAAATATTACTGTCATACAAAGAATTGTAGATATTACTGTCATACAAGGGAGTATGTGATTGTGCACATATTCTTATGGTGAATATATATTGGCATCCGTATGCATTCAGTAACTCATTTGTCTTCCAACTTGGTAGTCCGATGGCCTTTTACCCTTTCTGATTTGCTACATTAGACTCCTTACTTTTGCTCTAGAAAAAAGGTTTATCCCCTTGTTGGATATGTGGGCTGTGGGCCTGTGGCTCAAAACTGTATTACAATTCATGTACAATATAAGTGTTCTCCTTGACAAATTAACAATGTGGAACATTTCCTTCAATAAAGGGATAGGTGTTTTTGCCTTTTTGGTCTTGTTTGGACAGAAGGGGAAAAAAAAAAAACATAATATGTCCTCTGATTATTTCTATCCATTCAGTTTCAACTTTTAAGTTCTGATGGAGTACCTGTTTTCTTCATATCTTTCAGTCAAATGGAGCTAAGATACTAGAGACACTTCCATGCACCTTTGACAGCTTGAAGAGCTTGAAGTTATACATGGACTTCTGTGAACTACCCCCGATTTTAACGATTTTTTGCTTACTAAGGAATGCTCCGAATCTCGAAAAACTCAAAATAATGGTAAGGTTGAATGTTGCCTCGCAAGTTGAATATATGTGCACTGTTTGAAGGTTATCTCTCTCTCCTTACAATTTTTTATTTCTGTTTGTGAAGATCACTGATAACGAGCAGAAAGTTGAGGCAAATGGAGTGTTCCAAAATGCAGAGTGGACTGGTGGCATGTGCGCCAACCTTCAAATTGTACAGATAACGAGAATTAGTTGGCTTCCAAATGAAATGTCTTTTATAGAGCTGATTCTCTCTAAAGCAAGTCTTCTTCGCACAATATCTGTTATTCATGGTGAGAAATGCCTAATGTCTAATGAGGATGCGCTCAGTGAGTTACTAAAATACAAAAGAGCTTCACCCCAAACTCAGATCCTGTTTAAAGGTAAATGTAGTTAATATTATTTAGGAAATTTCCATCTTATACATTTGATTTGAAAAATGATATTATATTACATCCTTTTGGGGGGTTTTAAAAGCTGCTGCTGCATTTTGTGTTATATTTTACTTTTGAGTTTGGATAATAGTATGGCTCCAGACTGAAAGTTATGCTGCGCTCTTAATATAATCTATACCAGGTCCCTCCCTGGTATCCAGCGTTTCATACTCATACTACATAGTCAGACAGTGATAGCCTGCATTGCAAACTACTTCCTTTTTACAAAATGGTCAATTGAAATTTGAATTTTTACTTTCCATAATGTAGTTTCAGATATCTATGCAGCATATTGAGGCAGAACTTAATAATTGTCCAAACCTCAAACTACTTTTTTTAACGAATCGGCACGAGTGTCCCCATTTGATTGAATATAATGTCAAACTTCTCTCTGTGTGTTGGTCGGTTAGTTTTCGTGGGATTACCTAGAGCCTGATAATTGTGATGGGCATGGTGCCATGGTGAGAATACAGAGCCTGAACATGGGTATTGAAAACAGAACTATTTTCATAAGTATAATGTCAAATTGGTGTATATAACTTGTTTCCTCTTGTAGTTTGACAGTGAAAGTAATAGGCACTGAGGTCCACGTCAATTTTTCATGTGACTCGACATAGGAAATCTTAGATTTTTCTTCACTACAATCAGAAAGTAGTTGTTGGAATCCAATGTTACATACTTTAACAGGATCATATGATATTTTCCTCGCTCCTTCGGACTATGCATGCTTCTGCTAAAATTTTTAAGTAGTAACTTACTTCTGCTGAATGTTGTTCGGTTTGCAGAAATGCGCTTGTGGTCACATATTTGTTACCTCTGGTTTTATATCTGTTGTGGCGAGCTGCATAAACAGTATATTGACTATTTTCCTTATTATGCAGGCAAAGCAGACGGTTATTAGGTTAGCCGGCACGTTTTATGAAATGCTGAAGAAATATAAAGTTGGATCACTTGAACCAGACAGTGCCATCGTTTGTCTGAAGCAGTCTTTTGGGTTAGCAGGAAATGTCGCCTCGAAGGGATATATATTGTTTCTTCTGTTACAAATATCTCAGAAACCTGCATGCTTATAGTAGTTTTAGGTCATTCGAAGATACAGTGTAGTGCGAAATTCTACCTGTATCTACTTATATTATAAAAAGGTACTTTGGCAGCAGTGTGGAAGTTCTCAGGTTATGTGCATTGTTTCCCCATTTTTATTAGAAACAATCTGTAGATTGAAAAATGCAGAGAATGCCATGGATAGGCAGATGATTTAGTGTCAAAGCAAAGAGACGCATGGCGCTACTCGTAAAAACAAAAGATGTCACGCAAAACAGTGCAGTAAATCAATGGAATAAGTTATGCCTTTAGAGGAAAAAATGCTGGGCAGGAACAGCAGGGGCTCCAGACTGACTCTGAGCCTCAGGCAAAATCTCTTTCGTTTAATTCAATATATCCAGATAAAATACAAGTGACAAATTTCAGTTGTATTGAGTCTACATCTACACAAAATACAGCTTAGCAACAGCAAGATTGGGAAGCACCATGTGCACCAAAAAACCTATGATATGGTAAATTGGCAATACAAAGCCGTAAGTGTAATCTCCTCCGCGGTATTTACCTTCCGTATACTGATTGCAGTTGCTCTGATGTTCCAGCCTTCTCAGATGACATGCTCTGGCTGCTGGAAAATTGATTAGCAGCTGCCAGACTTCTCACATGGTTTTCATATTTGCAATATATGATGATCTTCATGCAGCAAACTTTTGTGGGATGAACCTGAAAATTGGTGTCTCGTCTCTGAACTCTCATCAGCACGAATTCACTGGTCAAGTGATCATGACTAAATAATTGTGCATATTGCTGCTGACCCACTGTCAAGGAGCAGAGGGGCACTATATATCCTGAATTCCTGACCTGTGGCGTAGCTGGTTAAAGAATCGTCAAATATATACATATTCACTCGTCATTAAGCTTCTCACATATACAGCCCGGCAACGGATTTGCAAAGAAAGACTCTTCTAGCTTGGGGAATTCCCCAGGCTCCCTGAGATATGGAGCCCCTATTCGCTCTCCATCTCTATGTATACGTTTCACTTCTGAGCTGAAGTCATCCCAAGACATCCTTCCTTCATCATATTCATCTATCAGGTTCACGAAACTCATCCTGCAATACAAAGAATAAGACATTACAAAAAAAAAAGGAAACACATGTCAAAGACAGCTATTTGGCATTCAACGTCGTCTTGTGTGCAACAAATATAACCACAGAGCATTTCCAAGGAGGAAAGGATGTAACCTATCCGGGTTGATCGTCTTCCTGAAGTTCTCGAAACGCCTATGACCTTGTACAGCTTTGGCCATATTACCATCATACGTGTAAAGAAAGACATCACTCTGGAGAGCTACAATGTAGTCAAGACCAGCAAGCATATTTTGGTGATTTCTGAAGGGCTCAAGTTCCTCTTTTGTTGCAAGGGTAGAATGAGAATATATATTGGGAAAATCATCCATCAGCGCCTGCATGCTTCCATTGCCAAAAGCTTCACCTGCAACCAAGTAGATTCTGGTGCTTCGTGTGAAACCCAATCCTTTGAGTAAAAGCGAAGTTTCCCTGGGAGTCAAAGGACAACCACCCATACTTCTTCTCTCAGTTCCATTTATTTCTTTCTCTTTCCAATGACTAACCTCATAACGCATTTTACGCAATTCTTCTTCTTCTTCTGATGTCAGGCTATGGCTGCAACCAGTAAAAGCTAGCATATCCTTCTCAAACCTGCAAAATTTCACCAAAATTACACCCTGCTTCAGTGAGCCTTATTTCAAAGGGCACCGTGATAGTTTCATCTACACAAGCATCTACATTATAGAACAACATGCATAATCTATCAATACAACAAGTTAGCCATATCTAGCTCACGTATGCTCAATAGTTTAGAGATAAACAGTTCTTGCTCGGGTTCAAAATAATAGAAGCTGCAGCTACAAGGAAAACCTTCGAAATTAAGAAAATCAGGGTTGCCTTTACTTAACTTAGATTATTATGCACAGAAGAACGAAAGTAATGAGTGCAGAGAGAAGCATCCTACAACAATGTTAGGAGCACCGAACTTGCCTTAGATGGAGAGCAAGATATGGGCTTCCATCCTGGTGCATCCGTGAAACCAAGGTAGCACCAAGATCTTCAATTGTTTGGGAATACTTCAAAGACCTATAGTTAACTCGGCATCTTAATTTCTGAATATAACTAGGAAGACCATTGTTGGCAAGGCGAGAATCTGTATGCGTAAAGTAAATGACTTTGTGTTTTTTCAAAAGAGGGAGAATTTCATCTCTATAATAATTCACCTGCACAAGATAAAACACTAGTTAGTGTTTCCGACTATCCATCATATACTAATGTAAATTATAGATAAAAACCTAGTTTCAACCTTTGACCAAGATATTGGAGCTTTAGCCAAAGGCTCAATATGCTTGTATGCTGGGGGCAGCATTTCAACAATATCAATGTCTTCTTTGAGTAACTCAATGAAGTGTCTCCAATTGAAAAGGTCCTTAAATTCACTACAGAAATGAGGAAATCAGAATAGGCATTATGGCCACACATTGATTGGAAAGTTTAGTTTTCTATTCTTTCTTTCTATCTTTTTTTTTTTTAGAAAGAGAGGAGATCCTTTAGTTTTTAGGAGATTATGGATGAAGAAACTATGTTAAAGCACAACCTGTCATCTGCCCAGAAAGATGTATGATCAAGTGAAGGTAGAACCAATGTAGCCTTCAGGATCTTAGCAACAGCAACCATATCGCATATCTGCAACATGAAAAATGTATCAGACCATAGCACACTAATGGTAACCTAAAGTCAAAAAGTAGGACAGGAGTCACACCCCAAACCGCATTTGATTCAAACCTCCATTTGCGTTAATGAGAATGTATCCATTTGTATGAGAATCTTCCTCTACAAATTAAGAACAGAAGACCATACCTTGTTAATAAAGGAGTATTGAAGAGACCAAAAGGTATTAATACAGACCAACTTACTTTTATGAGAGTTCGAAATAATGCATTGTCTGAACTTTCCGCTGCTTGGCTGGGACCAGACATCGGGGGCCTACATGAAGCACCAGCCAAAATAAATGTAATGTTCCACTAATTAATGTGTGAACCAAAAAGGTCTAGGCAGAGATGTATTACTAGCCTCAGGAACACTGTCTTCTGATCCCACTGTAATCAACATCCTGTCACTCTCTTTCCCTCCAACATGTCCAAAGTGGCTATCAAATTGATACCCTCCATCACTGGAGAATGAGATTGAGAGATCCTAGAAACATGGACAGCACAAAACCAAATTACACTGTAAGATCAACAATTTGGGTCAACAAGGTAAGTAGATACAAACTTCGTGAAATGTTAGAACAGCAAAATAAGCTTGTAATAGAAAAAATGTTACTAAAAGGATTAACTAAATTATGTCGATGCAATGCTATGATTCAGACATTGAGTTATTACTAGAGATAGAGAGGGCACCATGGTAAAAACTAGAAGTGAAATTACTGACTTGAGATAATGAGATCAACACATCCTACTTGGGAAGATCAAACAATGACAAACGGTTGGCTGGAAAGCTAGCTCAAGGTTGCAGCGCTCTGAATCCCATCTCCATCCCACATGATGTCCCTTATAATTAACCTTGGTAACAAATGGAGTATGGAACCTCTCGAGTTATCTAAATTTTTTATATCAATAAACTCAAGTTGGCTGCCGACTACTACAATAAACTATTGAACGTACAAACAAAATATATTCCGTAAGATCCAAAACTTAACTGCATCCAACTGTCAACGGCCAAAAGCACCAAGGAAGCGTTTTCGTAGTAAATTAGTTGGTATAGACATACCAAGCAGGTAAGACACTGTCCTAAAAATTAAAATGCTAAATCTCCTGTAAAATATCCCTATTCAATAAGGTCCATGCAAATCTAAAATGCAGTAACTCCATTCTAACATCTCTTCCACCACAAATTTTTTTCCCCAAGTATCACATTCAACTGTCTAAAAACCTGTCAAGATTTCAAACATTTCTGTTTTCAACTCTTGCTGCTTTGTCCAGACTCCAGAACATGAAATTGCAGAGTTACGGTATGAAACAAACAGGATGGCCAAACTGCATGTTTACAAATTGGAATACCAAGGATCAGAAGTTCATGCGAAAATTACAGTTGAACATTAGCATGGTTTTCAAAGATCTTCGAATTAAAGTAACAGCAGGTTAGTTTGTTCGTTAAGAAATGTACGGCAGAACATTTCAAACTACACGTGTTGTTGACTCCGAAGAAGAAAGCTTGCCAAAATAGCAGCTAAAAAGACTAAAACTGGAAAGGAATTTCTCTCTCCCATACCTGCAAATCAGCATCCTTGTCGTCGCCGGGGAGGGCGAACCAGCCGCCCGCCCAGATCTTGGCGACGCCGAGGAGCAGGCACACGCCGCAGAACGCGAGGAACAGCAGGTTCCCAATCCGCCTCCTCTCCCGGATCCCCAGCCCGAGCACGACCTCGCCGGCGCCGGACCCCGGCCGCTTGAAGAGGCGGAACCGGAGCTGCTGCTGCTGGCCCTGGTGGTGGTGGTAGTGGAGCGCGCCGCCGCCCGCGGACGCCTCCGACGCCGCCGCCGACGACGACTCGGCGAGGGGGCCTCCCGACGCCGTCGCGCGGGGGGAGCGCGGCGAGCCGATCTGGAGCTCGATCTCGCCGCGCTTGAACGAGTTGGCACGCCGGGTCATCGACCCGCCCCCGGATATCCGCGGGCTGTGCAACCGCGGGTGGTGATGCTGATGCAGGTGGTCGCCGCCGCCGCCGCCCCGGTGGCACCGGCCGCGGCGCCGCCGTGTACGGGCTGGTGGTAGCCCATGTGTACGTACGTGGTATACGATCAGCTGGCGCGAAGCTTTCCTTAGTTAAGTAGGAGGAGGAGGATGTCATGGGGGCAGTTCGCGCGTGGTCTCGGAAGGGAAGGAGGCGAGTACGGCGGCTAGATTAGGGGAGGCGCCATTAATGGAGCTCTCGCTTTGGTTGGGAAGTGAAGGGAGGAGAGTGAGAGAAGAGAGGTGAGGACAAGGAGGAGGACAGGAGGCGCGTAGTGTGGTGTAGTGGGAGCCGCACCGAAGAGAAACGGTCAGACACGGCGAGGGTGATTTACGCCTTCGCAATTTTGGACGCGGTTTCATTTTGTTTTCTACTCCCCGTTTCATGATTTTTGGAGTTTTGGATAAAATTAAGATTAAATTATTTAGTAGATTTATCTTACAAATACTATAGGAAAAATAAATATATTTATTATAATATATATATATATATTTGTAACAGAAAAAATATAGTGAAAGGTATATTTTGAAGATTGTATCATTACTCAAAACATAACCGAATATAGTACTTATTAATCAAGTGTGAGAAAATATAAAGGATTTATTACACATCTATTATAGTATGAAATCATTCTTCATCCTCTTTAGCCCTCACCATAACGAACAACGCTCCATGAGTACATAGCAATTTTGACAAGGATTCTAATATACAATAATTAAAGCATTCTTAGTCAACCAATGGAAGGATTGGAAGGTAACCTTTTAAAATCTCAATATTTACTAGCCCTTTAGTTTTTTTATTAAGATACAGATTTTACCTAGATTTTTGTTAGCATGTTTTTCAATATGCTAAATGGTACATTTCGTACGAAATATCTGATAAATCTATTTTTCAAGTTTGAAATAATTAAAACTTAATTAATCATAAGCTAATAGTTTTATTGTCTTGTGCGCCCGTACTTAATTTTCATCTTACGTGAACTCAAATGGGCCCGTCTAAGCAACCCACAAATACTTATATGCCATCTCTATGACATTATTGACTTTTGTTAAAATCTTTGACCATTTGTCTTGTTTAAAAATTTTATGGAAATCCCAAAATATAAGTATTGCTTGAAGTTCCATTAGTGACAAATCAAGCAGCAATAAAAGAAAAAAAAAATACTTACTTAAATTTTTCAAAATAAGATGAATGGTCAAATATTATGTAAAAAGTCAATGGCGTCATATATTAAAAAACGGATATAAGTATTTAATAGTGAAGGGAGTTGTAGACTAGTGTTACTCGGTTCCATATAGTATTGTAATATAAGACAATCAGTTTTGTTCTAAATCAAAATTTTTGAATTTTCATCAAATTTATATAATAGTGCGCCAACATTTAAAGCAACAAATTTAATTTATTGAAATCCACTGTGAATTATGAGTTTGCAGTGTATTTATTTGGTATCATAAATGTCAATATCCCCTTTTTAAAAAAATGGTTAAATTTTGAGAAGTCTAATTTATCTAGGACGAAATCAAATGCCTTAAACGGAGGGAGTCATCACAGGGATGGTTTCGTTAAATGCCTATAGACTGCCGAATCTCGACTCCTAGTGATACGATGGGTTTCGATAAATTTTAAACAAAATTTGCTGAAATTTATTGTTTGGAATTTGAATTTCTCCGCCTCGAAATCTGTTTCTGTCCCACGTGAAAAAGCTTGAAATTTCACGGTTTTCGACCTGTTCTTATTAGAAACGTGAACCTTCTCACGAGCTTACCGCCTCCTGTTATCTGGCAGATGGAACGAATGAAACCTGAACTCGACGCATGAGCGTTTACTTTGGAGCTGTGTACTTGTAGTCGACACGCAAAGTGGAAATTTCTCTAGTTTTTCTTGTCGTAGTGCGGTTCACATGGATATGGGGTTTTTACAAAGAATAATCCATTTGGCCTTGGGTTGATTTGGAGTAGAAGCTCACGATGTGTAGGAGACAAGAAATAATTATTGCTCATCGAGAGTTTTTAATCACGGAGAATGTGCCGCCGCTGCACTCACTCTGAGAAAAGAAACCGATAATGTGCCGGCGATCGGGGATGGATACGGCTCTCCGCTCCTCCTGGCTCGGAGCCCATGTGGCAGCCTACAGATTCGTGAAGAAAAAAAATACAGATGTATTGTCGTAAGATTTTAAGAGCCCGTTTTAAAAGTTACATCGTTTAGCAGTTTAAAAAATATGCTAACGAAATTGAGAAAAATCGAGGGTGGCCAAGGTCAGAGTGACAACATTGTTAGGTTGGATGCACTGCACCAATATAGCTGCAGATCATCGGATGGGCAGAAACATCAGCAGAGATAGGGATTGGCATCAAGCTACAGTGCAGGAACCCATTCTTGCAAGATTGCTGACAAGAGTATGGAGAGGGATTCATGGCTATGGGAATGGGGAGGTTACTACCTTAGCTTCCAACCCACCCTCTCAAAGCAGCCATGGAAATCATCAGCTTGTTGATAGTTGCATCCATGTGACAGCAGCAAATGCAGGCAATGCAGCTGATTTTAACGGAGAAACGACTGTGCATTGAGCAGTGAAGTGAAGGAAGTTCTTCAGAGGAAACAAACGTGCTGGCTGTGGAACAGTCTATTGATCTTACAAATTACAGTAGTCAAGAGAGGCTCGCCAGAAGCATCAATGTGTATTGACTCAAAAGGTTTTCTGTATCAAAGATTCCAGAACAAACTTTCTTTGTTTTACAATGTCTGCACGCACCCGAGGAACATGAAAACAAACACAACTCCCCAAGGATCATGTTACAGGAATATGTAGAGTTGCACACTGAAGATGTTCCAGGTTATGAACGATTAACGAATGAAGCACCAGGTTGCAGACATGCAGGTAAATTATGTAAATGAGAATTGAGAATAGCTACTCATACAAGAATACATGGAAACCTGTTTTCAAAAACAAACACATGGTACCGAGAGAACCATAGTTTTGAAGAGCTAAGCCAATTAATAGTAAAGTGGAAGCCACATTGCTGATTGCATAAAGGTTCACTTCCGCAATGTGAGGAGGAACCCAATCTTTTTATTTCACCAGTGTTCTTGGTCTTCTATGTGATTCTTCAGCAGCGACAGGTGTATTACGCCCAAAGTATTGTCAATCCAAAGAACAGTAGAGCAGCAAGTGCAAAACAGAACCCAACAATTGTAGCAAATGCCTGCATGGTGATAAATATGAAGCAACAGACATTAGAAGACTGATATTTAAATCTTAAATCTAGCATGTAGTTTCCCCTCTCGTTCCCGGTTTAACTGCTCCCCATTGGGATAACAAAGCAAGAGATGAGTATTTTACCTTTCCTTCTGATTTGAAGTTGAACCTGACTGTGAACCATCTTAGCCCTCTATCAACAAAAGGAGCCAATGCAAGTGCCCTGTTGTACACCAAACAAGTCATCTCGCAGAACAGAAACTAGCCAGTTTTGACAAGCAATACATATTCTATAAAATTTCAAAAGGTAATCTGACATCTGAGGATGTACTTCAAGTTAATATTGAAAAGTATGAAAAAAAAAATACTCGGCTGATCCAGAAACAAATCCTATAAAATATCACTAAATTTGCTGAATTTTAGAAACCAGTCCTGTGAAAGTAAACTCACCCTCCTGCTCGAAGAATTTTAGTAACTTGACTGCCAGCCCATACCATTGCCATCAACTTGAGGAATCTGCTTTTAATAACACAAAACTAATTATAATTAGAAAACCTTGTGTGCACGTGCTTGCGTGCATGCGTGTGCGGGATGGGGGTTGGTTGCAGCTATTACCTCTCTACTGCTGCAGCATAACCCATCTTACCAGGAGCAGGAGAAAAATAAAACCTGAATAGTAAGTCATTCAGTTATTCTCTTTTCCATCCGATGGCCCGAATAAACGTGCAGTTGTTTGACCCTGTGGAAATGCATCAAGCTACCAACCGAACCCTCTTTCTCATGACCAACGTATCAACCACTTTACACTTGACCAACATTCTTACATAGGTAAAGGTTCCAGATGTGTAACACCTCACCAAGACAAAAATTAATGGTCCATCACAGTACCAATCATTGACTTACTTACCAAACTAATAAGAATGTCGTGACATAATAGACGGTATTTAGTAGTCCATATGACAAAACACCAGCAGCACCATATCTCTTTAGTCTTTCAAGCAAGCTGAGACACAAGCAGTGATAGATAATGGTTATAAGTTGTAATATTAGCACTGTAAAATGAATATGCCACTCCAAGCACAGTTATCGTAATTCACGAGAATATCTGAAAGCCTGAATTTCAAATATATTATTTTCATTCTCAACAAGAAGGGTGCATGCAAAACGCTTCTATATCCAGTGAGCATCTGAAATCATTAACCCAGTGCCAATACATGCTAAGTTTTGCTCATAAGCTCTGTGAGGTGTTTCCTTCTGCCAACAGTTATTTCAATTAAACTTTAACAACAGATTTTTGCTTATAATCATGAGAAGCAAGATAGACCCAAGATCATCAACATCAGTAAGGTATTCACTCATTCAATACAATTTGGTGCAAAGTGCAAGCTCCAGCCAATATTTCTAATGAGACATTGCATTTCATGAAATGAATGTGTCTAAATGCTATGCCATATAAATTTAGATAGCGAACAACAGTGGTAGCATTATTAGTCACTGGATTTACAGTTGGCTGTGAATACTCTTTAGATGAGAAACTCCTTGTTGAGTATTTGCCATGATTTATTGAACCTGTACAACAGAAAAAAAAAGTTCAGCTCTAAAAGAACACGTGCAAATTGAAGAATAAAAATAAGTGCACAACACAAACATCATACCGGTGGAGCCTCCTTGCGACTGCTCAGTTCCTTCAGTATTAAACACTTCAATCTAACAAGGAAATGCAGCCAAGTTAATTTTTATTTCAATCACATTTACTCAACCTCAAAAGTTGCTTTTTAACCAGTGTTTCTTTTTTACACTAAGAGCTCATGCCCCAATAGTTTTTTTCCTTAAATAACTATGCATTTAGATTTGCAAAAAAGAATAATAATAAGCCCAATGCAACAGTGTTACTTTGGCTAGATAAATTTGTAAAATGAAAATGCACTTGCATATCCTGAAGGTATAAACAAGCTGTTCTCTGCAAATAACAAAACTGCAACTAATTTCAGCAATCAACATTTCCTCTAATTTCACCACAACATAAATCCTCTTTTAGCTTCACCACAAGAATGCCAGAATGATCATCTTCAGATATCAGTAAGCAGCCAGCACGTGCGTGCTTGCTTCAAGCATTACATAGAAAATTCTCAGTTAACGTTCTTACAACAAAACCACTCATCTTTTTTAGTGAAGTCAACCAGAGGCCATTACTGTGGTTTTACGTCTAAACCTAACTTTGCTTGCGAATTTTCTTTGCGAGTTGCGACTACTTTTTTCCCTTGTTATGCACCAGTTCCTTTTTTTTCTGACAGGTGGTTCCTCTTTGAAAAGCAGAATAACTGAATACTGCCAGAATCCTTCCTGATATGGTAGAAAATTAGATACTGACCCTGTCCAACAGGACCAACCCATACTCCCATTTCTACAGAATAACCCTTTCTGCATCTCTATCAGTGTGCCACATTTACACTAACAACATGAGTATAAAACGAACGCCCAACATCAATCTTGGCAACTGGCATGACCCTATGTGTGACGAACGATCCATATTTATCTTTCCTATAGTTCACCCAGAAAATCTGATGATACAGCTAGCGAGAGCATTCTTCCCAATCTAGCCAAATCAAAAGCGAAAAGAAGCCGCTCTACCTTGCCAGGGTCTTGGGAGCACCGGACGAGAGGCGATGCTGGTCGCCGCCGGAAGGAGATGGAGGAAACCCTAGAGGCGCCGCCGAGCGAGAGGAGGCCGCAGATGGATGTAGGGAAGGAGGAGGAGGAGGCACTGCAGGCGGCCTGAGATGGCCGGAGCCGGGCGGTGGGCGGCGGCGCCGGGGACGCCATGTCTCACCGCGAGTCGCGGTCGCGGTCAAGCTCGTCACAGCGGAAGGCGGGCGCGTCCGCGGATTAGCACATCCCCCGCTTTCCTTTTTGTTCTCCTTTCTGTATTTTCTTTTTCTAATTAAAGAAAGGAAAAAAGTTCAACTGACCACCCCCCCTCTCCGGGAGCTCGTGACTCCATACCATATGGTTCAGAGTATTTTATAAAAGGAAAAAAAGTACGAATTACCTCTCTAACTATTTTGGTCATTTGAATTATCTCCTGAACCACAGAACCGGACATTCTTCACCTTCAACTATACAAACCGGATGAATTACCCCCCTCGATTCAATCCGCGGTGGTTTTGGTCTACGTGGCGTACACGTGGCATCCCAGTCAACGTTTTTTAATAAAAAATGATGGGACCGCCTATCATACTCTCCAACCTCTCTCTCTTCCCCACTTTCCTCTCAATCTCTCTCTCTCTTCCCCTCTTCCTCTCAATCTCTCTATGTCTGCAGGCGTGCACGAGGGCGGGCCGCTGTGGGCGCGGCGCACGGGGGCGGGCGGCGGACGTGTATTGGTGCCCGTGGCGCGCGTGGAAGCTGGAGCTGCTCGCGGATGGCGCCCGCAGTTGCCTCCGCTCGACTGTCGCCGCGACGCCGCCGCCCGCCCCGTGCACGCCTGCAGACACGGAGAGATTGAGAGGAAGAGGGGAAGAGAAAGAGAGAGAGATTGAGAGGAAAGTGGGAAGAGAGAGAGGTTGGAGAGTATGATAGGCGGGTCCCACCGTTTTTATTAAAAAAAGCTGACTGGGATGCCACGTGTATGCCACGTAGATCAAAACCACCGCGGATTGGGTCGAGGGGCGGATTGGGTCGAGGGGGTAATTCGTCCAATTTGTATATTTGGAGGTGAAGAATGTCCGGTTTTGTGGTTCAGGGGGTAATTCGGACGACCGCGATAGTTCGGGGGGTAATTCGTACTTTTTCCTTTATAAAACATGGATATGTTTGGTAGTACTATGCTAGCTTGTGAATTTGACTTGTGTGCCGGAGAGTTCAATTAAACACAATTTAGATTCAGGCCTGTTTTAGTTCCCAACTTTTTCTTCAAACTTCTAACTTTTTCATCACATCAAAACAACAAATAAACTTTCAACTTTTTTCTTTAAACTTTTGATTTTAGTGAAACTTTCAATTTTGACGTGAAACTAAATACAGCCTCAATAAAAACTGGAGCGGAGCAGGATATGACGTTCGTGCGGAGCCGGGAAAAAACAACTCTAATTACCACCAAATTATAGTGCTACCCATTGTTTTTCTTCGAAATTATGGGAAGGATGTCACTACCCTACCTCTTCTATCCCTACTTGCAAAGTTGCAATAGCCTGAGTCGTGACTCCGATCCCCAACCCAACCTTGTCTCGTCTCATCCTCTCTCTCACGATGTAGAAAGGAGGGGAAGGGAAGACAAGTTGGTGCATGACGGCGGTGGAGGTGGCTTCTCTCTCTCTCACTTTTGGTCACCACCACTCGTCAGTCAATTGTGTAGGATTGTGTTTAGTTCACACTAAAATTAGAAGTTTAGTTGAAATTGAAATAATGTGACGAAAAAGTTGAAAGTTTATGTGTAGAAAAGTTTTAATGTGATGAAAAAGTTGAAAATTTGAAAAAAAAAACTTTAGAACTAAACACGGCGTATGTAGATTGGGGTGTAGAACCACGTGGGGGCACTAGCTTACCCCAACGTATGCCTTTGTCTATACGAGTGGCCTTATTTGACGAGTGCCAAACAACACAGGTCAAGCCTAAATTGGGTGCAATGACGCAAATCAAGTGCATCCGTTCTTTACCGGCCTCCACCTCAATTAAAGATGACCAAGTGATTTCCCCATTGGCTGGATCAGTTTTTATTTATTTATTTATGACTCCATCAATCTATAGGCTCGATCCAATTTATCTTGTCATAAACAGAACATATGTGTTAGCCCGATTTATTTACAAGATTGGGTTTTGGGTGGAAATTTTGGGTTAGATTTGTTAACATGTCCATGGTTCCAACTTTGTTGCCTTGTTATGTTATATGCATATGTATTGGTAGTTTCTTTTTTTTTCTTTTGTGAGAAAATTTGTAATAAGAGCAAAAATTTGAATGCATGCATGCGTCTGTAATTTTGTGCACCTAAATATTGCGAGAGTATTATTCTCTAGTAAAAAAAGTGTATTATTATACTCCCTCCGTTACAAATTACTAGTCATTTTGACTTTAGTCAAAGTCAAATTATTCCAAATCTAACCAAGTTTGTAGATAAAAGTAGTAATATTTTTAACCCAAGACAGATATATTATAAAAATATACTACATCCATATTTTAATATATGACACCGTTGACTTTTCGTTAAACGTTTGACCATTCGTTTTATTTAAAAAATTTATGTGATTATCATTTATTTTATTGTGACTTGATTTATCATCAAATATTCTTTAAGCATGACATAAACATTTTCATATTTTCACAAAAAATTTGAATAAAACGAATGATCAAACGTTAATAAAAAAGTCAACGATGTCATACATTAAAATATGTAGGGAGTATTAAATTATAGATTTAATAAAACTAAATTGATATTGTAAATATTATTATATTTATCTATAAACTTGATTTTGATTTTAACTAAAGTTTAAACGACTTATAACATGCAGTATAAATAAAATGAATACTTCAATTTTGGCCCAAGGACATAGATATTCAAATTAAAATTTCAGCCTCAAGGACTGTAGCCACTAACCTCCCAGATAGTGTGGCCTAGGCCCACATACTTCAATTTTTGAACCGTTGCACGCCATCTCCCGAAGGAGTGGGTCCCGCCACCCCAGTCCAGGTCCCAAAGTGGGAACGCAAAACGGCATTTCCCCTTAATTCCCGTCCCCGGAAAACCTCCCGTCTCGTCTCCCCTCCTCATCCTCCTCGCGAGTTCGTCCTCCGCCTCCGCCGCGCCGGCCGCCGATCTCCACCCCCTCGCGAGCAGGGAGCATGGCAGGGGCACCGTCTTCCTGCTGCTTCCCGCCACAATCCTGGCTGGTGAGCATTTCGCATCCTCTCTCTTTCTCTCGCCCACTTTTTTTCCCTATCTTTTTTGTTTTGGAGTCTCGAGTTCACGTGCGTTAAACCCTAGCTTCTCTAGCGTTTCCTATTGATTTGCCTTAACATTAATACGAATACGAGCACTAACGGCTTGTTTTTGTTTGTTCTCCAAAAATTTTGGGGGGCGGTTTAAGAAGGTTCATCTGAACCCCCACCATGTCGGAAGTTAGATCCGTTCCAGGGATGAAGGTGGAATCATCCCCGGCCACGGCCACTGCCACCGTGGATTCCTCGACATCCGTTCTGGAGGATGATGAGGTGATTTATTTGTGAATGTCTTATTTTTTTTTTTCAGATATCTCTATTTCTGTTTTATGCTTCCGCGTTTCGGGTTTTTTTTTGGTTGACGTTGAGTTCTTGTTGTTAGAAGATTTCTGAATGTAAGAATGGGGATGTCTTGGATACCACCAAGGCGATTAAGCAAGAGGAGGATCATCTCGATGTGTTTGTTGAGGAGAAAGTTGATGGTTTTGTGGATGCAAGTTCTTCCCTGAATGTGGAACCTGCGGCTAACAACAGTGATTTGTCACCTCTCACTATGCCGGTGAAGGAAGAAGGTCAGTTATTGGAGCCTGTCAAGGAGGAAAAAGCTGATGATTTTGTGGATGCAGTTCCATCTCTACCGATTGACCTTGAGGCCAAGAATGGTGATGCATCCCTCATTACTGATGCGATGGAGGAGGAGGAAGAGAAGTTGCACGAGGCCCGGGTTAAGGCTGAAGAAGAAGAGGTAGCACGGAAGAAGGAAGAGGCTGCAAGACTTGCTTTTGATCCAAATGCACGTTTTAACAAGTTGGACGAGCTACTATCACAGACACAACTCTATTCAGAATTTCTACTCGAGAAGATGGAAACGATCGCTGATGTATGTATTGTTTCTCCACGCGCCACATGACTCTTTTTGCTTCTTCCTATGCTTTATTTGATTTTTTCTGTTGATGGTTGTGCTGTTGGCTAAGGTGGAGGGCGTCCAAACTCATGCTGAAGAGGAGCCAGTAGAAGAGAAGAAGAATGGGCGTGGCAGAAAGAGGAAAGCTACTTCTGCACCAAAGTACAATGATGTGAGTTCTAGCTTCATACATGGAGTAATTTGGTTTCCTATATTCTAAATTAATGGGACATGCTTATGTTGACCTTGCTCATCTGGATTTCAAATAGTACTAATGTTGCCAGTTTTTCAATATTTACTAAATAGCTTTGCACCTGTAGTACATTGTTAGAAAATCATAATTAGAAGGGATGTTTAAAGACTCGCCATAACACATTTGCAACCGCCTTCCTCTGGTACCCTGATATTTTTAGGGGTTTGAATGTGGGGCACAAATTTGTGGCAAATGTTAGCGATTAGTATATCGATCAAATAGGCTCTTTTGACTGTTAGATAGTGAACCAGGAGGTTAGAGAAGCAAGAAAATATCAGAGTAAAATGCTCAATATTAGTGAGTGTCAGAGGAAAATCACCTTATATATGTTATTACTATCTTGCTAATTAGAGGTTGTTTACTCATGAATGCTGAAGATAGAGGGACACTGTATGAAGGAAAAAAGTTTAAAAACCATTAACTTTTGCTTGTGCCTTATATTTTTGGGCTTGTTTCAAATTTCTCTAGAACCATGCACACTTATTCAGAATTTCAGATCCTTTCGTAGGATCAATTATATTATTTAAGTGAATAGATTGCTCAGTGTTCTGTATGAATGTGGCAACTTGTTTTATACATAGATCAAAATTTCAAGCAAACCATTTCATTTCTAACCGACAAAATAAAATATTGTTCAGAAAAAAGCCAAGAAAGCAGTGGCAGTCATGCTTACAAGATCTCATGAAGATTGCTCACCTGAGGATTGTACTCTCACAGAAGAAGAAAGGTGGGAAAAAGAGCAAGCCAGACTTGTTCCTCTAATGACTGGCGGGAAGCTGAAGTCCTACCAGATAAAGGGTGTTAAGTGGTTAATATCACTTTGGCAGAATGGGCTTAATGGGATATTGGCTGATCAAATGGGCCTTGGGAAAACAATACAGACTATCGGTTTTCTTGCCCATCTCAAGGGGAAGGGTCTTGATGGTCCATACCTGATAATTGCTCCCCTATCCACTCTCTCAAACTGGGTGAACGAGATCTCAAGGTAACATATCCATATTATTCTTTCATTATCCTTCATTGATATTCTTAAGTGAAGCTGCTTGCTTTCAGGTTTGTTCCATCTATGACCGGTGTGATCTACCATGGGGATAAAGCAGCTCGGGCAGAGATAAGGAGAAAATTCATGCCCAAAACCACTGGCCCAGATTTTCCATTAATCGTAACTTCCTATGAGATGGCTATGTCAGATGCAAAGCATCTTGCTCACTATAAGTGGAAGTATGTTATTGTGGATGAGGTAAATGGAGAAACCTTGCAATTAGTTATCATCCTTCTGGTTTTCTGTTTTAGTTTTATATTTACATGTTTACTTCCATGGCTTTTTCCCGGGGCATCGGCTAAAGAATTCCAAGTGTTTATTATTAAGGGAGCTAAAGCGCCTGCCAATGGATAATAAGCTCCTTTTGACTGGAACACCTCTTCAGAATAATCTAGCAGAACTGTGGTCCCTGCTGAACTTCATTTTGCCTGATATATTCTCTTCACACCAAGAATTTGAGTCATGGTATTATTCATTTTGCTGATAATAGTACCACCCTTTCCCCATATATACCTTCACTAGTACGGTTTGTGCTTTTATAGTCTCACGTCTCAGCACTGAAATACAAATATGATAGTAACTGAAGATTTTCTTACCATGCACTCATTCCTATAACCATCTTAACCTTTCCGGCAAATAATTGTTAGTCTCACGTTTGAATCATTTCCTGACTGTTTATTGTCAACTTGTTCATTTGTGTATGCATCGAGCAGAGCAGATATTCTTTTTCTCAAGTCGAGACATTTGTCAGCATCTGTCTTCTGGGTCCTTGAGGGCTAGCAATTTGGTCAAAACAATGTAAAAGAACCTCTTAAACTGCTTAACAGCAATTTCAATTATATTCCCATCAACTAACCCTGTCCATACATATGTTATTCCATTAGTTTGTTGCTACTCTTAAGACATTGCTTTAATTTTTCTCATTGCCTTTACTTATGAAGTGTAAAATTGAATGCCCTATGTGTTGTTGTGAGTATGCATATTATTTTGTATGTGGTGTCTGCTAATGTGTCTCTTGAATATTAGCAGAAATTTATGATGTACACCTACTGATTTCTATGGTGTACTGACATGGTATTTTACTTTTGCGTCTACCATTGACTATTTAGATGGATTTTGCTGTGATTAACATGTTTGATCATTCTTTGCTACAAAGAATATACTAATGCATTTTAGGTACCCTATGCATTAAAATTGATTTGTTTTGCCTGCATTGGCCTTACGAGTGCCATACAGGTTTGACTTTTCTGCGAAAGGAGGTGAAGAAGAACAAGAGCATAGTGAAGAGAAGAGAAAAGTCGATGTTGTTTCAAAGCTTCATGCCATATTGCGCCCGTTCCTTCTAAGGCGGATGAAGGAGGATGTAGAGCATATGCTTCCACGAAAGAAAGAGATAATCATTTACGCTAACATGACTGACCATCAGAAACAAATCCAGAATCACTTGGTTGAACAAACATTTGATCAATACCTGCATGAAAAATCAGAAATTGGTACGGATGCTTGTGCACATAGTCTCCTACATACATTCCTGTTGACTTAAAAAGTTAATCTGACAAAGTGCTGAGGAGTATTGCAGTTCTGCGGAGACCTGGCATTAAGGCGAAGCTGAATAACCTTTTAATTCAACTGAGGAAAAATTGCAACCATCCTGATCTTTTGGAGTCCGCATATGACTCATCAGGTTGTTCCACATTGGACATTGAATGGACCAAACTGAGAACTTTTTCAAACAGGTTAGAAGCTAGTAGTACACATATTATTTTATCGAAGACAGAGTCCCTTACTCTATGCCACTAAGTTTGTTCTATTTCAACGATTCGCTACTGATATTGTCCCTTTCTAGAATATAACTAGTAACTTTATCAATATATATTCTAAGATATACCATTAGGCTAGTCCTTTTTTTAAAAAAACAAAAAACCCAAAGTACTATTAGAGATATGAGGTTCAAAAAATTATAAAAAAAAACTATGAGGCCTCCTTACATAACGTGATAATTTTTTTATATAAGTTTCAAGATTTTTCTGGTATATTTAATTTTTTAGAAAAAGTATTTTTATGTGGCATATGAGAGATAATTTACTTACACAAAATATAATAGCATAAAAAAATCTTATGTAGCGTATGAAAAACATTTAAAAAACAACACAAAAAATTATTTTATATAACATATAGCTGATAAATTATATTCTAAAAAATATAAATTCAAAAAATTTAAAACTTATATACAATTGTCCATGTTGTGTAAGGAGACCACATGAAAATTTTCATATTTTTTGAAAAACTCTAATGAGATAAATTGACCTTGTATGTCCATAAGGTTATTTTCGGCATTGTTCAAAAGAAGGCCCAGCCCAATGACGTGTTGTAGAACAATTGATAAAGTCGTCGATATATTATAGAAAAAGACAATATCAGTGGTAAATTGTTGAACTCGGACAAACTCAGTTATATATAATGTATTCTCTCATTACAATTAGACAAAATTATATTATTTTCTTTCTGGATCAGGCTATGATTACATTGAACAACAATATATAAAGATTAGAACAAAATCCACAAATTACAACTATGTGGCCAAAACTATAACTGCTACAAGTTTAGGTGGGTATTTCACAAAACATTTGTAATAGCAAACAATTTTATCAAGAAACTACAACTTTATCCCCTACATCACTGCTACAAGTTTAGGTGAGTATTTCACAAAACATCCATAATAGCAAACAATTTTATCAAGAAACTGCAACTTTTATCCCCTACATGTCTCTGACATATGGGCCCAACTTGTAACATCATCACTATTTCGTATGTGTGTGACTAGTGGGCCAAGACCTGTCATTGAAGCGAAGTTTTTGTTTTATGATAAACGCATACACTATCATTGCACTTCTATGAAATGTAGCTAAAATTGAAGCATACTGGTAGTTATGAAAAAAATGTAATTTTTTTTAAAAAAAAAACTCTAAAGATAAATTTAGAATGACATATCTTGGCATCAAATTAAGTTAATTAGCTACTCTATAAATGAGAAGAAATGTGGCCATTGGATGTATTCAATAGGACATAACATAGTGTTTTGTGTGTAAATTGGTGAGTGAACTTAGAGAAGAGAGTGAGACTTTTTTATATTAGTATATATATTAAAATAATAAAACTGGGTACACTAAAAATACTTTGTTAATTCGATAGTTGCATTCTGTGTGTAAATTTGTGTGTGGACTTTGAGAAAGTATATATGTTTTTCGTATTGGTATCGTCTAAGAAAGAAAACGGGTTCCACCAAAACTAATGTGATGCATTATATTGGCAGAAAAAACCAACACCCAAAAGAGAAATATATATTATAGGAATATATAAATTAAGTTGTGCAGAAAAAGTGGGTCGTGTAACATGTAAACCATAGACTACATATAACCTTATGAAATTATGATCCAAGAAATTTCCTGTGTCCACATGTGCCTAGTTGGACAATTGATAAATGCACAAACCTGTGGTCCCCAAGCCACATTCATATGCCAAGTAATGGTTGTGACTAGGTTCATTAAAAAATTTATGTAAAAAAGTGCAAAGTAGCAAGGGGGAAAAAGGTGAAAGAAACAGTGAGGTCAGCAATAGTTAATTAGCCTTTACTGCAAGATCTCACCAACAATTCTGCCCTTGAATAATTTAGCAGCAAAAAGGGAAAAAAAGAAGAAGATGTGTAAACAAAAAAATAAAATAAGAATGCAGAGAAAGAAAGAAAATAAATTGCTCTTGAAGCCACATGAGATTGGCTAACTACCATCCATTTGTTGACAAGAAAGAAAGCTCTTTTCACAAACAATATGATAATGGGTTTGTGAGAGGGGCATCACCAGCTTTGCATAAACAATGCATTAAGTCACTGTTAGTGGAGGTAACGAGTTAACATCAGCTCACTAGCCATGTAATTCTGGACCAAATCTTTTTAACCTCCCCATATGTACGCATCCACTGACATCCCCCATATGCCAATAGACAACCGAATTGACACCTTAGCTTCCAAGTTATTGTTTCAGCTGCCCTATGACGTCTGCATGTTAATTGGGGTCTTCTTTGCATTGCATTGAAGCTGGTTACTTCATTTTGGGTCAACAATGGTGGTCCGGATCCAATGTCTATCCCCCATCTTGCAACCAAAATTTTACACATCCCTCATGAATGGCCATGAGTGACCATCTTCAGTCACTCCATGCTTTCCAACTACAGTGGTCACAGCAATTTCTCTTCTTTACTTCAGTTATGTTGTGGGGCGAGGTGAGCGAATGCGTGAAAAAAAAAATTTCATGCCATAGGACGATTCTCCATTCGACTCTGCTTTTCTGCTAAAGAAATTGTCAACATGCAAAAGATTAATTTAGTATATAGTAATTAAAAATATGAATGATTTTTATTTGTTTTTTTAAAGAAATTTCTATAGTTTCCCAAATTATACTTTTCCGCCTCCTCGGTTGATTCCGGGTGTCATTAGCCCACGCCAGGGTGGGCGGGTCCCTAGGAGATTGGGGGACGCCCAACCGGGATACGAGCGAGCGAATTTGAAAAAGAAAAGGAAATAAAGATACGTAGGGACGCTAGCTGCGGCGCGCTAGCTGCTTTCTGGCGCGCACGGGGTCTTTGCGTTCTTGTTGATAGCAACCCTCCATCTGTGTCCTTCACTTTGCATATAAATAGAGCACACAGCCTATATTTATGGCGCTATAATGTTTTCGACCAAAAGAATAATAGGTAGCGATGTATTTTACATTGTAGAGTCCCACTCACCCACTCTCACCCATTGCACCAGCACGTTATTTCCCACCCAACACCCCCGCTTTTGGGGAGATGTACGTGGCGCGGGTGTTCGGAAAAATAGTACAAACCCCCCTTTAAGATTTTATTTTGTGATTACCCCACAAATGAAAAAAAAAAACGATTAGGTTGGTTATCCTTGCTGGCTGGATCTCTCCGTTGTTAATGTTGGAGGGATAATTTTGATACCCAATTAGTTCTACCCCCGCGCTTCACCACGATTCGACCCCTTCCCACCGCCGCCCCCCCTTCTCCCCCCTTCTTCTTTCGCTCCCCCTCGCCACTGGAGGCCCGCAGGACCCTTCCTTGTTTCTTCGTCCCTTGTCCGTCCGGGCGGGGGGAGCAGCCCCGGGCGATGGATGTGGGAGGAGCGCAGTCCGCGTCGCTCGGCGGATCTGGCGGGGTGGGCGTGCGGCGGCGGGAGGGAGACCGGGGTGGGGAAGGAGATTGGATCGACAGAGGCGGCGGCTTGGTCGACGGCGGCGGGGTGGCGGCGGCGGCGGGACAGCAGAGGCTGGGACGAGGCGGGGATCGCGGGCAGCAGAGGCGCAGCTCGCGCGGCCGTGTCTGAGGCGGATCCGTTCTTTCTTCCAGTCGACTTGAATCTTATGCCATACTTTTTCGTGGTCTCGTGATCTTGATGTCCAGTTCGTTTGGTCTCAGTGTGTGCATGTCGGATGCTCGTTCATACGGACGTTGTGCGGCGGCAGCAGGGTTAGCTTCGTGGCAGTGGTGCGCTTGTCGCGGCGGCGACTGACGGATGAAAGGCACCGGGCATGTCGGCGATGCGAGTGTTTAGTTCTTTCTTTTGGTAGGGTTGGTGGCTTCGGCGGGTGGTCGGCTGGCCGGACGGCGCCGGCGGTGCGGGGGGGCGACGTCACGGGTGGCTCTCGCGGCGGGGGGGGGGTCGCGACGCGGGGGGGCCGGGGTGGGGTGTGGAGGGGGGGGCCTAGAGTAGGAAAGACAAGACAGAGGGGTGAGATTACAGCGGAAAAAGTTGGCGGGCGGGCGGTTGCTGGCTGCTTGGTGGTGAGGCCGGTCGGCGCAGCGGCGTTTGCGGAGGCGGTGGTCCGCGCGGGTGGAGCGGCGACGGCGGGCCGTAGAATGTGGCGAAGCGGTGGGCGAGGGCGCGGGCCGCACCGCGCACGCCTCGCGCCCCGCTCGCTTGCTTATTGGATTGTGTTCTGTTATTTGCGAGTGGTGAGTTTTCGTTCAGCTAGCGTGCTGGCGGTGGTGTGTGACGCGTGGGTGCATGCAGAGCGATGGCGGGCCGTGCAGAGCGGCGTTGCCGGCGGTAGGAACGGGTGGGAATTGGCCGGCAAGCAGCATGCGGTGTGGGATGCGGTCGGAGATCGCTTTGGTGCAGAGGAAGCGCAGTCGTGGCCCACGAAGGCGGAGGCCGGCTCGGCCGAGAGCGGAGCGCGGAGATGAGGCCGGGCTTGGCGCGAGGAGGCGCGGCCGATGTGTACTGTGGGGGCCCGTCGGGTGGAGGGCGCGGCGTGGCGCGGTGGTATGTATGGTTGCCGGTTCTTGGTCTGCATGGATGGCGTGGCCTTGGCGTGGATGAGTGCGACCTGAAAGGTGAATAGAAAAGGATTGCGGTGGATGGGAGCGGACTCCGGCGCACGAGGTATGGCCCGTTGGGGGCCGCGGGTGCAGTTCCGCACATGTTCGGCGGCTAGTGTGTGGTGGAGGCGTTTGTTGGTTCTGTGGCGGTCGGTCACGCTTGCGGCGGCGTCCGGTCTAGCCTTCTCCCTGGGCTTGTGGTGTGCGATGTCGGTGTGGGTGGGTGGTGGTGATATTTTTTCCTTTTTCCTGCTAACGACCTCAGGGTGTAATCTTGTAATTTTTTCCTGGCTGCTAATCATAGATCTTCGCATCCGTCTTCGTGTGAGTCGTTTCAAGAGAAAAAATTCGCTATATAACTTTTTTTAAAAAAACATCGTTTAAGGTTAAACGAGGAAGTTGGAAAAGCCAATCAGGCTAGAACGCACTCAGTCAATAAAGAAAGAACTCACTAATTTGGTCTGTGGATCCATGTTAATTCTGTGAATTTTTGCAGGTAGCGGCAACACATGATGGACTCGCGATTTTGGAAATACCGAAAGTGTCTTTAGTATGCAGTACTAGTTGTAATTTCATCAGTTGTCTCGCAAGCTAGATTTTTGGTAAGAGATGTTTCAACGGATTTCTTTTTCTTTGGAACACAGATTGAGCATGATCGTTGACACCGCTTGTTGAGAGTTAGATTGTCAGGTAGTGCTAATTGTTTTTATCACTGTTGTTGTTGTTGCGTGGCTACCGAGTGTATATTGCTTATACCTAGTATAAAATGGGCACAATTGGCCTAGTAATAGTAAGTTAGCTTTGTCTTTGCTCCTATTAATTTGTCCCTAGTTTTATCTTGTGTTTGTGCCATTCTTTCTTTCAGGGCAGGGTTTAGGTTCCCAAAATATTCCCCTTCACCTCTACATCGAATTTGAACACATGTTATACGGATGCATTAAATGGTGACAGAAAGAAAACCAATTGCACAGTTTTAGCTATAGAATCCACACGAGACGTAGAATCTTTGCGCTAATTAGGCATGATAGCCATCAAAGTGCTCAGGGTACCCACGTGTGCTAACGACGCTTTAAGTAGGCTCAAGATTCTGTTTAACTGCGCGGTTTTCCAGGCGGAGTTCTGAAATTGATTTTTTCGTCAATTCGGTGTAGGTCCGAAACCCGTGTCCGACATCCGGTCAACGTCGGTGATGTGACACCAACTATTTCCTTTTGGCCCCACTAACAGCCTCAGTGCAGTCAGTTTCCGTGGCTGGCTGAAAACACAAAGAAAATGAACCCACCTAACGCCAAATAAGAAAAAACATGAATCAATCACTCCAGGAGTGAATCTTTAGATGCGGCGGCGTGGAGAGCGGCTAAACTTTGGTTATTTTGTTTTCTTTAGTCTGTATTTTTTTCTATTTTTTGCATAGGTACACTATGCCTTTTACTTCATTTCGCCTCATCAAAGAGAAAAACTTAAACAGCAGAAATGATAAAAAAGAGAGAAAAAAGAGAGAAAAATTTTGCTCTGTTAATATTGAGACAGCCTTGAAAGTTTTTGTAAAGCTGCAGATAAAGGCTTTGGATGAAAGGAGAAGATATTTGTTTAGCAGCGATTTATGATGTGCATTTAGTGTTAGCACAGATTATTTTGTTATTTGAAAACTCAAAATTCCAACGCAAGAGAATTGATTGCTACTTATTTTTCCATAAGTGCTGGTATTTAACGCCACCTTATCAGGGTGGATTAGAATTCGCCTTGATGGCATGGATTCTTGTCCTGCATTTACCTCAGACTTTTTCCCTTGAACTCAAGAATCCCAAACCAAGAGTTAATATGTACCGTATCCTAATATTGTGGTAGTCCACTTTTATGCAGGTGTTAGGATTTACCAGGTGACACTACTGTTCCCCGCAAGGGGGGGGAAGCCTTAGTTTTTTATTTTTAGTTAATGGGAGGGACAGAAGACATAAGAGAGAGGAGACTGGGTGGGATGCTGCTCTGCTAGTAGTGAGAGCTAACACCAAGAAGATCATGTCTTGTGCGGGACAGGGTGGTAAGTAAAAAAATGCAGCTATAGCAGTAGCCTCCTCACGTCACCAAAAGCTTAGTATAAAAGAAAGAAAGATAAAGCTGAATAAAAGGGATCTAAGGAAGTATTAATCTATAGTACTACTACTCCCACCTAGCAACTCTTCGGTGTCCTCCTCTTACCTCTCTCTTCATCTATCTATCTCCTCTATTTCATTTCTCCCCCATAAACATCATACGATCTTCGCTCCATCCTCCTCCTAAGAGGCCAAGACACGCAAGATGCCAAAGAATGCGCGCATTTGTAGCTGGATTGCTCTGCTTGGTAGTCTTGGAGCTGCTGTTGCTGCTTCGACTCGAGGGATTCACAGTGTGTTGGTGGTGGTGGAAGTGTTAAGAATTGCGCGTGGCGGACTCTCTCTCCGCCCTCACAAAATCTGCCATCATCGTCCTGAATCCTCTCCACCTGCACCTGCAACTGCAACTCACGGCGAGATTGCAGTACAACCAAGAGGAGGCCATGATTGAGTGCTTCAGGTTTTTCTTTCCACACTGGCTCACATTTTCTCGTCTGCTGTACATTGTGTGTCTGCTTGTTGTGGGTGGGGGGTGACGTGAAAAAAAAGAAAAAAAAGAGAAAAAAAATTAAATGGAAAATACAATTCTGTTGGGTCGCTTCGTGTGATCGTTGCTTTGTTCTGGTGGGGTGCCCCTTCTGTTTTTGGTCGTCTCTTGCTTGTTTTATTAATGATCGAGTTTTTTTCCATGTATCTATAGTGAACGAACGCTAGTTACATATGAATTACATCTACCGTGTATTATAAGATTAATAGTAATTACAGGTATCATAATACAATCTTATCTTGATATTATAATTAGCATACTAAAGTTATATATGTTAATTCTAAAACTTATATGTATTTGGGACTTGTATGTACATGAAACTAATTACATTAATAATGTTGTTTATGGGACTTTACAATTGTAAATACATGGCTAATTAATTTGTTTTGGGGGTGTGCCGTCCCCCCCCCACCGCTCCCCCCGCCCCCCCCCCCCCCCCGGGAGGGGGGAAAATATTAGCGCGCCAGTAAATATCACGCTTTGGCAATATGCCCAAGTGAGGATCACAATGGGGCTTGCTTCTGCACGTCGCCGTGGCGCGCGTGCAGGAAACTGGAGGCAGCGCGCTAGCCGCCGCGCGGCGCAGCTAGCCCGTCCCTGGACGTTATTTTCTTTTTTTTCCTTTTTTTTTCCAATTCTCCTAATTTTCGGACGTATTCCTTTTTTTTTTCTTTTTTTTTCCCTCAATCTTCCTATTTTGACGTGCCACCGTTTCCTTTTTTTTAGTTTTCACATTTAGATTTTTTTTAAAGGTTGTTTAGCATGGCGATTTTTTTAATGGCTTTCCGAATTTTGATCATGAAAGGTTTTTCAAATTTTTACAGTTCAAATATTTTGAATTTTAAGGACGGTGAAGTTTTTAAAGATTTGAAGTTAGAAAGTGAACCCGAGTAAGTTTTCAATCTTGGTTTGATTTTTAAAAAAATTTAAATTAAAAGTTTTTAAAATCTTCAGTTGAAAGTCTTTCAAGTCTGAATTGAAGTTTTCAATCCAGAAGGTTTGAAAGTTTTCAAGTCTGACTTGTAAAGTTTTCAAATTCGAGGTTGAAAGTTCTTAAAAATCCGGACTTGAAATTTCCAAATCCGAAGTTAAAAAAGTTCTTTAAATCTAAGTTCAATAATTTAAAAAAATCTTGAGTTTGGAAAGTTTTTAATGCTTGACTCCTATACGCCGTGCGGTAGGGTCAAAGCAAAAAGAAGAAAAAAGAAGAAAAGAAACGCGACAACTTGTTGAAAAAAAAGGAAGAAAAAAAGCACACGTGAGGGGTCCCCACTTGACTGATTGATACGCATGCGCTCGTAAGATGGGGCCGTGTAGGCCGGCGGCGTGCGTGCCCGGTGGGCTAGAGTCATAGATATGATTATTGCGGATCATAATCCTATGGCACGACAACAAAATTTTATTTAAAAAAATCATCACATTTATTTATGGGGATAAGAAACGCTGTTTCGTCCGTGATTTATATCTTTCCTTTTTAACCATTCATGTTTAGTCATATGGTTAATAGGACATGACGGGATATATCTCAAGCTCAACTGCACGTCCCTGGGCGTCCGTGAGGAGCTGACAGAAATATACTACTGAACCCAGGGATGGCTTGGACGCGTTTTTTTGTTTTTGTCTGTTTTTTTTTTTTTTTTTTTTTTTTTTTTTTTTTTTTTTTTTCTTTTTTTTTTTTAGCTTTTTTGTTTGTGAACTTCTGTTATTTTTTTTTTATTTTTCTATCGTTTGTCCTATCTCTTTTTTTTTTGTTTTTTTTGTTTTTTTTTTGAGTTTTGCGTTTTTATTCGGTGTTCTTATTTTTTTTTTTGGTGCTAGGGATGGGGGGCCACCCGCAAGTATTTTGTTTATCAAAAATGAATATAGCGTACGATCCTACGTCGCCGGCTATTGTGTACTCACCGACGTCTAGCGCACACTAGGAAAGGCCTCAGACGACAAGTACTCGCTCAGTGATAGAATCCTGAATGCGTAGGTGATGGCCGTAACGGACGTCGGGGCCGACGCCAGGTCGAACGGCTGTGCATCATACGTCATAAACTAGCGTTCTTTATTTATAGGTGAATAGTAATAATGCAGCGGTATTTTTCGCGTTGTGGTCCGGCTTAGATATAGCCAGACAAGTGGAGTCGATAACCATAAATCTACTTATAAAACGTTGACATTGTAATAGACAATTCCGTAGGTTCTATTAATTTTTGGTCTATATATTTCTATATCTAGTTTTGGGCGTGGTATTTGTCCTCGACAAGAGGAATGCGAGACCGCGATAACCTCAAGACGAGGGAGCTAAACAGAATTGCAGGGCGGCGGCGGCTCCCGCGAGCCGAGCAACGCTAATGAGTACAGTTGTACGTCCGCACATAAAACCAACCCCGGACGCGCACTCGTGTATTCCTGATTATCAAGCTCACGTCCAACCCACACACCGCGCGTGTACCGCTACGGCCAACGATCAACCACCGTACGCCCCTCCATCGCGGCGTGCATCGCAGGGAGCGCAAGAACCCAGCCGACGCCGCCGCCGGCCGATCTCCAATGGCTGTGCTCGCACCGCTCCGCTCGGCGCAGCACTCCGTTCCGGCACCCCCACATCGGTGACGAGCCGGCACCGGCGTTCGCTGCATCGGCTACGCCGTTCCACCATCTACTTCAAAGGGCTTCCCGCGGGCCTCCGCCCGCCGGGCCCCGACACGTCCGCGGGCGCCGCCCGTGTGCCGTCCCGCACTCAGGGCATGAGCAACGGTGCGCAGGGGCGCGGGCGGCTGGGTTTGGGACTTGAGAACGGCCCCGCCCCCCAGACCCCGACTTCACCCCCCCCGCTCCCGGCTCCCTAAGACACTAGAGATGCGGGGCCAAATTAGGCCCGTCCGGCCAGACCCCGTCCGGGGGACAAGCCCCGACCGGGGCCCCGCATTGGATAAAATCTCCATGCCATCAAGCACAGAAAATATACAAGATATCATTCTCATGAGCAAATATTGTACATAATTTCACCACACCCATCAAAAACAGCATAATTGTACGCCGTAATAGGACTTCAGTGTGTGAGCGCCATGAAATTGGCCGGCCGCCTGTGCCCCGGTGCCGCCTCACATCCGGCCGCCGCAGTCCCTGTGCGCCGGCGCCGTATCGCCGGGCGCCTAATGCCTCTGCTGTGGCCTGTGCGCGCTGCGCCCAACCCGGGTGCCAAGGTGCGTCGGCCCGGCAACTCGCAGATCGGAGGAGAGCCGGAGAGGGCGACTTGGGAGAGGGGCAGAGGAGGGGAGCTTGGGGATAGGAGAAAGCCGTAGAGGGCGAGCCCGCGGGGCCCCGGGGAACCCCCCCCCCCCCGCCTGCGCTGCCCCCCCCCCCCGCCGGCCGCCGGCCTTGTTGTGTGGGACGGCAAGACGGATGGAGACCGAGAAGGGCGACGGCGAGGGGAGAGGAGGGGAAGCTGGGATGGGAGAGACCGGGAGGCCGACTGGACGAACCCCCCCCCCGCCGCCGCCCCCGGCACTGCACCGCAACTAGGCGCCGTGGGCGCCGCCGCCGCCGCCTGTGGTAATGGGTCGGGAGGGGAGATGGGGAAATT
>CM020186.1:10547994-10581504 GCA_009805545.1 Oryza longistaminata | reverse complement strand
TTATGTGGCTTAATTGACATGCTAGATCTACCCTTTATATTAAGATCTTGTTGCATCTAGGTATATTACGCTTCCTGTTTGATATTTTTGATTGCTTTAATATCTTAATATTGAGTGGTATCGGAGTATTAGCCGATACATGCTAGATCTATCTGATCGGCTATGTTACGAATGCTTATAATCTTCATGTTAATATATATTTCGATCTAAGTGGTTTATACTGTCTCGGCATGACGACCGATCTATCCCAATCACTTGATTTAAGTATATATCGATATAAGGATTAATATACCATTAATACCTACAGCCGATCGAATAGATTTAGTTCTTTCTTGCTTATTTATGACTGCCGATCGACTCAAATATGACATCGGCTAAAGATAAATGATACGTCATCGGCGACTGGCTGATCGGTTATCGTTTATAGATTTAACCGCTATCTTTCTGTCTTCGTTTCTTGTTGATTGCAGGATCAAATCAACTGGCACACTCATAAACCTAAAGGCAAGATTTTTGGACCTGCACTGAAGTTAAGCAGATCTTCCAGGCCTCGTGTTTTTCGCAGGATCAAAATGTGAAAAGTCCAGCGTACGCCGTACAGTAACAACCTGGGCTGAAAAAAGAGAATAGGCCAAAACAAGGGGACTTAAGCCGCGCTGAAAAAGCTGGCAACAGAAGGCCCATGAAGAGGAAGAGATAATACTAAGCAGTAGGAAAACCCTAAGCACCGCCAACGCAATCCTCGGTTTTGGCGGGCTCCGTTGCCCCCAAAACCCACCAAATCCCCAACATTTTCCGATCGAAATCCCCACATTTTCCGCCGCAGGGGAAAAGACGGGGGTCGCCGGCGATGGCGGGGAGATCTCCGCATCCGGTTGGAGAACTTCATGTGCCACTCCAGCCTCCACATCGAGCTGAACACGTCAACTTCATCACCGGCCAGAACGGCAGTACGCCTCCTCGCCTCCCCTCCCTCCGCTACCCTAGCCTCCTCTTTTTTCTTCTTATCATTTCTCTCCGTCGCAGGCGGGAAGAGCGCCTATGACGGCTGTGTACGTTTCGGCTCCCGCGCCAAGAGCACCCAGCGCGCCGCCGCCCTCAAGGACTTCATCAAGACCGGCTGCAGGTTGCGCCCAACTTTGTTCATTTCTACTTTACCTGAATTTCGGGTATTCGTAAATTAAAAAAAATAAGTCTTGGATACCTGTTGGCCGTTGTCGAGTTTCCTCTGATTCATTAAAAAAAAACTCTTTTAAGTGTGTGTCAGTGTTGTGTGGGCGGTCCTTCATCGGTTATCTCATGAATCTGTGCATGTATTTTGGATAGTTTTTTTTTTTTTCACATGCTATGCAAGCGACCAATGATTTCACACCAATTTATTACAGCCAAATTTTCTTTTGTGATTGAAGCGGCAAGAAATTTAATTGATAATAAGGATGAGTGCACATAGATCATCGATTTTAAAAGATGAGTTCTTAAAACTGAACCCAAAAAATAGAGCCTACTCATCAGGTCATGTGTGTGCAGCCTCTGCATTCATACATTTACAAACTGGTAAAACCGTCATCAGTTGAGTCGGGCACTGATAGAATTGATGTGCAGAGGCCGAGTGGCTGGTTGGCACAGCTCCAAATCCTAGATTCTTGCAGAATATGGACTTTGTAGGCTAAAATAAGTGATTTAAGCCTCTTTTAGTCTAAAAGGCGAGCAAGATGTCTCATCCAATCAATCCCAGTCTACCTCTTGTCCTAGCTCCAAGGATCATTGGAGCTTCTTGCAGTTCAAGTTCTGCCAGACAGGGGCACAATAATTGGATTGTGGGCGCATGCTAGGAGGTGAAAGCACGCCATGCAGACGAACTCTGCTCGCTTTATTAAGTGTTATGCTAGCAGCAAAATTCTATCGAATCCTCTTAACGGGTGAAGTGCTGGTTGAAAACACAGAACCAGTTTGATTGGATCGGTGATGGTGCTGTTTATTCAGTATTTATGAAAGACGGTAGAGTGGATCTTTAAATCTTTGACGCATGGTTTTTCAATTCAAAGGTCACTCGATGGTTTTGTGTTTTCTTCTGACTGTTCTGTCTGTCTTTTGTGATTGTCTGTAATATGTCTTATTTGTTCAATTAAAATTGCAGTTATGCTGCAATTATTGTTGATATCAATAACCAAGGGGAAGACGCATTCAAGCCTGAAGTATATGGAGATTTAGTTAGATTGGAACGCAGGATTACTGAGTCAAGTAGTTCTATGTTTTTAAAGGATCAACATGGTAATAAAACTTGATTCATCCTCCTGTCTAATCGACTGTTGTCCATTTTTACAGTTGCATTTTCTTGTTTAAAGTTGCTGATATTTTGTTTTAAGTCATTACAATTTAGCCGTTGGACCTTCCAATTTGCATGCCAAATTCTTTCTGCAATGTTGTTTTCCTTTTTCTGTCAATTAGGGATATAAGTTGGTCTTAGTCAGACCAACTAGTTTACTCATCCTAGTACTTTCCAGAACCACTTATAGAAGTGTGCACAAAATGAATCATACACTAGGTGTGAAGTGTACCAAGGACTAAGTAATGTGTTGGCTTGTTTTCATTTCTTAACCTTGCATTTCTCATTTACTTAGTCATTCTCTTAAGTCTATTGCATATTTCTATTCTATCTATGTAGTAACAAGCACGATTTTCCAATGTTTAGGCTGTTGTTTCTCTTATTCTTCCCTTACCTTTCTATATTTAACAACTTAAGACTGGTGAACCAGTTTCAAGATGGTAAATAACCTGCATACCGTGCGTACATGAGAAAATTGTATATATACCACTCTAAATAGTGCAACTCCAAGAAATGGCACTCAGAAATTCAGAATGCAACTGTTCTAATGCCACTGAAAAAAAGTAAAAGTTCTATATACTGAAAGTTCTAATGCCCTTAACAATATTTGGTATCTGTACTACGTATTCTTCTCCCCTTGTTCCACCACAGTAACTAGGTCCATACCTCTGGCCACCATTGGTATGAGCAGCTCCTACCCCTGAGCTTCGGTCTTGCCTTGTACTGTTTGTTGGGGAGGAAAATTCGAAACAGCACCGAATTTCTGGTGATCAAGCTGGCTGGAGTCAGGGCCAATTGAGACTGCCCTTCCAGCTCTGTTTTCTCAGGTCAAGAAGGGTGCTCTGACGGTGAAGCAGGGGCTCCAGTGAAATTGATGGATGTGGTCTTTACAGGTATCTCCATCCACAAGGGCTTTTGAAGAATATTTTCAGGTACGGGACGCAGTGCAGGAATTTTCACTGAGTGGTGATCAAGATGTGGTACACTGGAAGTTGGAAGCTCATGGACACTTCAATTGTTGGGGAGGAAAATTCGAAACAGCACCGAATTTCTGGTGATCAAGCTGGCTGGAGTCAGGGCCAATTGAGACTGCCCTTCCAGCTCTGTTTTCTCAGGTCAAGAAGGGTGCTCTGACGGTGAAGCAGGGGCTCCAGTGAAATTGATGGATGTGGTCTTTACAGGTATCTCCATCCACAAGGGCTTTTGAAGAATATTTTCAGGTACGGGACGCAGTGCAGGAATTTTCACTGAGTGGTGATCAAGATGTGGTACACTGGAAGTTGGAAGCTCATGGACACTTCAAAGTTGACTTGGCTTACCGGCTATTATCTACAGCACATGAGTGCTTGTCCTTGGGCAAATTGTTGTCACACAAGGGCACCATCAAAAGTGCACTTCTTCATGTGGTTTGCAATCAAGGGTCGATGCCTGACGGTGGACAACCTGCTGAAGAGAGGCTGGGCTCATCAGCACTGCTGACCTCTGTGCCAGTCAAAAAAGCTTTTGACTCGTTCTGTCTGATGTTGTGCTGTCTCGTGTGGAATGAAAGAAATAGCGGGGTGCTTGATGTGTGAATGCGATCCTCCACTCAACTATTCTCAGAAATAAAAAAATGAAATCATGGTGTGGTGTGAAGCGGGTTTGTTCAAGACAAGCAAGTGCGTATGTGGTTGCTGGCACACGCCAGCTTGTCTTTCCTATGGTCCTCGACAGCCCACTGTCGACAACAGTCTGTAATTTGTAATTTGGATTTTTCTCCCTAAATCTTGATGAAATTGGTTGGCCATATCTTCAGTCAACTCTGCTAAAAGAAATGTGAAACATACAGGGGCAAAATGGTTAAGAAAGTGTGTATGTTCATACTAGAAATAACAGTAAAGAGCTCAAAGTGGCAAAGATAGCATTCCATCTCTTTCGAGTGATTATGAATGATTACATTTTCTAGAGTGGCATTTCTTACAGTAGGAACTTTTGGAGTGGCATATATCCAGTTTTATCTAATTTTTATGTTTGCATGGATCATAAAGTCTGCATTCTGGACAATATAATCATACTCAGGCAAATTTTAGGTGTCCTGGTTCTACATGTTATTTTAATTCCCATTATAGATCATTATAGGCTTGCCGTGCATGAAAACGAATATTACTGGCATATGAAATCAGATATGGAACTGAATCATGGCTGAACTATAGATAGGCTGCAAATGTTGTATTTAAAAGAAGGATAACCACAACAAATTTGCTAAAAAAAGTACTGTTCCTTTTGTTTCTTTACCTATTGAATTACATGTTTTCTTATGATTTTTATGCTCGTCCAACTGTAAATTTGTGCATGTGCTGTGCACAGGGAGGAAGGTGGCACATCGTAAAGACGATCTCATTGAGATAATTGAACATTTCAATGTAAGTTGCTTATATGCATAGAATATTCCTGTAGTTTTCAAGGTAGTTTCCCTTCCAATTGTTTGTTTAAGTCCTTGAGACTTGTTTGGCCACTAGGAAGTAGGAAATGTCCCATCTGGTCCTAGGTTCTTATAATTTGGGACGGAGGTAGTATAATATTTTGAGAACTTTTAGTTTTGTCAAAATTATATTGTTGACAATGAAGTTGGCATGCACACCAATTATTTTGAATCAAGTTGGCAAGTGCATCACATCACCAGGATGTTAAATTTAGATGCATGAATTCTTATTTACTACCCTTTGACATTAACTTATCTCATTGACAACTGCTGTGGGGAAAACAAACAAAAATGCATCCCCCAACCCCAAAAAGTTGAAATTTAATCTTCCTCAAGTGTACTTTTAGTTCTGCTAATTGCCATGTGTGTGTACACCTAATAACAATTGCATACTTGCCAGTCACCATTGCTAGTGCACCTATTCTGGGGTTTGGCATCCGAAAACAACTGTCATGTACCTTTGTGCCATGTCAGAAGCATTAATGCATCTAAGGGATTTCACCCCTTTATGATTGCAGAATGGAACAATGAATGGTTTTGTTGCATGCAATAAGAAATTTGATGTATGAATATGCATTCATTTATAGCACTTTACTAATTTCATTTATAGTTCATCCTTCTTTAATAGTTTTCTTTGTGAAGCATACTTAAGAGTTTGGAATCTTCAAGGGTCTCACATATCACCTTCCATGCTTCAACAATCATTTGTACTATTCCAGTATTGTTCTCTAGTCACGTGACTTGTTGCGGTTAGTCCTAAAGTAGTTGTAAAGTTGGCCAAGTCACACTACTAGAGGGCCATGACTCGACCAATAGCATGTCGCACGATTAGTATAGACTGGTAAAGTCGGTTGTAGCAAATCACCAAATTACCATGCTAATTGGCTTATTGTGTTTAGTACTATAGTTTTATTTCTTGTTGACTTATTGTCTTGCTGGCTACTCCATGGTCCTAGTTTATACTGTATGTAGTGCTTAGTAGAGTATAATAGTAGTAAAGACTAATATAGTGCATCCCCTGTTTCGCACGAGCAAGAGCAAGTCGTGGATTAGTTGACCAAGTCAACAAGTCCTTATGCTGTACTCCCTCCGTCCCATAATAAGTTCATTTTTGGCTCCTCCCATTTGTCCCAATAAGTCCATTTTCGAGGAATCATTGCATCGGAGTTTGTGAAAGTAGGGAATGCTTGCATTGGGAGTAGATAAAGTGAGGAATAGTTCTATTGGGATTTGATAAAGTAGGGGTGTTCTAGACTTTTTGGCTTTGTATTGGTATGTGTGTGATGGGTGAAAATGAACTTATTTTGGGACGGTGGGAGTAATTCTAACTAAAGTGCCTTATATGTAATGTAAGAGCTCTGCATTTTCTGATGTGTATGGTTTTTCTTTTTCAGATTGATGTTGAAAATCCTTGTGTCATTATGAGTCAGGACAAAAGTAGAGAATTCTTACATTCAGGGAATAACAAGGACAAGTTTAAGGTAATTAGTTTCATTAGTATAATGGCAATATCATTACAAGCATGATTCTTCATTTTTTTTATTTATGCATTACAACATTCGGAAACATCTACTGTACTGTATATTCCTCATATACGTATTTATTCAATGGCATTGTGAAGAATGCTTCCTGTTCATTTGTCTACTGCTCTCGAATGCATTCATGTGTCTTTTTGTTCTTTCCATCTACCAGTAGTACTGTTTTTTGGTAGATCATGCTCCTTTCAGCGGTATATGATGTTTTAGAAAACATTTAGTCCGACTTTGTTTTTAGATTTGATGACTACTATTTGGGTTTGTCATTTGAAAATGGTATATTAGATTTGTCATGACTAATAATTCCGTAATGTATTAGTTTTTCATTACATATCAATAGAAAAAAATAACACCATAGTGGATAGTGGATTATCTAACCAGGGCAGATATCTGATGGTAGCTTACTATTTGAGATGACAGTAAAATGAAGTCAATACAATGGTGCTGTTGTCATAATTCTGCCTCATACCTGTTCTTATTATATCCTTTCGTGTGATAATTGTGAGCATTGTTCTAGCCCTTGTGTTCATACTATCAGATTTGATGTTATTCATGAGTATGCACTTAATTTAATTATTAATTAGGTATTTATAAACCAGATAGGCACATGGGCTAGACTATGTAATATATGTATACTAGACTTAGCTCACTATGTTTTCTTCTAGTTCTTTTTCAAGGCTACTCTTCTTCAACATGTAAATGATTTGCTTCTGGCGATAAGAGAACTGTTGGACAATGCGGACTCTGTTGTGCAAGAATTGGAAAAGTCAATTAAGCCAGCAATGATGGAGCTTGATGAATTACAACAGAAGATAAAGAATATGGAACATATAGAGGAGATAGCACATGAAATTGATAACTTAAAGAAAAAGTTGGCCTGGTCCTGGGTTTATGATGTTGACAGACAAATTGAAGAACAAACAGTAAAACTTCTGAAACTGAAAGAGCGAATTCCCGCCTGCCAAGAAAAAATTGATGGACATGCAGTAAGTTGAGATCTTCTTACCGGGCACGAGCATTTTATTTTTTTAGTAACGCAATGTACGTTTAATATGATTGTTCTATAATGTTACCCCGCTAAGGAACCATTGCAAAGTTGGCACTTTAAATTATGCCATTGGCGAAGTTTGAGGCTGCAAATATCCATTGCAAAGAGCATATGTTCATAGGTATGCCATGCAAAGGATGCGCTCGGCTCTCATGGCGAAGGAGGTGGAGGAGCTTGGCTGTGATGGGGACACATCGATCCTGAGTCCTGACCAGCGGCTTCCTCTCTTCTTCCCTCCCATGAATTTTCAAAGGATGAGCACAATGCGGTGGCTGTGACATTTGATTGTTTGCTGCTAGCCAAGGAACCCGGTGGTTGTAATTTTTTTAGGCTTGCTGATAAATGGGGAATCAGCTACTGTTTTGTTATGTTTGCCCATATATCTTCTTATCGATTGCATGGTTATATATACAAACAATAAGCGTTACTATTATCGGAATATTGATTGCTGATAAAGGTTTGTTGATAAAGGTGATCTTGCTTAATTTGATTTTGTTCTACTATATGCAAACTGCATGGTTATATTCTAAAAATATCTTGCTTAATTAATTATTCTGATGTATATAAAGTCTATTGTTCAAGGATTCATACGCCTAACTTATTACATATTCTTATGTAGGCCATGATAGTCAAATTGAAGGAAGAATTAACAGATAAGGAAAGAAATGCAAGATCTTTGGTAGAAAAGTCACGTGAAGTAACCATGATGAAAGAAAAACTGGAGGATGACATTGCTCAGGTATGTGACTATTATTTTCAGTTCAGGAACATGAGTTCTCTTCAGAAGGTGTTCTCTACATGCTGTTTTTCATTGTGCAAGGAAATAAAACTGAAATGGTTATGACCATGTGATGTATAAGAATTGACCAATCAAAGGTCTCCAAACATGAATGACCCCATCTGTTGTCCCTTTTTTTTTTTTGTCTTCTGTGTTCTTTAGGTTTATAAATTGCTGTCATCTGCAACTTTCTCTGCTTGTTATTCTTATTGAATCTGTAACCATAAATTATTTTTTGCTTGATATTTGTTTAGGCTAATAGTGATTTCCCAGAAATATTATTATTCAATAAGTGCTTGGGTTCCTACTGAGTGCTGAAATTAGCTTAATTTTGCTTAGTATTATTCTTTTCGTAATCCTTCTTTGTTGTCTTGTGCGCATAATCTTGTCGATAGGGGAGAGAATTGTGCTATCTGCTTGGAATCAGTTTACCTAGGGCCCTAATGCCCACCTGGCTGCAAACTGGCATCAAGTGCCTAAATTGCTGCTGAGCTGTGGCTTGGTGGCTGCCATTGTGGGAAAAAAATCTGCTTGGCATCCTCAGTGGAGGGTTAATGCCAGGTGCCAAGGTGGCATCCGCCAAGGCCCTTTTGTTTATGTGCTAGATCATTTGACCTAGAGCATTTTTACTAATCTAATACACACACTGTTCTTACTAAGACAGTTCCTTTCCTATTATTTGGGATGGAACTCGACTGGGAAATGAAATTATTAATTATCCTTCATGCTACTAACTATTTATGTTGCCTTTTTTTTTTTGCAGGCTGTTGCACTGAAGATTGAACTAGAGAGAGAGCATGTACGTGGTACAAATGTGCTAAAGAATATGAACAATCGTGTGAAACAACTCCAGAAACAAATTCATGATTTCCGGGAGCAGTATATTCAATACACGCAGGTTACCTTTTTGGCGTTTCTTTATATGCTTCAATTTCCATGCTGGTGGGGAAGTCGTTTAACCTCCTTACCAACTTATTTTACATATTCTAGGACTGGCTCTGCTGTCATTCTCATTTTTTAATTGAATGTAGTATTCATGGTTAATTTCTGAAATATGTTTGAAGACAATTTGTTAAATAAATTTTCCAGCAGACAATAGGAATCAATAAAAGTAGTTCATCTGTGTACAAATTCCAATTAAAAGGTCAATGCAAAGCACAATCTTTTCTGTATTGCATCATATCCTGGCACGCAGGTTATGTATCTTATTGACAATTGTGACTAGTCACTAGTCGTAAGGTGACAAAGAGGGTATTTGTATGCAATTTTATTTACCTCTTAAAAGAAAGCCTTTGATTTTTCATTTTTTTTTCACGGTTATTATAAAAAACGAAATAATCAGTAAAACTGCATACTACCTGTTCTTTAACATATGCTTCCAAGTGCCATGCCTCTTTATTATTTCTGTACTACCTCCTTCCAAAATATAACAACTTCTAGCTATGTATCTGGACAAGCGCATACTTAGCCAGAAATTGCCAATTTGCCATATTTTGGGACGGAGGGATTAGTATTTTGGGTGTACATTTTCCAGTTTTCCTATCGTATCTGAACCATTTCTTTGTTAAACTAAAGGATGAATCATCTAAAGCTGAGAACGACAAGTGTGAAATACAGAAGGAGATAAATTCTCTTCATTCAAATGTTACAAGGTAACTCAGTTATCCTTATACTTTAGCAATCCTACCATTTCCTGGTTGTGTGATTTTGCATAATGTGCCATGTAGGTTAAAAGAGGAAGAAAGAGGGTTGCATGAAACACAAATGGGCATTGTAAAATCCATCCAAAACATGGAAACAGAGGTATTTGTCATCCAATATGGTTACCTCTTACCTCTTACTAGCTGGTGGTAATGTACCCTAAACAAGGTTTATTCATCTCATCTTACCTCACTATCTGGTGGTTATGTTCTCTGAGTAATGCGCTCTGTTGTATAGCCAGAAAGTCTGCTTTCCTCTCTGATATATTAAGCTCTTGAAATACTAACAATCTTGACACTATTACCTTGGATAATGGTATATGGAATATCTTTAACGGTGCGTTCTGATGTGAGTTTGGCTTTTGCAACTCCCTCGTTGCCTGTGAACACACTTCGCAAACTGCTAAACAATGTGTTTTTTGAAAACAAAAATATATAGAAGTTTCCTTAAAAAAAACAAATAAACCCATTTTGCAAGTTTGCAATAATTAATAACACTCAATTAATCATGTGCTAATGGCTTGCCTCAGTTTGCGTGCCACGGAAAATCCCACTTGAAACGCACTACCGAACTCAGCCTAAGTCATACTACTTCTCAGTCATTTGTTGTACTTCTTTTTAGTGCTAATAAGTGTTGTTGAGAAGCTACTCGTAGAGTAGGATGCACATAACAAAACCTCTTTTTGTATATGACATTGTCTTATTTACACGATTGTGACATGGCCCATAAGAAATGTTGATTTCTTTTTTCTAAATGTTTTTTACGGTGATAACTTTAATGTTGTGCGATAGTACATTTACATGAGAGCACTATCTCGTGAGCTGTTAAACCTGCAAGCTCATTCAGTTTCAAGCTCATTGGGCTTTGGTTTGTATCAACTACCTTTTGAAGCTGTCTCCCTTTAATGTTTGTGTGAAGAATCATCGTTTATAAAGTTAGAATTATGTGCACCATATGAAGTTCACAAGGAATTCCATGTTTTTCTGTAGTTTGACCAACTTTTGTCTTTGGACCATGTTGGTCTTTGTCTACGATATTTTCCAATATGTGTTATTTTGCAGATAGTTGAAAACAGAAAGAAGATTACTCAATTTAAAGCTCACATTCGTGATCTTCAACAACGTCAATCTGATAAGGTCCTTTCTGATTATAACCCTGTTTCCCAAGCATAATTTTTAGTTGTAGATATTTTGTTAGCACCTTATTTATATGCTACTGGTGCTATACCTCAGGTATCAACATTTGGGGGACAGAGAGTTCGGAACCTCTTGAAGTCAATAGAAAGACAGGAAAGAAGATTCAACATCCCGCCTCTTGGTCCTATAGGAGTTCATGTGGTATGAAAGTTCTGATTATCTTCATTCTAGCACCATGCTGGTTAGCATTGATTACTGTTGGTTATTAGTAGTATCATGTAAAGTATTTCCTGCAGTTGATATATTATTGGACACTTGCTTCCAATCTTATTCAGTGAGGTCTTTTACCTTACTGTACTATTTTTATAGGATGCCCCTCAGATCTTGTCATCTTCTTTCCATTATTTATATATCCATGACTTAGGGTGGCAGCCAAATTACTCTTTCTCAGCATGAGATCAATGCTGTTCCCTTAGTGAAGCTTCATATATTACTAGCAAGTATGTATACACCCTAATTTATTAGAAGAAACATGTGTGTTGTGTGACAAACAAAAGGGTTGCAGGATGCCAGTTTCCTTCTAAATTCCATAGGAACGAGTTCCACATCCCATTAATCATATCTGGGTTGATGAATTGGATATGTGGTTCACATGGTTGTGGCAGGTATGGTTACTGGTACCCAAGCATAGTTCGGGTGTTAAACGCGCTATTCGGAACTTTACCACGTGTGACCCACCTTGCGGGAGGGGGTAGCAAGGGAAAAAAGGATCAGAGATGACATGTCTGCAATTTGGGGTGGCAGATGGCAGGGTCACTTCTTGCCAACCGAAGTACCCAAACCATTGCCATTTGGAATGTGTGTCTCCATTGAGGGAGGAATATGTTAGAGGATGAGATGGCCTGAGTGTGATTAGTGTAAGGTGGTTGGGAGTCAGGACGAGGTGAGCTGAGTGACTGAATAGCCCATATATCTTCTTTCCCTTGTCTGTACTTGTGGTTTTTTTGTTAACATGCAATCTCTGGTACACACGGTGTTGCCTTGGTGTCCATGCCATAGCTAGGTGCCTCACGTCATCTTACCTCCTGCTTGATGGCTGACGCCATGACCGTGGTGGCAAATCTGGATTTCATTTTAGTATCTCCTGTTACGGTTGAACTCATTTGGACACTTCAAAATCTGCCTTCAGTATGGACTGCTTGTTGCATCTTGATCTAAGAGATTTATTATCATTTCAGAAGTGCAATTTGATTATTTTTTTCTTCTGTTGATATACTCCCTCTGGTCATAAATATTTGATGTTTAGGACAATATTCTGTCAAAATTTTGAAACTCTGACCATCATTTCTATGTTGGTATAAGTTTATAAACTATAATAAGTAGTACTTTCCAAGGCAAATCCATGCATACCACTTTTCTTTTGTTTTTATAAACCAAGCATTTATAAGAAGTTATTGATGGTGAAAGTTTGAACAAGTCTTGTCCTTAACATCATATATCTATTATTGGAGGGAGCACTATCATAGTTGAATTTATCTTACTTGTTTCAACCTTAATAATGCCTCTTGTTATGCAGAAACTGGCTAGCGAATCCTGGTCTTTTGCAGTTGAGTGTGCATTGGGGAGGCTACTGGATGCTTTTATCGTCTCCTGTCACAGAGATTCAGTCATTTTGCGGGAATGTGCGAAAGAAGTTAACTACCATAACCTTCAAATCATTATATATGATTTTGCGAAGCCAAGGTAACCATAAAATCTGTACTGTTTTCTTCAATGTTTTTTTATTTGATCTCTAATCAATATTAATTCTATTGGACTTTTCTTTAGACTGAACATTCCAGATCATTTACTTCCTTCGACAACACATCCAACAGTACTTTCAGTTATTCAGTCGGAAAATCCTACTGTGCTAAATGTTTTGGTGGATCAGGTAGTGCATTATCACTTTGTTAGCTTCTAATTATTCGTTCGGAAAATCCTACTGTGCTAAATGTTTTGGAGGAATGAGGTAGTGGATTGTTAGCTTCAGAGAACCATTCCAGTTCCAAAAAAAAAAAAAATCCAGCTATCCGATGTATAATAGCAATTAAGGTGGCAAAACTATTTAAGTAATTACAAGTGGATGGTATGCTTACCCTTTCAATGATGTACCATCAACTACTAAACATCTTTCAAATCCCCCAGTGGATAAACTATTTCTATACTGAGATATATATATATATTTTTTGTAGAAGTCAATGTAGCTTCACCTTGTTATTTTTTTTTTTTGGACATGTCAGTTTTAAATATTTCAGTTTGCTGAAATCCTTTTCAGGGTAGCGCTGAAAGAACAGTCCTAGTTCGAGACTATGAAGTGGGCAGATCTGTTGCATTTGATAATAGGATACAAAATCTGAAGGACGTGTATACTTCCGATGGGTACAAAATGTAAGTCTCTTTGATGGTGCTCATTTTGGCATAGGTCATATACTACATTTTCTATGTTACACTAAGAGGCAATACTAGTGCGGTGATATGGGTTAGAGAATTTCCAAATATATGGATACACTGATACGTCTTAGTGTACATGTATTTCCTGATAAAAAAATATTGGGAATCCATGAGAGAATAGGAAATTGAGATTAACATAATGAACAATATGAGAGCAATAGTAAAAATGTGCAGCATCGACAGTAGAAATGGAGTGGAGTGTGATTTATCATTTTGATATTTTACTAGGTTTTTAATGAGGGGCTCCCTTTAACGAGTGATGATGCCCCTGTAGTTGCAAATTATCAAAGTTGCATCAGAGTACCCCAGTAGTAGACACATAAGATACAGGTAGTTCTTGTCTAAGAGAAAGTGCTTCCATATGACTTCAAATGTATGTAATTGTCAAAACACCATCATAAAAGACGTTTAATATTGTTAGTTGTTTCAATTATTACGGAAGGATGACAAAATCATTAGGACTGGGAAATGGCCAAATGCCTCCCCTATGCTCTCATTGATTCTCCTCTCATGGGGTAGGTGGGCAGTGTGTGTGTGGCATGACATGGTGTTGTGGACAACCAATCAACCATGTACCTGTGCGGACAGGCATAGCATGTGCGTGTGCTGTGGGCCTGTGGCAAGTCAGTGCAGGGGGTTGCAGCGCTCTTGTTTGATTGTGCCTGATCCACAACAGGCCACTAGAGCATGAAATAGCCAGGATCTTGATGTAGAATATGTAGGCATATATCAGAGAATGAGTGGATTTAGGACTCCTTAGTTTCACCTGTTGTTCCTAATGTGCCTGACTGGGATGAGTTTTTTTTTTTTAAGTTTTATCATCTCATGTTGCCTTATTTTCCACCTCCTTCCCTATTATCTCCCCTTTCTGATAGCCCCTTGATTTAGGTATCTGTCAATTTGTCCTCACAGCCAGGCTTTGTTGCCTAATTTATTTCCCTAGGCAATGGCCATGAAAACAAGTTACCCCTTCTGCCGTAAGCGAGTTGCGCTTCTGCTCAAGCCTAGCTGAAGTACTGACAAGTGGAGTAGTGGACAGGAACTTGTCAGTTTTTTGAAGTTCAGGATTTTAGGAAAAAAGGAAGCATCTCGTAAGTTAGGCTGAGTTCTTTTGTTCAAGTTCCCAATTCACCTCCCTCGTTTTTCGCGTGCACGCTTTCTAAACTACTAAACGATGCGTTTTTTGCAAAAAGATTATATATGAAAGCTGCTTTAAAAAATCATATTAATCCATTTTTCAAAAAAAGCTAATAATTAATTAATCATACGCTAATGAGTTGCTCTGTTTTGCGTGCGGAAGTAATTAGTTCCCAACAACAACCAAAGAACACATCCTTAATGTTTGTGGAAGCATTGTCCATCAATGATTTCTCTAAATGAACACAGCTACCTTTTGGTTGTCCCTGGTGGCGTTTTACTGATGCTTCTAATTTTTTTGTAAACTTCTTTGAGAAAAGAAACGTTCATGCTAGGTAACATATTGTGTGCTTTTCTGGTGATCCTGTTTCCATTGATTGTAACATTCAGGTTTTCAAGAGGTCCTGTTCAGACCATTCTTCCACCACACAGAAAGGGAAATGCAGGTCGTTTGTGTACTTCACTGGGAGAAAAAATAGCTGAAATGGAATCAGAAATTGCTGACATGGAGAGAATAATCTCACAAAGGACTCGGGATATGAAGAAGCCAAATGATAAACGAGAAGATATCGAATTAAAAATAAAGAATTTGAAGGTAAAACTGATCGCTGCTCAGTTAATTTGTATTATGTTATAACTGTTTTTCCTTTCTTCAGAGAAAACGAGTAGAAGAGGAGCGTCTTCTTGAGAGCAAAAAAGTTCAATTGGATGACATCAGGAAGACTTCTGCTGACATTAATCGTGTTACATCGTCGGATACCAGTGAACTAGAGGCAGAAATGATGGTTTGTTCCCATTTCTCTCATTTCACTACATTGGTGTACTAATCTTTGTTATTATTGAGCTCAAATCTCATCAATTTCCTGATGCTACTTATCTTCTTCAGCAAGTGGAAGTCGACATTGAGCAGAAAGAATTGTTAGTGCAGAAAACCAATTTAAGGTTAACAAAAGCTTTGCAGGATGAGAATGACCGGAGAGCCTGTTACAAGGAATTCATTGGTATGAATAGAATTCCACCATATTACTCACATTTGTGCTGATTCTCAGTTGCTTAAAATTTCATTTATGCTTAGATTACGTGGAACAGAATAATGATGTACAGTTTTGTTGTAGAAACAACCTGTTTTTCCATTCTGTGGTTGTCATACTCTTGACATAATAAATGTACTTTTTTTTTTTTTTTTTTGCATTTCAGATGGTGTGTATAGGGAGGTGGGGCCTAGTAATGTTCTGGAGAAGGAAATAGAACGTGTGAAGGACAAACTACAAACAGCTGAGCAGGTGTACCTTTTCTTGTAAACTAGTATTACTCCTGCAATTGATATTGATGAGGTGTTTTGTACTTTTAACTGCCGTTGTTAATTTATTTTATGATATATTGGGTTATAAATACATCATGATGTATAATGCATTAAAAGAACTAAAAAATGTTGGGCGTGGAATTAAAATAAGTTAGCAAAACTAAATCACCTTGTGCTGCCTCACTATGTTTATCATCAGAACTTAGCTTAGGAAATCCAACAAGCTGCTGCATTGTGAGCTTGTGTAGGTCCATCATTCCATGACATGTGATGTACACACTAGACACATGACAATTTGAGGGAGGACTGACTCTTAGCAGGGACAATGCATTTGGTAGAAAAAAACTTTAGGATGAACTTCAGACTAATTCATCTTCTTGATTGATCTTGTGGTACCATGTGTGGTTGATTACCCCTTAACAGGTTAATAAGTAGTTAATCTAATTTGAACAACCAGAGTCAACTAACTCGTTTATACCTAAAGAACTTTAACTAAAAGATAACCCTAACTTTTGGTGGCCATATCATATTGTAAACCTGGTAAGATGCTAGATTTTAAAGTCGTGTCGAATTGTCCCTCTTTTGAATTGCCTGCTCCCCTTTCACTCAGTAATAGTGGGTCTGGTGCACCTGGCCTCCCAAGAGGCCCAATTTGCTCCTAGCGAATCAATGTTGCTTCCTTTGCTCCATAGCGTCATCTGCTGCCAACAAGTAGAGCCGTGACCCTTAAAGACATGCCACTTGGCTGACTAAGTCCAGGATTGGTTGTTGTCTAGTTTTTCTTGTGTTAGTGCTTGTGTGTAGTGGCATTAGCAACTTGCAAATTCTGTGCCAAAATTGGCAGCATTATTTTGTCAAAATATGATACTAGGGCTTTGACCATAGTCCATCTATCCCCTTCTTTGGAGCTAACTGCATGATTGCTTCTCCCATTGTGGAAAATAACTGACTCTGAATTTATGTTAGGCCTCTAGCTTGTAAGTTTTTCATATTGAAACTCTAGCATGTAAGTTTGCCTATTAAATTTACTTTATTAGTTCTTGTTTCGTTGAATATTTTAATTTTACCAGGGCAAGGCTTACTATGAAGGTATAATGGAAACTAAAGTTTTACCTGATATTAAAATTGCTGAAGCAGAGTTTGAAGATCTTCAGAAGCTTCAGCAGGTTTTTTTTTTTCACTGACAGCAATGATCATTTTAATTATCATGTTATGCTTGCACCATTGGAATATATTGCATTTAAGCATTTTAGTTTGGTACCCTTATAGTTGTTCCATACAGAACTTCTAAGCAAGAAACAGTGTTCTGTCACACTTGTAAATTGTAACGGTCACAAAGCTTGCTTTGTAAACTGCTGTACTTCAAGCAATAACATAAAATGGGCAGTCAAATCTTGGGTTAACATTTGTTATGATGATGCATGGCTTCTAATGTTTCTTTAACTTTTGTCAAGAACTTAACTACATGATATATTCTGTTTATTGTTTGACTTGAGTACTTCAAATGACAAGAAGAGAATGGGCTGATTTATCTCACTTGTCCATAGGTTCAATGATGATTTTTTTTTTCTGTAGGAGAGCTTCAAGAAAGCATCAATTATATGCTCTGAGAGTGATGTGGAAACTCTGGGAGGTGTGGCTGGATCCTCACCAGAACAACTAAGTGCTACGATAAATAAATTGGAACTGAGATTTCATAAAGAAAGTAGCAGGTCTGGAGCTAATTTACCTTGTCATTTCTGTACTAATAATTTACGACTTGGTCATGATGTTGTGCTACACCCAACCCTCCACTAAGGGGATTTTTTTGTGTACTTCTTTTTTCACAAAAAAATACTACTCTGAACACTGTATTTGCAGTTGTTAATTTACCTGATATGGTTTAAATAGAGTAATTACACTTTGCACTGGGTAAAGTGCACCTTGTTTCGCTTTGCACCAGGTTGAGCATATACTTTCATTCACACCAGGGTCTATTTCAAGTTTTATTTAACACCAGAATACATACTCAAATCTATGGAAGTTTCATGAAATTTGAATGGAACCTCGTAAAACATGGTTTAAATTTAAAAAGCCTCATAAGTTGCACTCATATTATATAATATTTCTCTTTAATCATATGATGTGATGTAGTACAAAGTGAAACTTATCGCAATATACTCTGGTATATAGTGAAAATACGTACTAAACCTGGTGCAAAGTGAAACAAGGAACACTCTACCTGGTGAAATGTGCAAATTACTCATTTAAATATGCACCTTTTTAGTTTCAATGTTTTTTTGTATCTTTTAAACCTGTGTGACATAATATTTTATGATAAATTCTGAGCAGATATACTGAGTCCATTGATGATCTGAGAGCATTGCATATCAAGAAGAAAGAGAAAATCGAAGATAAACAGCAATTATATGCAGGTTTTAGGGATAAGTTGAATGTAAGTATTTACTTAATGTTTATTTTCCTATGATGTCTGATTGCCTTCAAGTTTTGAGCTATCTGTATGCTCATCTTGCTGCTCCAACAATTTATACACTGCTCAGAATTCTTGACCTTAATCCTTACCATACAAGTATGGATTGTGATTTTCTACATGGCTGGATAATCTCTTTGTACTTGTAACCATTATTCAAATTTGGTTTAGTATGTGCATTATTCGATTTCAGCTCACAACTTCCATATTATATATTTAACAAGCATCATGTGTGCGGTTTGCAACAGATGCCAAAAGAAAAAGTTCATTTTAGTCCCTTAAATTATTTCATTGGATCACTTAACCCCCTAAACTATTTTTTCTGCTCATTGTACCACCTAAACTATTGAAAATGATTCACTTTACTCCCTGCTAACATTTCTCATTTCTCTCTCTTTCTAAAGCACAATTTTGTAGAGCCTTAGAGGAAACCAATTGCAAAGTTCAAACATATATTCAAAATTTTTCATTACTATTTTCTTGAACTTTTGAACTATGTAAAGAGTGATAAGTTCTAGAAAAATGTTTGAGTCATAAGTTATAATACATCTATCATCATACGAAATTTTAGTGCAAAATATTACTCCCTCCGTTTCATATTATAAGTCTTTTGACTTTTTTTTTCTAGTCAAACTTTGTTAAGTTTGACTAAGTTTATAAAAAATCTAGTAATATCTAAAATATTAAATTAGTTTCATTAAATCTAACATTGAATATATTTTGATAATATGTTTGTTTTGTGTTGAAAATACTACTATATTTTTCTATAAATTTGGTTAAACTTAAAGAAGTTTGACTAGGAAAAAAATCAAACGACTTACAGTATGAAACATAGGGAGTACTTATATAGGGAGAAACAAAAAAGAGAAATATCGTTAGGGAGTAAAGTGAATTATTTTCAATAGTTTGGGGCGTAAAATGAGTTGACAATAGTTTAGGGCATTAAATGATCTGGCAAAATAGTTCGAGGGAGTAAAATGGACCTTTTTTCAATATTAAAATTCAAAATATTCTCATATCTGAAGAATGGTGTGCAGTATACTTCATGATATCAACTAATTATTACCCACATATATGCATCAATGCGTGCGTAAACATAACATATGCCTACACATATTAAGTCACAAATGGTTGTGGTTCAGGATGGGTGAGTAGCACACCACACTCCCTTCTATAATGGGAGAAAAGGATTTCTTGGCACATTCAAATATATAGAAGTTCTGTTTGAGATATGAGCTAGACATGTACAATGCTGCCTTTTTTGGATCTTTTTACATTCAATTTTACTTTTGTTGCAGTCGTGTCAAAAAGCTTTGGACATGCGATGGAAGAAATTTCAGAGAAATGCTGCTCTTTTGAAGCGACAGCTTACGTGGTTGTAAGTACTAACTTTTCTTACTTGGATGTTTATCGTCGAACTTCAAAATAAGACTTTGCTCTTCCTATCCATACATAAAAATACTCAGACCTGAGAATCCTACCACCTTTACATTGTATTTAAGGTTCAACGAGCACCTAGGGAAGAAAGGGATAAGTGGGTTTATCAATGTTGATTATAAGGAAAGACTTCTGTCTGTCGAGGTGAGGTTCTCACAAGATTCTCTCTTATTCTCAACATGTTTACCTCAATGTGCAGTGAACATAAAACCTTGCAGTGATGGCTGCAAGTTTCTGTACTCAATTTGCTCTAGAGCAATTTAGTTAACTGTTTGTGGTCAATTTTTATGTAGCTCACGATGCCTCAAGATTCTTCTCGTGACACAATTACAGACACCAGAGGACTTTCAGGTACCTACAGCTTCTCTTAGCCTTAGAGCCTGTCTTGATAGGGTGGAGTCAGATCCAAATCTTTAGAACTAGGTCCCAATAATTCCCTGATCAAACTCCCCCAAAACCACCCCCACCCATCCGTCTGTGCTTACTGTTTTTATACCATCTTTGAGAATTATAAAATTCTCGCTCTAACTCTTGCTCTTAGGTGGAGAGAGATCTTTTTCGACACTGTGTTTTACCTTGGCTCTTCACGGAATGACAGAGGCTCCTTTTAGGGCCATGGATGAGTTTGATGTATTCATGGTAAGCAACCCCTATGATCTTCGGGAACCTGTTTGCTCAGTTAATGACAGATCAGACTTATTATTTGTGATATTTGAATTGTTCAGGATGCAGTAAGCCGCAAGATAAGCCTAGACACCCTAGTAGATTTCGCCGTCACGCAAGGATCACAGTGGATATTTATAACACCACATGATATCAGGTAATTTGTCAGAACCATCCGTGTGCATTCTTCGGGGTTATGTTCCTGTTTGTCACGTAATTAATCAGCTGTTGACATTTATCATTTTGTCAGCATGGTGCAACCTGGAGACAGGATCAAGAAGCAGCAAATGGCTGCCCCACGCGGTTGACATCAGTATGTTCAGCGCCTTGTATATATATATATATATCATATCCTTTTGGCGAACATCAGTATGCTGCCCGATGATTTTGGAGCCGCTGGTTTGTTATTGATCATGTTGTAAGCCGCTGGTTTTTGGATAAGCTTATCTTGGCGCGACTGGATCACGGTCTTGTTATCTGGTACCATCACTTGTATGGCTATTTAAACATGAACCATCGTTAGTACCTCGTAGGCTGCAAAACACACGCGGTTCAGTCTTTTTATGTCGTCAGATAATATAGTTCTTGTAGTTGTTTTGATTGTCCAGTCTCTACAATTGGCCGATGCATCAAGCAGTAGCAACGCTTCGTTTCTTTTTGGTAAGAGTTGCCAAATCAAAATGGAAATGCAGCAGCAATTGCAGCTTGGTGATAACAAAAAAGGAGCTGATCTATATAATATCTGACGCTAAGCTCTTGCTTGAAGTCATCGGATGTTAGTGCTAACAAGCTTGCTGGTGTAGGACTGTAGGGCAATTTCATTGGCTACTTGCGGATCACACGATTAGCACCCCATAATTAATTAGTGATACGTGTACGTTAGAAAATTGGCAAAATTTGCTACATGGTATCCACAAAACGTGTAATTAGCTGATAGACACTGCAAGAACGCGAATTTGCTTTTGGATACCATAAAAAACTGATAATTAGCTGATGGACACTTGCTTCTACCCTTTTGTGGCTTCAATCCATCGCTGCCCTCGCCGAAGCTAGAAAAAGGTCGCTGGTTGCCTGTCGTTGACCACGCCGCCGCTACTACTTCGAAGTGATGTTGCTGAACCCCAAGGCGCTCTTGCTCCGTTCGCCGAGGATGTGGTGAGACGTCGAGCCGGTCAGGCTCGGCCTCGTCGACACTCTCGCCATCGCGCCGCCGCCGCCAAATAATACAGGCTCAGCCCACGCGTCGGGCCGCTGAAGTCCAGCCTCACTGCCCAAGGACTATGCGCCATATCACCGGAATGCACTGTGGGCGCCGCTAACACTGGTGTGTGTCACCACCGCCACCGTCTCTATTGTAGCCCAAGAACAAATGCGTTGCTCTTGTTGACTATGGATTTGGATGACAGCTGCAGAGGAGGCAGTGGCAAATCTGGTGGAAATTGATGGGGGCTAGGACGACACTGAGTAGAGAGGACAAGCACTGGTCGGTGCTCGCTGGTCTGGGGAGAGATGGTGAGAGTGGCGAGACCGGCGGCATCGGCCTGCAAATCTACACGGATGAAGAAAGTTGCAGAACTTGAGGCTGGGATGGCGATGGTGTTCTTCGAGGAAGCAGAAGGGCAAAATTGTCTTTAATGTGTGCTTCTCTCTCCAATTCCTCTCAAAATAATAAAATATCGCCGCGAGTGTCCATTAGCTAATTACCAGTTTCTTGTGATGCTCGACAGCAAATTCGCTTTCTTGCGGTGTCCATCAGCTAATAACACGTTTTTTTGGATGCCTTGTAGCAAATTTTGCCTAGAAAATTCTCAACTACGAAATTAATCAAACTTTCACCAAACTTTTGCATCGGAAAATTTCTATGTAGAAATTGTCACATATAAACCTCATTTAGGCTGTGTTCTTTCCTAATGCTATATTAATCAAGGCATGCAGGCATGCAGATTGGATGGTAAAATCTAGAAGGCATGCGAATTGAGTGCTATATTCTCTAAATTCTCTTCTTTCTCACCGCCTCCCTGCCTCCGCCGAGGAGTAGGTCTAGGAGGGCGACCATTGTCCGGCTTGGCCCTCCCCTCTCCCTTCCCTCTCCCCGTTTCACCTGATGTGTGCGAGGGTGTGCTGATCTTTTGATGAGAAGGATAAGTTGATTGGATAGAGTGACGTTGGCGATCCGACTACAATTATCCAGGGATGTTGCACCTTAGCAATCGTTACACTGACTCCGGAGACGGTCGTGAATCTCGACGGATGCACGATCAGCCCAATCACGAGGGTATTTGTTCCTGCAAGCAATCGAGAACCAGCAAGAACAAGATGAATAAGCAACTCAATTTGCGAATCAAAGATGTTGGATTGAATCAACAGAAGTAACAACTGGGGTTAATTAACAAGCAATCCGACGATCTAAACGATCACGGGATCAACTCGGCAAAGTAGCGACGCTATACTTTGATCTAAACAAATTTATGGAGATGGGAGGAACCTAGGTCGTCCTCCACCTGGTTGGGGCACACCCATCATGGGCCCCACTTGCCACTTGGGCCGAGGTCCCAAACGAAATTACAATCCCATTGGCCCAATATAAGTGACGCAACACCTTATTTCTGCAATTATGGATGACTAGGATGAAAATTAGTGATGAGTCTGAATCCGTTGGAAAGAGGATTCCAGGAGCTTTCCACCAAGTACTTACGGGCCGAAAACAGAGCTCGTATGCAGATTTGGCGGCCATTTGAATTCAGCAATGTGGGAGGTGGCCAAATTGGATTCCGGAACTTGGTCAACTTGATCTTGATGTGAGCGACGGTTGTATCTATATTAGCCATGGTTAAATCACCAGCCGGATGGGAACACAACAACAGAGTCACTGGGTCCCAAGGTACTGCTTGGCAGTTGACTTTGGGAATGCCCAGGAACGCTGACAAGGGTTAAATGAAGTAGCATATATGTAATCAACATTGTCGCATATAAGTAGCTTAGCTTATGTGTTTATTTGTGTAGGTATCTGTCGAAACTAGATTTCGGGAATACTAAAAGGGGTAGCAAACAAGCTATGAATGTGGATGGGTTATGAGGATTTATACATGTTCAGGCTTTCTCGATGAGAAGTAATACCCTACTCCTGTCCGGGGAAATATTCCGCCGATTGTGGTATTGATCTGATAATCTGGTGTGTGGTTATGCCCTCGAGGAGCCCCACTGTAGGCACCCAAAAATTATACCATCAAGTGCAACCTGTGACCGCCACATAATTTTGGATGAGCGGGATCCATACACGCATAAATAGCTACTCATACCTAAATATGCCCATGATTACGAATTGACACCATTCAATATAAAATCCGCAATGCTGAATAATGAGCAAAGGAGATATTGTTTGGACTCAGCATGGCAGTCAACTTCAACTTGAGACATGCCCATCTAACCACACGAAGGCGGCGGCCAAATGTGTTACACATCTCAGGAGACTAGACTCAAATTGCTAAAGCTCTACAACATCTCAATTGCACAAAATTCATACTCATGCTTAGCTAGTCCCCAGGAAAAGCGACTAGCCTCACACTTTCATCGTAAGCAATTGATAAACATCACCAATGCATAATTATGGATAAAAGGTCAGCAAGGTACATAATTCACAACGGGGTTCAAAAGCACGTCATACAATACAAAATATAGCAGTGGAAGTTTCATAAATTCACATAAGCAAAAGTAAAACCCGTGGTGTGCCAACCATCCCACAAGGGCAACCAACCGGGGCAAGAGCCAACCTGAAAAGGCTACTCACTACCCTCACCTCCCTCGGCAGGGTAGTAAGAACATTCAATCACGCCGGTAACCTCTCCTGAAATTGCAGGCATCGTGTTAAGTACAAGATTGTACTTGCAAGTCTTACACATTAAAATACATATACATAGAAGAGAGGAGTATGCAAGCTTCTACCTTAAAAGATGGTACAATGGTTTAAGTTTTGCATAAAGCTAATTTTATTGAGCAAGTAGTAAGTTGAAAACATAGCATTGGTAAGATAGCATAATCTGAAATTTTTGGACAACAAGCAAGTAAATCTGAAATTGAATCATAAATGAGCACAACCGGTGCTCTCATCACCATCCATAGGCTACCGTTGCCCAACCATGGATTCCAAATATAAATATCACCATATCCATGACTAAACCAAGCCATTTAACCCAAGTTTGATGCTAACATAAATTGACTAACACATCAAGCGATCGTCCTGTAGCTGTGGACATGGCTATTCGAATAGTTTTACTCTGATAAGAGGTGTACAACTTTACCCACACGAAATGAACAAGGATCAAATGCTTCACACGCACACAGGTGTGACCAATAAGTGATACAAGCTCATAACATGTCCTTTTCTAGTCACACCCCAACCACCTAAACCATGCCTAGGCCCCCGACGACGTAGCCACATGTGTGTGATGTGGCTAAGGCGGGCTCACCATCGCGGGATAAACCCTCTGCCAAAACCAGGCACACCCGGGGCACTCCAAAGGGAAAACCACCCTCACGAATGACCAGCGAGACGTAGATGATCACAATGCAACATAGTACTAAGACAAGCCGGTCCCAAATAAGGCATGTGGAAGTACGTATGGTGCTTGAATAGATGTCAACATGCTCGGTCCTTAACAACCCAGACGAGACTACTTGCATCAGGGAAAACCACCATCCCGTCATCGCCCTATCACCCGTCCGAGTTAAAGCATGTTTCTATATTAATCATTTAATTAAGTAATCAGATTTTATGCCCATAAATCGCAGGTGGTGAATAAGTTTAATCGATGGCTCCATCCATCGATTTCTAACAACACTAGACCTAAGCATGACTAAGCATCGGTAAAACAATAAAACATTCCCGAGTACTTTCATCCAGAGGCTACAAGGATAAATGTTAACAATGAAGCAAGGAAGGATATGCAACAATTAGGTTATAAACAACTCCCAATACCGATAATTTTAGAGAAAGCAACACATGCATATATACTGTTTTGCAATCAAATCATTTTAGTAAATATATGGGTTCTATATGCATAGATGCTTGCCTTGCTGCTATGAGTAATCACACTCAAATCTAAATCTGAGGTTCTTGCTCCACGAACTCCAGGACATCTGAATCTACCGATATGAGGCCAATATGCAAATAAGATTCAAATAAACATGCATATGCAACATGCTCTATAAATCATGGCCTAATTACAGTAGGTAGGGAATATGATAAATTGATTTTAGAAACGAGAATCATATCATTTACATTTGTGGTTTGGGAGATATAAAAATAACAAGCCATATACACTGAAAATAGCATTTCTGTAATTACTTATTACTCCCTCCGTCCCAAAATATAAACATTTTTAGCTGATTCATAGCCAAAAGTTGCTATATTATAGGATAGAGATAGTAACTACCTTAGGTAGTATGAAATGCTGTCATTTCCTAGTTAGATTTCACAAGTTCTATCATTTTTAACTAAAAGGGCATAACTTACTGGTTCTAACAAAACTGGTTCACTGGATTTGGAGTTAAAATTATTTAGTTATAAATTTTACAAATTCAATAAAAGGAGGATTACTTAATTATTTAGGCTTGTTTTAGGAGGTAGTTTTATCAAATTCTTCTTTTCCAGATAAAAGATTACATCTTTCTAAGGTAACTGTTGACGCGAAAAACACTCACTGGGCTGGGAGATTTGCTTAGCTCCAGTGCAGGTCCAACAATTGATGATACGCGGGCGTGCCAATCAGTTTGATCCTACAACTGACAAGATATGTAAACAGCGGATAAAACAGCCGATCGGCTAACAAGCCGATAGAGTAGTTCCAGCCGATAGCCGATAGCGATAGGGTTTTGAGCAATCGGCTATATACCCAATGTAGATGATGATATAAGACAATCGGCTAATGATAATAAGATATAACAATAATATAGTCAAATAGAAACCAATCGGCTAATAATAATATGATAGGATAAGTATTAATCCGAAGTTTAAAGCATACATCGGCTGGACGTCCGATGTCATAAAATCCACAAGATTAGATAAACAATAAAATCTTTGTTGAGATCGGCTAAATCCAACATGTATAAAATCCTTGTAAGCCGACGCAACATCTAGATAACTTATCAGCTAACACCCCGACAAAACATTAGCATGAACCTATCGGCTCTACAAGATTTATATTATTAACAACAATCTAGTAGGTCGAACCTAACTGATGCAACACGAGATTGTATATGATAATCTAATACTCGATGAGCTGATAGATCTGTCTAATGTGATGGATATAACAAATCTATTTAGAACAACATTGTGATTGTAGAGATATATTGGCTAAGATAGAAGATCAGAGTTAACCGAGACAGGCCCAACTAAACCGATGCGTCTCTACAGACAATGCAATTAGAGATAGAATTGAGATATTAGGTAGGCAAATATATCAACCAAACCAGAGAGATCCAAGAGATCGAAGCGATGTAGCCTTGAACAACACCAATGTAGCCGATAGATTCACCAGGGCTGGCGGAACGTAGGACTTACCTCTTCACCGGAGATCGAATTGAACCGATGCAGCCCCGCGTCAGGTGCCAAATTCCGCCGGTTGATAAGTAAAAACCTTGGGAAAGAGGGTGGCAATGTGCCGAGAGTAGTATTGATCGAGAGATGAATTACAATGACCCCGGATGCACATATTTATACCCATGGGGAGATACTAGTCCTTGTTGGACAAGAAAGAAACTTTTCTAAAGATAAAAGGAAAACATAAAGCCCTTATAGGACACTAAACACATTTTCCTAAAGATAAAAGGAAACTAACAAACTATTCCTAATTAATAGATAACTTGCCATGCCGCATCCTTATTGAACTCGGTCACTTCTGGATAAGCTTTCTTTATAGATTAATTTCCTTAACCGAATATAGCAGGAATCCGACTATTGGCGATGTGATAATTATCTTAGGGGCTTACCAAAGTTCACCGTTAACAGTAACCTAAAGTGGTTTCATAATTTTTGGTTATAGCATAAATTTCCTAGAGATTATACAAGTCCTAGGTGCAAAAAGAAGTGCTTTTATGCTACTCACAATTTTAGTGACATTTTCTGGACAGAAAATGTAATATTTTATTTAACAAACATAAAGTCTACAAGGTTATGAATACACAGAAATTTGACTCATTCAAAGATGAGTTAAAATGAATTTAAGTATGGATTTTTGAAGTTTGCCTATCTCATTTGTTTTCAATTATTCTTTTTGGACTGTACTTTTGCATGTCGAACCCTGGGATTTCTAGAACTTGCAGCAAGGTCTAGCTTCTTCTCCAATCGAGCAAGAGGCAGAGACAGCCATGGCTGAGCTCGATCTCAAGCTCGCCGGCGGCAAACGGCGGCTCTAACGGGGGCGAGGTCAAAAGAGAAAACGTAGAGAAAGACATTGAGATTCCATTCCTCAACTTTTCCCCAGCCAATGGTGACTGGACCGACGCAGGCGGCGGCTGCAATCGGAAGCGCTCGGGACGCCATGCATGCACCCGTGCGTCACGGTGGACGGATGCATGTCAAGAACATCACATGCAGGATGTAGAACACCACCTAAGGTTGCTAACTACTGCAAGAAATTGACAAATGGCTCACCGGTTGAATGGAAATCAATGACGGAGGCGCTAGATCGGAGTTGGAGAAGACGGTGGTCGATCTCCCTCCTCGCTGCACGGTTCTGAGGGATTCTTGGGGTGTTTTGGAGAGGATGGTGAGGCGAAGCTGGTGGCGCAGCAGCTCAGCTGGATTCGCCTCAAGGCGACGGGAACAGCGGCGCGAACCCGCGGCGGCGTGTTGACGACGGTGTGGCCGCGCTTCAGAGCCCCCGTGGCGAGGTCGGTGTTCCCAGAGATCGGCTGCAAGAAATGGGGCGAGATCAGAGCAAAGGCTACGGCGTGCAAGGATGAGTCGGGAAGGGAAGAAAGATGGCGACGACGATGACACGTTGGGCGGCGGTGATGGCGTCATCCCGGCGGCCGGCAAGAAGATGAAGGCGAGGAGAGCAAGGGGAAACTCTCCCTCTTTGATTTCTTGGCTATGGGGTGAGAGTAGAGATAGAGCAGCTGGGAGAGTTGGAGTCAAAGGAGTAAGAGAAGAACGGTGCCACCGATACGAGATACGTGTCAGCATGCATGCCTCTTGTGGGTCCCACGCAACATTTTATGTACACACAGGGTAGAGTTAGCCCAGGGACATTGACATGTGGGTCCAGGTCATGGTAGACTAGATAATGGTGAGGAGGATGGGTAGGAACACAGGTTTGATTCGGTTTACAGGATTTTCAGATATTTTTTTATTTCTCTTTCTTTGAAATTCAAATTGACCAAGTTAGAATGATGTTAAAAACGTGGTGATTTTTGTGGTGATAGCCTATGGTACCCAGATTCTATTTTTCAAAGTTTCTCTCAAACATTTGAAATATTTTAATTCTGGCAAAAAGGTAAATATGGGTATGCTGAGAACTAAATTGAATTTTAAGGAGGTCAAAACTAAGTATACAAATTCTAGAAAATTTATATTAACCCATGATAAATAATCTAGATTTTGAATAAATCATGAAACCTATACCCTTCTGTTCAACTTAAAGCACAAATAGATGATGCTTTAATTTGCTGATTAGGTTGCTAATTCATTAAGTTTGACTAACTTGACGGATTATATTTGAGATAGTAAAAAGGGTGATAAAATGATCATGCCTTTATAGTGGTCATCTTAGGTTGTCTAAGTGACATGATCTTCATGGAATTTTATGTTGCTTAGATTTATTATAGACTCTATGTTCATTTAACATGTACCAATCAGCAAAACAAAGAAAATCATTGAAGCCAATAAATTGGACTTCACTACAAACAGGTACACAATCACACCATCACAGTCACTAGTTGCTCAAACTACTAACCAAATGCTATGCATGATCGGGTAGATTATCTAATAAGAGAAAGATTAATGACTAGACTATGACATTACAAAATTACCGATTGGTTATTTAATATAGTTAAATGCAAACAGGTTTCGACTTGGCTTCAAAGTTAAATGAGAGAAAAAGAAAGGGGTATATCTGGTATTGAGTTGGCTTAGCCTCTTATATTCTCGTTCCATTTGTGTAAGGAAATTATTGGTGAGTAGGTCTTTAGTTGTGTTGGTGAATTTTATTAGCGCCAAAACACTCTCTGAACGTTGGACGAGTCTTTAAAAATAGTTTTCGTTTATCTACCAAAAGGTTGTAGGGTCATTAGTCTACCTATAATGATCACTAAAGTTTCATAATAACTCAAACCAACAGTTTGGGAAAATGGTTTCAATTTCTACCCATCTTTTTATATACACAAATAAACCGGATGAGGTTTTGAACCCAAATAGGTTTAAAACTTCCAACTTTTACTAAGGATATACCCCGATTTCCACTTAAGTAGATTAATTAAAACATCAGGATGTTATAGGTTTCTCCCTATCCAATTTGGTGTCAGCCGATGCAGACAATAGCCGATGAGGTCCTTAGCCTATGCGCTCTCTGTTTCCATGTATAACGATTTCCATCCAAATCCGCTTCGGCTTTGACTCCAAATCCAACCTATGATTTACCAAATTTAGTCGTTAATAGTATAACACCATCTTAGGGAGAACTGCACTCGCGAAGTTCATGGCGGCATCCCATTGTGCGTACTAATTGCATAAGATGCCAATACCAAAAGGGACAATCACCATCCAAGGAAATGCGAAGTTAGCAGTGCAGTGTGACAAGCGGAGCCTCGACATGGTCGAGCATACTCCCACACCACCCACCACAACTGAGCCACCCAAGAAAGTGAGCAAGCCCAACAAAGCACCAAAACCAGACGGCGCAATAAAGATCGTCCCACTAACCAGCACCAACCCCGACAAAACCATCAAGATTGGGGCGACATTGGGCAGCAAATAGGAACTCGTGCTCATCACCTTCCTCCGTGATGATCCAGACGTGTTTGCTTGGCAGCCGTCAGACATGTCGGGAGTCCCTAGGGAGGTCATCGAGCACAAACTTATGATGCGACCCAATGCCAAGCCAATCAAGCAAAAACTGCGGAGATTTGCACCAAATCGAAAACAGGCCATACGAGAAGAACTAGACAAACTTCTCAGAGCTGGCTTCATTCGAGAAGTTATCCACCCGGAGTGGCTCGCTAATCCAGTCATGGTTCGCAAGGCCAACGGAATATGCAGAATGTGTGTGGACTTCACAGATCTTCCCTCTTCCTCGAATAGAGCAGTTGGTGGTTTCAATGGCGGCAGTGAGTTTTTGAGTTTTCTTGACGCTTACTCTAGCTACCATCAAATCTGCATGGAAAAAGAGTACGAGGAGAAAACAACATTCATTACGCCCTTCGGTGTTTTTTGCTACACCAAGATGCCCTATGTTTTGATTAGCGCCGGCAATACATATCAGCGCGTGATCCAAGGAGCTCTCGGTGATCAACTCAGACGAAACGTCGAAGCATATGTTGATGACGTGATTGTCAAAACAAAGACGGGCGACACACTAAACGATGACCTTTGGGAAACATTCAACAATCTTCAACGACATCGGCTCAAGCTAAATCCGGAGAAGTGAACGTTTGGAGTACCATCAGGGAAGCCACTCGGTTTTCTCGTCTCAGGACGAGGCATCAAAGCAAACCCCGAGAAAATCAAGGCCATCGAGAACTTGACAAGACTTAAAGAGGTCCAAAGATTGACTGGGTGTATGGCAGCACTCAGTTGCTTCGTAGCCAGAATGGGAGAACGAGCACAACCTTTCTTCTCTTTACTCAAAAAACAAGATAAATTCGAGGGGACTCAAGATGCCGCGAATGAGTTCATCGTGCTACTTGTCTAATCCCCTTGTACTCGTTTCCCCACAACCTCACGAAGAGCTTTATCTATACATCGCTGCCACACCATATTTTGTGAGTACGGTTATCGTAGTCGAGAGGGAAAAGGTACAACACCCAGTATACTATGTCAGCGAGTCCCTCCATGATGCAAAAGCCAGGTACCCATAGATCTGAAAGCTGCTTTGTGCTGCGGTCATGACATCAAGGAAATTGCACCACTACTTCCAGGCACACAAAGTCGCAGTTGTCTCTTCGTTTTCCTTGGGAGAAGTCGTCAAGAACAAGTACGTTGTCGGCCGGATTGCAAAATGGGTAGTTGAGCTTAGTCAATTTGATGTCCACTTCGTACCAAGAACATCCATCAAATCCCAGGTTCTCGCTGATTTCGTAGCCGACTAGACTATTCCTGAGAATGGACTGGCCAGCCAGACAAATAATGAGACATGGACCATAGCGTTCGACGGTGCACGCAACAGCCAAGGAACAGGAGCTGGTTTCATTTTGACATCTCCAACAGGAGACCAGTTCAAACATGCAATCCACCTAAACTTCCGAGCAACAAATAACACAGCCGAGTACGAAGGGCTCCTCGCTGGTATTCGAGCAGCCATGGTACTAAGTGTCAAGCTATTGATTGTGAGAGGGGACTCCGAATTAGTTGCAAACCAAGTTTTCTCATAAGGATTACAAGTGCTCCAATCCCGAGTTCGCTAAGTATCTTGCTGAAGTCAGGAAGCTAGAGCTGAAGTTTGACGGCATCGAAGTTCGACATGTTTATCGTAAAGATAACATCGAACCTGATGACTTGGCACGACATGCATCTAGAAGAGAGCCTCTTGAACCACGCATTTTTCTGGATGTCCTGACAAAACCATTGTTGGTATTTCTTAACGTTACAGATAAAATCCACAAGCGCACGGAAGATACCAATGTAGCACTTCACCCAGGAGTATTCTCAGGTATCGATTTCCACAGGGAACGTGTATTACTTCCTTATCAGGTTCACCCAAGGACACCAAGCTAATATGGGCAAAGGATTGAGAGGATTTCCTAGTGAGAAACAATGTCTAGAGAAAGCTTAATTTTAATCCTAACGCGATACTTCAGGCACTGGCAACCCATTGTTCCGAGATGTCGCTCTACTACGTACCCGCACAGGGAGGACTTAAGTGCTCTTGAGGGCTGTCACCACCTCTACACCCACCTCAAACGTACTATGGGATACGCAGCAATTACTGGATAATAATTACCTAAACATCACGTCTAAGCAATTAATATCTACTTTAGTGTTTATCACTCACTAAAGTAATCACTATGCGCGGAGATGCAGTTTGTCGCTTGACGGATGTATTTTCTTCTCAAAATACCTGCATACACATATCTCACCAACACTAGTGGAAATGATTAGTAGTAAACCCTACCACTAAGTTGGATACCATATTTTATTTCATTATATGCAAGTATTGACGGTCAAATATTATGATTTAAGGACCATCAACAACACCCCCACACTTAACCTTTGCTCGTCCCGAGTGAAGGCTATGGACTATACAATAGGGTTATGACTTCCTTACTAATAATCATGCAAACAAATTATTCAAAGCCATACCTGTACTTTTGGATCTTTGTAGTGTCTACCATGCGATCTTGAGCAATTGAGAAATGGAACAATCTTGACTCAAGTCACCCTAACTTTTCATGAAGAACAACTTGGAGTTTTTTTTTTGTAACACAAAATTATAACTTTGCTTTGCTCCTCCATTGATTCTCTCAATCACTCAAAGTGTATGATTCCTCACAAAGGCATATGATTGTGCCTTTTCTTTTCCTACCATCTAATAAGGCTATGTGAAGCTCAGGGTATGGAAAAGAGTAGAGCATTACTTGCATCACATATATTGCAAAGTCAAATCATTGATCCACGGAAATACAAGATATACTTTCTGGTCAAGAAGTGCATGTGTATGTGTATGGTAAATTTGTGGATAGAAAAAGGAAAAATAATAATAACTCCTTTTGTATACCTACTCGTCCATTTATTTTCTCCTTTGAAATTTAGGAGAGTGCATGGCTATCTCTTTTTTTTTTCTTTTCTTTTTTTTTCTCCATCATGCTCCCTC
>CM020186.1:10536004-10547959 GCA_009805545.1 Oryza longistaminata | reverse complement strand
ATAGAAATGCCTCTCTCTTTCTCTCTCTCTCTCACTCTCTCTTCTTTGAAAGAACTTTGGAGGAAGAGGCATAAATGACATGGAGCATTTATTTTGTGGACTATGGATGAAATGAATGACAAATGAGGAATGCTAACTTCTAATGTAGAAGTCAAGCATACGCGCGTGTATGTGGAGTGTATGTGATCTTGACCATAAGTATGAAAAGCATTTCACTAGGGTCACAATATTCGACAAAGCTCAATGTAATAACAAGTAGCGTATGTAGCAAGCTAATCATGACTGATCAACCTATGGCTCTAGTGGGAATGAAAATATCAATGAGGAGTTTAGCATCGTTATATATATTTTTTTCTTTTTATAAAATTTCCAAGTGTGCAACATGAAGAGCAGGATTTCTATCATCAGACTATATTTCATTCATCAATTACCTAGATAGTATGGGGTCCCTATTGGATATGTCACCACAAGCAACAAGTAATGAGCAAAGAATAATAGGCATGCATGCTATTTTTAGGGAGACAATAAACTCTAATTGTACCATCCCTAGCTTGAGTTTAATTATCTTCGATATTTTAAAATTGATAATAAAATTAAACTCAAGATAGAATGGATGTCGAAAGGAAAAATTGTGCAAACCTGCACTCTCTATAAAACAGAGGACTATTCATTGGGTTTTATTTAAGTGAGGTAAATTCTCATCTGTGCGGGTTCGTCACTTAGTGTGCAACTGAGTGCTCTAGTACTAGGACTCTGGATAAAGAATGAAGTTTCTGCACAAGGCTAGAGTAGTAATTAATAACTTAAGTGTGGTGTCTAGGTTAGAAATTACCTTTCTTTGTTGTTTGCTACACAAAAAGTGAGATGGCCGGTAGGAGGTAATAGTCATGTCTGTCCTTTATGTATCCCTCCATGTTCGGGTATATCATAGAGCTCAAGACCGGACATAGCCTGGCAGACCAGGGGAGGGCCGGTGCCTATTGGTATTTCTTACGACCATAGGTAAATCGGCAAGCGCACGGAATACTGCTGTAGCACTTCACCTTTGGGTGACTCCAAAAGGATATCAAACTCAGGGAACGTGTGTAATCTACCTAAGGCTAAGACGATTCAAGGACAACAACTATAGGTAGGCAGGCTAGAGAGGACTTTCTATGTGTTTTAAATATCTAAGCTAAGCAAAAGTAATTTCCTATCTGTTGCTTCGGGCACCGACCCCTGCTGGTCTACCAGCGTGGTTCCGACTATAGCTCTATGACGTATCCGAACGTGGAGGATTACTAGGACGGGATTCAGGGCTGTCACCACCTGCCGTCTACCTCTGACAAAACTGTGGGATACACAACAAATAAAGGTAATCTCTAACCTAGACACCACACCTAAGTTTTTAATTACTACTCTAATACTTGCGCAGGAACTTCCTTCTCTATCCGGAGTCCTAGTACTAGAGCACTTAGTATAAATACTAAAGAGTCCTAGTACTAGAGCTCCAGTACTCCTCCTGTAATTCCTCCTAGGAAGCTACACTCGTCGAGGTAGAAGTCGGATGAGCGCCAAACTTCCTGGCACTCCTCCAGAGCTTCCTCTCACTCTCTACCTTATTGTAATGTACAAAAGATACAATAGAGCCTCTTGTAACTCAGCTCAAAGTTGTGTGTTGGAAAGTAGAGTGAGCTCCTCCTTTTATAGGCAAGTATGACGGTTACAGCCTATGCGAAATGACCAAACTACCCCGGAACCGCCATCAAGAAGTAATCAGGGCTGTCCACGTCGAATCTCGTGATCAACGGCCTCAGAAGTGGTTCGGCCGAACCCGGACCGCTCCGTTGGACCCGTTTTTCCTCGTGGACACTAATTTTGAGGCCCTCAGCCCATTGGCATCATGGTTGGGCCCCTTTGGAGTTGTTTAATTGACTTATGGGGCCTCCAATCCGTGTAAATGTGTCCTGAATGCGCGGAGATGCAGTTTGTCGCTTGACGGATGTATTTTCTTCTCAAAATACCTGCATACACATATCTCACCAACACTAGTGGAAATGATTAGTAGTAAACCCTACCACTAAGTTGGATACCATATTTTATTTCATTATATGCAAGTATTGACGGTCAAATATTATGATTTAAGGACCATCAACAACACCCCCACACTTAACCTTTGCTCGTCCCGAGTGAAGGCTATGGACTATACAATAGGGTTATGACTTCCTTACTAATAATCATGCAAACAAATTATTCAAAGCCATACCTGTACTTTTGGATCTTTGTAGTGTCTACCATGCGATCTTGAGCAATTGAGAAATGGAACAATCTTGACTCAAGTCACCCTAACTTTTCATGAAGAACAACTTGGAGTTTTTTTTTTGTAACACAAAATTATAACTTTGCTTTGCTCCTCCATTGATTCTCTCAATCACTCAAAGTGTATGATTCCTCACAAAGGCATATGATTGTGCCTTTTCTTTTCCTACCATCTAATAAGGCTATGTGAAGCTCAGGGTATGGAAAAGAGTAGAGCATTACTTGCATCACATATATTGCAAAGTCAAATCATTGATCCACGGAAATACAAGATATACTTTCTGGTCAAGAAGTGCATGTGTATGTGTATGGTAAATTTGTGGATAGAAAAAGGAAAAATAATAATAACTCCTTTTGTATACCTACTCGTCCATTTATTTTCTCCTTCGAAATTTAGGAGAGTGCATGGCTATCTCTTTTTTTTTCTTTTTCTTTTTTTTTCTCATCATCATGCTCCATATTTGTATGAGCTCTTTTTTTTCTTTCTTTTTGCATAGAAATGCCTCTCTCTTTCTCTCTCTCTCTCACTCTCTCTTCTTTGAAAGAACTTTGGAGGAAGAGGCATAAATGACATGGAGCATTTATTTTGTGGACTATGGATGAAATGAATGACAAATGAGGAATGCTAACTTCTAATGTAGAAGTCAAGCATACGCGCGTGTATGTGGAGTGTATGTGATCTTGACCATAAGTATGAAAAGCATTTCACTAGGGTCACAATATTCGACAAAGCTCAATGTAATAACAAGTAGCGTATGTAGCAAGCTAATCATGACTGATCAACCTATGGCTCTAGTGGGAATGAAAATATCAATGAGGAGTTTAGCATCGTTATATATATTTTTTTCTTTTTATAAAATTTCCAAGTGTGCAACATGAAGAGCAGGATTTCTATCATCAGACTATATTTCATTCATCAATTACCTAGATAGTATGGGGTCCCTATTGGATATGTCACCACAAGCAACAAGTAATGAGCAAAGAATAATAGGCATGCATGCTATTTTTAGGGAGACAATAAACTCTAATTGTACCATCCCTAGCTTGAGTTTAATTATCTTCGATATTTTAAAATTGATAATAAAATTAAACTCAAGATAGAATGGATGTCGAAAGGAAAAATTGTGCAAACCTGCACTCTGTATAAAACAGAGGACTATTCATTGGGTCTGACTGCATCAATTTCCCTTGTGTGGTTTGTCATGGCTCATCACTTCTAGGGTGATCTTTCTCTGGTTACGGTGTTGATGTGCAAGATCACCCCCACACTTGTCTTTGTACATGGGACTCTTTATTGGACAAAAAAGAAAAACAAAGACAAGAGTGAAGCAAAAAGGACTCACTTGGTTGGAAGACCAAGGAGCCAACTTTATTATATTTTATTTTATTTTTGTTTTTGTTTTCATCATGATAGCTAGATCTAAGATAACTAGAGGGAGGCCTAAGGACTCATGGCATTGGAAATTAACGGATCAAGGGGGACCTAAGGACTCCGGGTAGAAGCTAAAAGCAACAAGATTTACCACGTCTATGTCACGATCAACTTCTAACTAATGGATCAAGGAAAACTTTTAAACGATGGCCATTTACTTTAAAGATGTTACCTTCATTGTCACGCAGCGTGACGACTCCATGTGATGAAGCGTCGACGACAGTATATGGACCCGTCCATTTACTTCGAAGTTTTCCATGTCCGAAAAGCTTCACCCGTGAGTTGAACAGCAGCACCATGTCCCCTGCTTTGAACTCCATGTGCTTGATTTGTTTATCATGCCATCTTTTGGTTGTGTCCTTATATATCTTGGCATTGTGGTTGGCCTTGTCCCTCCATTCCTCAAGCTCAGAGAGCTGCATCTTCCTGTGTTGTCCGGCTCCTTTTAGATCCATGTTCCAAGTCCGGATAGCTCAGTGCGCCCTGTGTTCCAACTCTACCGGAAGGTGGCATGTTTTCCCGTAGACAAGTTGGTATGGTGACATGCCTATGGGCGTCTTATAAGCAGTCCTATATGCCCAAAGTGCATCAGGTAGCTTGTTCTTGATTTGTTTGTTGCTCGTTTCTGCCTGTCCACTTGTCTGGGGATGATATGGAGTGGCAATGTTGTGCTGAGCCCCAAGTTCTTGCAAAAAGTTTCGGAAGGTCTTGTCGATGAAATGAGACCCTCCGTCGTCACTTATCGCCATCCGCTGAGTTCCAAAACGAGGGAAGATAATCTCATGGAACATCCGGCGGGCGTGCTTGGCGTCTGCGGTCCTGCATGGCATTGCCTCTACCCACTTGGACACATAGTCAACGACCACTAGGATATACTTGCAGTCATAGGACTTTGGGAAAGGTCCCATGAAGTCGATTCCCCATACATCAAATAGCTCGACTTGAAGATTGTTTGTCAGTGGCATTGCATCGTGAGCAGTGATCCCTCCATGCTTCAGGCAACTTGTACATATCCGAACGAATTCCTTTGTGTCATCATACATTGATGGCCAAAAGAATCCACTCTGTCAGATCTTTGCGTGTGCTTGAATGCTCCATAGTGACCTCCATATGGGGCAGCATGACACTTCTCAATGATCTTCATGCCTTTATCTACCGGAACGCATCTTCGTAGTAGACCATCTGAACATACTCTATACAGGTAAGGTGCATCCCACAAGAGCCTGCGACTCTTGTAGATCAACCTCTTCTTATTTTCTCCTGGTGGTACATGCCCCGCGACCATGAAGTTGGCGATTGTTGCATACCACGAGTCAGAGTCTGTGACTTTCAACAGCATGTCGTCTCGCAGATAGTCATTTATCGGTAGCTCCTGCATGTTAGTAATTTGCATACGCGACAAATGATCTGCAACAGAATTCGCTACTCCCTTTTTATCCTTAATTTCTATGTCAAATTCTTGGAGTAGAAGAATCCACCTAATTAGCCAAGGTTTTGCATCTTTTTTACTGAGCAGGTATTTTAGTGCAGCATGGTCGGTGTAAACTATTACCTTAGCTCCCACTAAATAAGACCTGAATTTATCAATGGCAAACACTACGGCTAGGAGCTCTTTTTCAGTTGTGGCATAATTAAGCTGAACTCCAGTCAAAGTTTTACTAGCATATGCGATAGCATGGTGTTTTCTATCCTTAGTTTGCCCAAGAACATCTCCCAAAACAAAATCACTAGCATCGCACATGATTTCAAATGGCAGCGACCAATCAGGAGGTTAGATTATTGGTGCTGAGATGAGTGATTTCTTAAGGATTTTAAAGAACTTTAAACACTCATCATCAAAGTCAAACGGAACATCCTTAGCTAGCAAGGCAGTTAAGGGTCTAGCAATTTTGGAGAAATCCTTTATGAAACGCCTATAGAACCCCGCATGACCCAAGAAGCTAAGGACTCCCTTGACATTGACAGGAGGCGGAAGTTGTCGAATTACTCGATTTTTGCTTTGTAAACCTCAACTCCCCTTTCGGAGATTTGATGTCCCAGGACTATTCCTTCACGAACCATGAAGTGACACTTTCCCAATTAAGTACCAAGTCCTTTTCCTGACATCTTTGTAAGACCCTGTCTAAGTTCTCCAAACACTGATCGAAAGATTTAATATAGACTAAAAAATCGTCCATGAAGACTTCCATGATATCCTCAATCATGTCGGAGAAAATAGACATCATGCATCTTTGAAATGACGCGGGTGCTTTACACAAACCAAACAACATTATTCGATATGCATACGTTCCGTATGGGCACGTGAACGTGGTCTTACTTTGATCGTCGGGATGGATGGGGATTTGGTGATAACCAGAATACCCATCAAGGAAACAAAAGAAGGAATGGTTCGCTAGCCGCTCAGGCATTTCATCAATGAAAGGCAGCGGAAAGTGATCCTTCTTAGTAGCCTTGTTGAGTTTCAAGACTTCCTTTTTGACGACCTCCCTCATCGCATTATTTAGCCTCCTTTGAGGTTCCCTAGATGGTGTGCAAGATAGGTCTAAGGGAATGCGATGAGTGCAAAGGGTTGGACTGATGCCTTTTAAGTCTTGGAGGGAATAGCCAAAAACAGCACGATGCTTTTCTAAAACGGCGATAAGTCGGGTCATCTCCCTCTCAGAGAGTTTGTCACTTATAATGACAGGAGACTCCGCATCGCCGTTCAGAAATGCATAGTGTAGGCCTGAAGGCAAGGGCTTTAGCTCGATTCGGGCTCGTGACGGCTGATCCGTTTTTGTCAAATCAATCGTTTCTCCAGATTCATCCTCCCCTTCATTGAATTCTTTGAAAGATTCATCGAAAATAGACTCTGGGGCATCGAAGGGAGAAACGGCTATCACTTCCTCAATTGGCTCTGGAACAGGAAGAGACTCCGTCAAAGAATTCGTTGATTGCAACATAGGGATAGAGGTGGTGATTCTTCCTATTTTCAGGTTGAGGACACCAGATTCGGACACATCTAAGAGTTTCTCTATGGGATGGCCTATGAGTATGTCGAAATCAGAGATATCGAACACATGGAAATCTAAAATGATCTCAAAGCTGTTGTGCCGTGTGGGCACTCCAAAGATAATATCTAAACCTTCGGTAGTAGAATTTGTGGAAATTCGGAAGTTTTTGATGGTTGGTTCCAACAATCTGTCCCCTAAGCAATCGAATGCAAAGGTTGCGAACATAATATTGGCACCAATAGAGGGATTATACAGAGCATGGACCAAATTACATCCAATGAGACACGTAATGGTTGAGGAGGGGCATCGGATCTGAATCGATTCAGATGAGAGCTCTCCTTCCCTTAACCATTCGTTACTCATGATGGTGGTCAACTTTTTCACCGTCTCTTTAAGCATAGCTTTATCGAGAGGATCATTAGAGTTGACCTTGATCGGTGGTCTCTTCTCGCAAGAATAATTCGAGGTGTTCTCATAATCTTCAAAAAGATCCTCCTCGAATTGGAATGGAATTTCCGGAGGATGAATTTCTTCTTCCTCTGGCTCCTGCGACTGGGATGAGGATTTGACAGTTGAGTCGGGTTCCAACTCCACGTGCAGAGGTTGCTCCTGAGTAATCTCGACCTCCGGGACGGCTTTGCTTCTGCTGAAATAATCGTTCTCTAAGATCAGATCTAAGAGTTATCTTCCTTCGACGGTTGTCTTGTGTGCGGACGATCCTCCAGCGGAAATATCGAGATTTTCAGCAGACTCCTTATCTAACCCGTACCGAAAATGTTGTAACAACACATGGTCGGGTACAAGTCTGGACCAGACTGAGTTAACAGTGAGAACCTAGCCCAGGCTGCACCGAGAGATTCCTTCTCGTTCTGTCGGAAAGAGAGGATATCTAATCGAAGATTGATTACACGGGTTAATGGAAAGAAAGTGAGGCAGAAATTGCACTTAAGGTCCTCCCATTCACCGTGGAATTTTTTGACAGACAGTGTACCATTGCTTCGCTTCAAACGTCTAGGTTTTCCTGGCATCGGAGTTGAGTGAAGGCTCGTTCAGCTCGTCCCCGTCATCTTGAGTAGCACCCCACTCAACCTTTGAATGGGTGCGCTTTGAATCTTCTCCGTCATCATCACTTATGTTAACGACCGGAGGATCCACTGGGGCTGGGGCAGCTTCTTTTTCCACCACACGGACCTTAGGTGCCAACTGGTAGCGAGGGACAAAAAGAGCTCTCTTCCTTGCGGTATGACGAACCCTGGCCTTCTGTAGTGGTGCTTCTCCCTTCAACGCGGCCAGTTCCTTCTCCAAACGATCCACTTTGTCCTCCAGCTTGCAGATCTTACCACGGTTTTGGTCTTCGCGAGCTTGGGCAGCTGATACGACTTCAGCGCGGGACTCATCCATGGCCCATAGCATCTCGACCAAATGTCTTGTGGTAGCATCATTCTCAATTCCTTCAGGTTCAAGATAGCTGCCACGGTCACTTCCCTAGGGTTGACAAGGATGATAGCGATACTCAGTGTCGGCCAACAGATCATTGTAACGGTCGCAGAGCTCTCCTATGGCGATCCTTGCCACCTCCTGACAAGCATGAGGATAGCTTCCCCCTCTAGCCTCGAACATCGCCGATGGGATATCTTCACGATTACTGTTCAAGGTGACCTTGACACGGCACTTCTCTTCATCACGATCATGAGGAATCTGGGCATACAAAGGGGCAGTTCCGAATCCTATGGTAAAGGACATCGTACGCAACTCTTGGACAAATCCCTCAATACCGAACAAGTACTCGGGCTTGAAGCGCAAGTGAAAGGAGGGAGTTAAGACATTTATCCAATTAATAGCACAAGGTTTTGGATTAAATTGAATAAGGTTAGAAAATCAAAGTGAAAGGTAAATAAATAAAGTAAACTAATCTTTGCAAGATAAGTTGAAACAGTTGAAAACAAGATCACAAATTTTTGCACTTTTGAATAACAGGTTTCAAAAACAAAAATAAAAGAGAGGTATAAAATTAACATGCTAAATTATATTGCAACATGATTGAATGAATAAATAATAAATAAATAAATAAATAATGTTGTAAAACCTCTGCTAGTAAATGGGCCATTAGTACAGTAATAGATGTACAGTACTAACAACACAGGAATAATAAATAAATTCTGAATGAGAACAATTAAAGAGACTATAATCTGCATGTGCCATTAGCTTGGTTTAATTGAAAGAGAAAGAGAGGAGAACAGTTCTACTTTTTCAACATTTTTAGAGGGCTTCTATAGGTAACCGTTTGGCATAACCTAGGGTCAAGGAGGCTCTGATACCAACTTGTCACGCCCGGAATTTCTATCCAAAATTCCAAACACTTACATGAGTGTAAACCCTCGTCGAGGAATCAGCCGAGGCACACAATAACAAATTGATAATAGAGTGCAATTATTATTCTAATTAATAAGTGAATATAAAGTCATTACAGAGGTAGATAGTTTCTCTCAAACAACAAAAATCTAAGCAGCGGAAAATAAAATAAGCAGCGCAGGCGACTCCATCCCACAAGCAGCTTGACCAGGGCTACGCCTAACCCTCCACACCTTCAGCATCACTGTAGAACTCCTCCTCTGATGAATGATTGCAAGGTGAGTATATGACATACTCAACAAGCCACGCAGCAAATATGCAAGTGCAGGGGATAACAAAGGATGGCATAATATAGTCTCATTTGCATAAATGGCATTCAATAAATACTTCAGAATTTAGAAAAACAGTAAAGTATTTAAATAAACAGATACTCAACAAGCCACTCAGCAAATATGCAAGTGCAGCGGATAACAAAGGATGGCATAATATAGTCTCATTTGCATAAATGGCATTTAATAAATACTTCAGAATTTAATAAAACAGTAAAGTGTTTAGTTAAACAGTATTAATCCAACGCTATACAACATACCCGTTGCATAGGCCCAACCATTCTGAACAACCATTCCCGGCTGCACAGTTCTATCTCCAAACCAGGAATATACCTTTCCAAACCAGGAGCTAAACAAGTTATTCCCAATTACAGCATCATTTATTATGGTGAGAGGTATGAGACTAATCACGAAAGACATTGTTAGACCCGCCCATAACCGCGGGCACGGCTATTCGAATAGTTTTACTCTGGCCAGAGGTGTACCACTGTACCCACAAGTCACAACCTCAACATCATGTCAACCATGCGTCGCGATACTTAGCAAGTACCCGAATAGAGATTGTGACAATACCCTTCGCATAACACAATTCAAGCAGTGCACCGTTCCTGGATCATAATCACCCCCTTATAAAACAAGGCATGGACTCCCCGGTGACCCCCGTGGGCTTATCTCCGCCACTTCACAGTCTGGTGCCCCACAATGAACCACACTATACAAAAGGTAAAGCCGTTGCCCACGCTGGCTTGTGGTTGGCACGGTTAATGTTTCACAACCGAAAATCGTGAACCGGTCCTTAATTGTCATCAGCACGACCATCAAAACCATGTGCTCACAACTCACCATTATCATGTTTTACTTGGCATCTTAATTAATCAACCTTTCCTGATTAACCATCATGAGCTACCATTAAGCCATCATTAAGTAATAGTGAATCATTAATTATCCCATTCATGTGAGCTAGTGTCTAAGCATGGCTAAGCATCCTAATTACTTTAGCTAAAACCATATAATGTTCTAGCTAATCCAATTATTAACCAAGTGACAAAGTATAGGTAATCAATAACAAAGGGCTATAACAAAGGCAATAGGTTATTCCCACCCAATGACATTAAAAAATAAATGCAACAGTTGAATAGAAACAATAGCTTTAAACGGGATCAACATGCTCAAAGGGTTGTTTGGGATCTGTGTGACTTGCCTTGCTGGCCTTGGAACTCTTCAAAATCTTCTCCTGCGAAATCGGACTCTCCGGGAACATCGGAATCTAAGCATAAAAGAACAAATCACCAAAACAGCACATAAACAATCAAAAAGCACATGTGGATATTTTTAACATGTAGATCTCAATTTTAGAAAAATTTAGAGACTTGAACCAACTAAATCGAGCTAAGATGAATTAGTTATGAATTTTTAAAGATTAAACCGGATTAAATCATTTATTTAGATTTTAATTGGATTATGATGCAATAAAGAATTATTTTTGAAAAGGAAAAGGATTTATTGCGTCAGCAGGCTCGGGTTCACGTGGACGGGTGCACGGAATCGGTCAACGAAACGAATGGCCGAGATCTAATCTAATCAAAACGGACGGCGAGATCGATCTAATCCACCAGGGTCTAAGGCTGACGTGGCGCTGATGTCGGACGATGAGTCATCACCGGCGGTGGCTCGGCACCTCGCGCTCACCGGCGAACGACGGCGCGGCGGCGCAAACGGAGGGCACCAACGGGTGGAGGGCGACACGGCGTAACTCACCGAGGGCTCGGACGACAACAGAGGGCAACCGACGGCGACGGCGGCGAGGTCGAAGCGCGGAGGCGTTCGGGTCGACGAGACGGCGATGCTCCGGCGATCTTCGATGGAAACGGAGTAGGGACGAGGACGGCGACGACTTGGCGAACCCGACGGCGGCCTTCCCGAGCGAGACGACGATGACCGGAGCGGCGACGACGCACGACCGGACTTCCTTCAGTGCGGCGGCGCACGGGCTCTAGTGGCTAGGGCGCTACGAGCGGCGGCGAGCTGAAGCGAAGGTGGCGACGAAAAGAGGAGGTCCAAGGTCCTTTTATAGGGGTTAGGGGGCGGCGGCTAGGCCCACGGCGACCGGCGACGACGATGGAAGGTTTAGGGTTGGAGGGAGAAAATCAAATCCAATGAGATCAAATCCGGCGATTTCCAAACAAATTAGCCGAAGTTTCCAAAGAGAAAAGGAAGAGGAGATCCCGAGGATCATTTCCCCTCTATCAATTCGATCGATCGGGAAAGAGGCGACGGAATTTTGGAAGGGGGCGGCAGCGGCTTGCGCGGGCTGAGCGCAGCTGCGGCGCGAGGAAGATGACGACCCTGAAAGTGGCCCCACCTGTCAGCGGGAGAGAGGAGGGAGAGCGGGCGGCTCGGCTCGGCGGGCTGACTTGGGCCGGGCGCGACAGGCCGGGAGAGAGAGAGACTTGGGCCGATTTCGGCCCAAAGCCAAAAGAGGACTTTTAAAACCTTTTTCTTTTTAAATTATTCATGAAATGAAATTCCATTTATTAAAAATACTTTCTTG
>CM020186.1:10511046-10533657 GCA_009805545.1 Oryza longistaminata | reverse complement strand
GTCCGGCATCGTCGACCAAACAATGCTTCATTGGGGGACATCTTCAGGCTTGCTTGAAAGCTGTTGTTGTAGGAGAATTCGGCGTAGGGCAAACACCTCTCCCAGTCTTTACTAAAATTCAAGGCACAGGCTCTCAGCATGTCTTCTAGGACCTGGTTTGTCCTCTCCGTTTGACCATCCGTCTGTGGATGATAAGCCGTGCTAAAAGCAAGATAACTTCCTAGGGCTTCATGTACCTTCTCCCAGAAGTGCGAGGTAAACTGTGTGCCTCGATCAGATATAATCCTCTTAGGCACTCCATGAAGGCACACTATCCTGGTCATATACAACTCTGCGAGCTTAGCACCGTTATAGTTTGTCTTGACGGGAATAAATCTTGCCGTCTTGGTGAGTCGATCTACAATCACCCAGATGGAATCGTACCCTGTGGCGGTTTTGGGCAACCCAACTATGAAATCCATACCTATCTCATTCCATTTCCATTCGGGAATCCTGAGAGGTTGCAACAAACCTGCCGGCCTCTGGTGCTCAGCCTTCACCTTCTGGCATACGTCGCAGAGTGCTACGTATTCAGCCACATCTCTTCTCATATTGGGCCACCAATATCCTGTTTTCAGGTCCTGCTACATTTTGGTACTTCCGGGGTGCAATGAATATGCCGATTCGTGAGCCTCTTTTAGGATTAATCCTCTCAGTCCTCCATGTTCGGGTACGTAGATACTCTTTTTATACCATAGAACACCTTTTTCATCGGTTGAAAATTCCTTTGCACGTCCTGCGGCTAGGCGTCCCTTTACTTCTCGGATTTCCTCGTTGTCTTTCTGAGCTTCTTCTATTTGGGTCCTCAGAAGGGGTTGAATGTTCATGGTGTTTACCTGCCCACGAGGCACTATGTGTTGATTTAGCTGGGCCAATTCCTCTTTAAGCTTCGGAGCCATCTCTTCCAATCTCAGATGATTGCAATGGCTCTTACGACTCAAAGCGTCGGCCACGACGTTTGCTTTGCCAGGGTGATAGTGAACCTCGAGATCGTAGTCCTTGATTAATTCCAGCCACCGTCTTTGCCTCAAGTTCAGATCTGACTGGGTGAAGATATACTTCAGACTCTTGTGGTCAGTGTAGATATCACAATGGTTTCCAATCAGATAGTGTCTCCAAATCTTTAGCGCATGGACTACAGCTGCGAGTTCTAGATCATGAGTAGGGTAGTTTTCTTCGTGTGGTCGCAATTGTCGCGACGCATAGGCCACAACCTTTCCGTCCTGCATCAGTACTCCTCCTAGTCCTTGCCTCGATGCATCACAATATATAACAAAGTCCTTCCTGATGTCGGGAAGAACTAGAATAGGCGCCGATGTCAGCTTCTCTTTGAGTTGCTCAAAGCTTTCCTGGCACTGTTCTGACCATACAAACTTCTTCTCTTTATTCTAACTTGAACTTTAATTATTTACTTTGTCAATTTACTTTTTGGGTTTATTCCTAATTAATTATTCATTATTCGTGATTTATGAATTCCGATGTCAAAATCAAATAAAATCAGCAACAAAATCGGCATGATGCAAGTTACTTAAAAAGTTTTTGAAGGTCCATATTTTTGGAGTTTAGATTTTTGTTGATCTAATTTTTAGGGTGTTACAAACCTACCCCCCTTAAATAAATCTCGTCCCGAGATTTCTTACCAGTTTTCAAACAAATGCGGTTATTCCGTCTTTAAGAACTCTTCACTTTCCCAGGTGGCCTCATCCTCGGTGTGATTACTCCATTGTACCTTGTACATATGCCACACTTTGCTCCTAGTCCTCTTCTCGGCTTTATCCAATATCCGGACCGGATGCTCTGGATACGTGAGGTCATTGCTAAGGTGAATTTCTTCCAATGGAGCTTGTTCTTCCGGCACTCATAAGCATTTCTTTAATTGAGATACATGGAAGACTGGGTGTACATCAGCAATATTCTCTAGTAGCTGTAGCTGATATGCGACTTCTCCCCGTCTAGCCATGATTTGAAAAGGTCCTACATACCTTGGTGCTAGTTTTCCTTTGACCTTAAACCTTTTCGTTCCCCTCATCGGAGAAATTTTGAGATATACGTAATCTCCTTCTTTAAATTCCAGATTCCTTCTTCGGGTGTCGGCGTAACTCTTCTGCCGTGATTGTGCCACCTTTAGACGGTCTCGAATCAGGCGGACCTTCTCTTCGGCCTCGTTGATAATGTCAGGTCCAAATACCGCCCGTTCACCTGTCTCAGACCACATCAGCGGAGTCTGGCATCGTCGACCAAACAATGCTTCATTGGGGGACATCTTCAGGCTTGCTTGAAAGCTGTTGTTGTAGGAGAATTCGGCGTAGGGCAAACACCTCTCCCAGTCTTTACTAAAATCCAATGCACAGGCTCTTAACAAGCACTAGGGATGCTTCATTCGGTGTAAAATGATGCAAACATAGAACAGATTTATGTGTGGTAAACATGCAAGGGGAGACCACATGATGTGCACTCTGGGAAGTAAATCTAGGTTTGTTCAAAATTCAATAAAATACATCTAAACAACTTTCTTCCTCGCATCTGATAGTGTCAAAACCAATATCTGCGTACAATATATATATTTTTTTGTAACTTGTTTAGAAAGGGCTCTGAGGGTGGAGCCGAACCCACCACTTTGCAAGTTTGTATCCTAGTTATTTTTCTTGCTCCAAAGATTACAAAGGAACGAATCTTGTGATTAGTCATCTGAATTAGTTCGAAACCAATGCAAAGCCAACTAGTTTGGGTTGTTTGTTGCTACCTGCAGGCCCCAATGCGATGTGAAAAAAATAGTATTTTTTGTAAAAGTATAATGCCATTATCCGCTGAAAGATGTTCAACTTTTTATAATGAATGGACGGAGGAACTGTAAAACACTAGACAACCGATAGAACTAGCAAAATTTGCAGACAACTCCCACTTTTTATCAACGAGTCCAATGATAGTTAATGTTGATAATGCCTACACCAACAGAACTTCCTACTCATTTTCAACCAAAAAAACTAATGTTGTAGTACAAATGAAAATTTAATAAGTGAAAATTGCCATAGGATTTTGCTAACTCTCATGAACTGATATGGTCTAATAGAATTGACAATGTTTCAAATTCTTTCTTAAGTCCCATGGTTATATCATCGCAATTATGTGTGGTTCTGGAGCCATGGGTGTATGACTCCAATCACCAAGGTTCAAATCCTCGTATCCACGATTATGGCTATGTATCCTTATTATAATTGGTGCAAAGGCCTTAAAAAAATTTCACTATATTAGTTGGAGACTCTCCTAGACGCCCTATCCTTAATTCCAAAACTCAAAAAAAAAGGTATCAGGTCAACGGTGAACTCTATGTCCCGATCGGGTGGCATCCCAGGTAAATCTTCTGGAAACACATCAGGAAATCGTTGCACTACTGGGATTCCTTTCATGGGTAGCATGGTGAATATGCCTCCGGCACGTTCGGCCAGTCTAGGATCTTGATCCATAGTTGTTCTCATATCCGATCCCCTGGGTGTGGTCAAGGTAACTTCTCTACGCCTACAGTCGATTACCCCTCTGTTCTTTGTTAACCAATCCATACCCAGTATGACATCCAGGGTCTGAGGTATTAAGACCATAAGATTGGAGGGAAACACCACGTCCCTAAGACGAATTGGTACGTCTATGCAAGCATGACTCACAGTTATCTCGCCCCCAGGTGAGTGTACTATCATAGGCTTTCTAAGTCCCACTAGGGTTAAGTTGTGCTTTTGACTAGCCTTCAGAGATATAAATGAATGCGATGCACCAGAATCGAAGAGAACTTTAACCGGGGTAGAATTGATAGAGAACATACCCATTAGTACGCCCTGATCTTCCTGGGCCTCTTCAGCTCGGACATGGTTCACTTGTCCGCGCCCAAATCCGGTGGCGGTCCTGTTAGACTGCGGAGTCTTGAATAGTCCTCGCCCGGCAGTAGGGGTAGTAGTGCCACGAACAGTCATTGCATTCGCGCCAGTCCGGACAGGAGTTTTTCGTGGATGAGGGCAGTTGTTGGCGTAGTGCCCATATTCCCCGCAGTTGAAACAGTCCACATTCTTCTTGGCTCCAGGGGCAGCCAAGGTTGGTGTAGGGGTGCGGTTCTGAATTGCAGCCGGCCTGTTGAAGTTGCTAGGTGCAGCGGGACGGTTGGTCGCCACGATAGGGGGCTTCCATCCGGACGGAGTGGCTCCCTTGAGTCGCTGAGGCACTGTCTGAGGTGGGCGACTCATAGCAAGCCTCCTCTTGCGGTTGTGTTCCACAGTCCTCTGATCGTTCTCCAGCCTAACGACCTTGTTAATCAGGCTCTAGAAGCTCTCGTGGTCTTGCCCAATCATAGGTCCACGCAATTCATTATTCAGTCCTTCTATGAACTTGTCGATCTTTTCCTCTTCATCTGCAAGGTCTCCAATTGCATAGCGGGCCAACTGAGTGAACGTGTTCAGATATTCCTGCACCGTTGTATTCCCTTGCCGCAGTCTTCTAAACTCGTTCTTCTTCATGCGCATCACTGCAGCAGGTACGAAGTTCTCGCGAAACGCTGCAGTGAACTCCTCCCAAGTGGGTTCCCCAGCATCATCTTCCCGAGCTTCCTTGTAGGTGTCCCACCAATCACTAGCGGGTCCCTCCAATTGGTTTACTGCGAGGATCACTTTGTCGGCTTCACGTACCCTGACAAGAGTCAGTTTCTTCTCTATGATGCGTAGCCAATCTTCTGCTTCCATGGGCTCGTCATTAAAAGAATGCAGCTCCACAGATGTTGACTCAAGGCAGATGATGTTTATGCAAGAAATAATTAGGAAAGCAAGCCAGGGCTCTGTTTATCCTGAACAGAGCTAACACTGTCCCACCAAATGAGGTTTGTCCATCACATCGAACAGTTTATTTAGCCCCTTTGACATGTATTGTTTGGGAGTATAGCATTCCTGGTACCTTCCAAGCCTATACACATCGTATTGAAATGCTAGTAGCACCAGTCATGTTTCCCTTCAGGCCAACTGAAAACTCAGACATCTATTTAAAAGATAGTAGACCTTTTTTTAGACTTAAAAGGTAGGCACAATTTGGATGGCATAGAAGAGATTTTCTCTTAATTCAATGCAACAAGAATGCCATGTGTTGTTAATACTTCTAATGGCAAAGATTGCAACGTCGGGATGCATTTCTGGTACACCATGGTACCTTGAAACCTGGATATATGTTAGTAGGAAGGACTGCAGGAATGCATTTACCATGATGTTATTACTGCTCACCAAGTCTACACGGTGGTCTGTATAGCAAGCCATGAAAACAGCACTCTTTGAGAAATTTCCCTAGCTGGTCGATCTCCTCCCACATGTGTATGTGCTCGATCCCAATACATCCCAAACCTATATGTATGTGATTCTATAAGAATTGCTTTTGTGGAAGATCCATTTCAGTCTGCTCCATTCTAGATGTTCAACATTTTTTTTTAGCGTGGCCAAATCAATTTCTACGTTTTGATTGCTTACAAACTACAATAGCAAACATATTTTACACAAGCCGTGAGAAGTTTGGCATTGCCCTGGTTTTAAGGTATCAAAATATACCGTAGATTAACGCTAAAAATTGTGTTACTTTCCAGTATATCCTCAAAGCTTATAGTCATTCATGCTAGCAACTAGCAACCGTGTGAGCCTAGTATGTTGCACCAATTTTATTGGTTGAACGTCGCTATTCTCAATGGTAAGTGGGCTTTTATTTGTGATGGGCCACAGAACCTTTTTTTTTCCTGTCCTTGAGGAGATATGTTCTATTAGTGTGACTTTTTTAACCTCCTTATATATTTGTATTGTTGAGGTACCTGAAAGTTTTGTGAATTAATACTAGTAATTAAGTGTAATACCATTCAGTATCTCTTCAATAACCATAAAACCACTGAGGAAAGTATGAATTAATTAATTAACATGCATCAACAGCCCATTCCACTGCAATTTGCTCCACATTAATTTGTTTAGTTTCTTCTCAGAATATGGCAGTGAGGGGAAGACAAAATATTGGATGGAATAGAAGGGGCGAGAAAACTGTTCTGTCAAGCACAACTAATTGTGAATATTTCCAATGCTGGTTCACATTTCTGATTCACCAATCACCAGTATCTTCTAGTCTGGATATATGTTAGAAGGTGAGGAGTGCAATTACCACGATAATGCTACTTATCCTCAGGCTCTATATCAAAAAGCATGAAGACAACAGGTATGCTTGAGAAATTACCCAGCTTTACACTCCCACAAGTATCTGCAATCCCAATACATCCCAAATCTGAAGGCATGTAATTCTAAGAAGCATTTCTTTGTTTGAAGATCCATGGTCATATCAATTTATCAATGTCAATTGCTAGTCACGCTGGATTTTGGAACATATCTTTTACATGCATTTCGGCCTGCTCCATTTCAAATGTTTCAACAACACACCCTGCTCCATATCACTCCCCAATTTAAAAAAGATAAATATCATGTGAAGCTCGATTTAATGATTCCAAATCCTCCATAACGAGAGAAATAAGAAGGCCTAATTAAGAAATAGAGAGGCGCCTAAAAAATCTTATTCGGAATAATCAATATGCAAATAGAAGATAGCGAGAAAATTTCACTATTATTTAGCAAAGATTTTGGCACAATAAGAAGTTGATATAGCCATATAGGTTTATGGACCGCAAGTAGAGTAGACGATGATATGTCAATTTGCAGAGATCGTTCTCACTGAAACTGTCAATTTGAGATGCAATGCCTTATTGATGTAAATACCTATGCAGGGAACTTGTGGTGTTTCTGTTCAAGTAAGACCGGAAACCTTCTAGAGAAAACATCATTTAGCTATCTGAAAAGAAAAAAAAATCAAAGTAACTTCAATCCATTACCATAGGGCATTGTGACATAAAACTTCAAAAACAGAGAGTAAAAAGGATCAAAACTACACGGTGTGATACAAAACTTCGAAATGAAAGAAACAGTTGTAAGACCAACAGAAGCCTCTTCACAAAAAACCTGTTCCCATTTACAACATTGCTGCCCGTGTCAAGGCAAGATACCAGAATTTGATTGGGCTACATCATCATATTAGTGGGTTTGAACAACCTCATTGCCTTTAGCTTCTAGTTTTCTATCAAAGTCCCACTCGGTGAAGAAAATCCCTTCTCTCGATACCTCATGTTTAGTCTCCTTGCATTCAACAATTTGGGGCCCTACTATTCCTAATACCTTCCATGCCTACAAATACTATGAGGCTGCATAAATCATACTATATGCTTGCCGTCAGGACAACTGAAGCCAGCTATGTGCTAAAAGTTTGTGTGCTAGTGGTTAAGGTCAATTAATAAATTTCACCAACTTTAGTACAGTTTTTTACTGTTGACTAATATGTAGATGTAAGAATTGTCTCTGGTCTGGTCTAGATATACCCCCTATGTTGAGAAGCATGGTGAAGCTAGAAACAAGCACTAGGGATGCTTCATTCGGTGTAAAATGATGCAAACATAGAACAGATTTATGTGTGGTAAACATGCAAGGGGAGACCACATGATGTGCACTCTGGGAAGTAAATCTAGGTTTGTTCAAAATTCAATAAAATACATCTAAACAACTTTCTTCCTCGCATCTGATAGTGTCAAAACCAATATCTGCGTACAATATATATATTTAGAGGAAGCCGGCCCGAGGAGGGAGAAAGAGGCTGTGGGCTGAGGGAGGGAGAGAGTAACACTTGGGCCGAAAAAAGCCCAAGGACAGAGAGAGGGATTTTAATTTGTTTTCCAATTATTTTAATAGGTTAAATAAACTTTGTGGTATTAAAATTATTTATTGAGCTCCGAAAATTCACGGAAAATTTCTACAACATACACAATCGCAACGAAATTTCTGTGTTCTGCCCTTTTATTTGTCTTTTTTTATTTCTATTCCTAATTTTGATTTTTCTCATATTATCAGTTTTTAATATTATATTTGTAAATCGCGACAAAATTGCTATAACGTCATAGGTTTTGGGCCAGTTCATGACGAAATCGATAAACTGTCACGGTATTATGGGCCTTGTATCCATAGTTGCATATCTGTGACGATCTCTGAGAACATCATAAAAATTTCGTCAAATTTCGTTACAGAATAAATAGTTTCTTGTAGTGACATTTAAAAAGAGAAGGAGCAGCAGTGGATGAGACACTAGGAGCGATAGAATGGAGTTCACGAGGGGAGCCAAATAGTGACTTTGCTGTGTCGTTTCTAGCGCCAAGTATTCACTGACATGGAATAAAGCCGGTCGCAGTTGAATATTCTTGGGAGGGCTAGCATCACTCTAGCCCTAGGGCGACGCAGGCGACTCCCGTGCCCCGGCCACTGCCGCCATCCTCCTCGTCCCATCCGCCTCGCCGCCACCCAAGTGGCCTGCCATCAAATCATCTAGCTGTAAGGATGACGGTGGCGAGGCTCCTTATCCCCCCAGTAGCATTGTGGTTGGGGCACCTAGGCGCCCAAGGTGGAGGTTGCCTAGATCTGGGTCACCATGGCTGGATCCGATGAGGGGATGTTGGTGGGCATCTTTGGCCGTGGTGGTAGGCCGTGAGGCAACAGGAGTAGTAGAGTTAGTGGCTGGATGATAGGCAGTGATAGAGACAATTGCTGGTCCTCTAGGCGGTGATGGAGACTGTTGTTGGGTTACAGGAGACGGATACACGACCGCTGAGGTTGGATCCCTCCAGATCCGCTTGGTGGGGACAGGCGGTAGCGGTGACGGTAGTGACGACGCGGTTGGGTTACTTTGTCCCTGAACAGCTGCAGCATTGGAGGAGGATGCTAGCAGGGTAGTGGGCGGTGGTGAAGGCAACAATGGGGGCTGTCGGATTTGGCATCCCCACATGCAGATCCAACGTGCTCTTGACCAGATCCGGAGAGGTGGCGGGATGGATGGCGTCGAGGTGGTGCGATGAACAGTGACGGCGTGTGGCTAGGAAGTGACATGGTGCCTTGATATGGCTTTCCCCGGCGAGCTGGACCTCGGCAACAACGAGCGATGACGATGGAGGAGGGGTGACGAAGGCAGCAGTCCTCCCCTAACCCCTTCTCCTATCATGGTGACGGTGGCGGTGATGTGGTTTGTCCATTTGTGTCACTACTACAAAAACAGTTTTTCATGGCGTCACCCTAAAATTTTCGCTGGTGGCCATACACGAAAACTGCAGCAACAAAGTAATGAGGGGTGGGGGGCTTCGGACCGCCAGCGAAAATTGATCTTCGCTAGCAACGGAGTTGAGCGGGCCACCAGCAAAGATATCGCAGTTTTCGCTGACGGCGAACTTAAGACACAGCTAGAGAAGATGGCAAATTTTTGCTGGCGGGCGAGTGGCGTGGCCTCCAGCGAAGATGTAGCTATCTTTGCTAGTGGCCGACTTAAGCCACCACCACTCCTATTGGCTTTACAAGCGGATAACTTAAGTGACAACCATTGAAAATTGATTTTTGCTGTCGGCTGCTGCTAAAGAGAACAGCCTGTGAAAATCATCGCCACACTAAAAAAAATAGTGACATTAAAAACCACCACCCACCTACTGCCTCCTTCTCCTCGCTCCTCCTCTTCCTCTCCAGATCCACCCACCCACCCACTGGCCACCGCCTCCTCCTCCTCCTCTCAAGATCCCTCTCCTCCTCCCTCACCGGCGGCACTCCATTCCTCACCCAACGGCGGTTGTCGTACCCCTCTCCTCCTCCCTCCCCACCAGCGGCGTACAACGGCTCCAAGATGCTCTCGGCGATGGCGGCTCTCACGTCAGGATCTCTCGGCGGCGGGTGGTGGCGCAGCAAGACCAGCGGTGGCACAACAAAGGGGATGCGGCGGTAGCGAAATTGCCCTCCCCTCACCTCCCCTCCTCTGTCCATAGGGGAGGAGGCCAGCAGTGGCACCCTTGCCCTCCCCTCTCCTCCTAGGTCTGTCTAGAGGGGAGGAGGCCGGCAGCAGCGGCAGCAACATTAATAGAGGAAATGGCTTCCTTCACCTCCCCTTTTCCAAATCTGGCAGGAGGGGTGGCAGCCAGCAGATGGCCGGAGGTGGTGGCTTCGGCGGTGGCTTCGGCGACCGCTAGTCCCCAATGGCTTTGGTGGCTAGGGTTCTTGTGAATTGAGGGATACGCTGGGGAGCTAGGGTTTTAGTGATGAATTTTTATGTTCCGTTCTTCCATTTGATGCAGCGGTGATGCAGACGATTCGATTTGAATTTCATGTTTGATATGTGGAAATGGGATGATTTGATTTGAATTTCTTGTTTGATTCATGGAAATGGGCAGCTGAATGCATATGGTTTTTTTTGTTGCCAAAATCCATCTGCACTGTCGGTCATCTTAACTCACCGCTTGCAAAAATTGGATTTCGACAGATGGTCGGTTAAACCTAGTTGCTTGCGAAAACCATTTTCACTGGCAGCTGGGCTAGGTTGCCCACTAGTGAAAATGATTTATCGCTGGCGGCTGGTTGCCGCCATTGAAAATGGTGCATTTTGGCCATTGGTTGCTGGCGGCAGTGCTGACCGTCGTAGAAAACCCAAGCTGGCTGCCAAGAAAAATCAATTTTGTAGTAGTGTGTAGATAAGAGGGAGAGACCGCGGAGCTCACTAGAGTGGTGCTGATGGTGACAGCTCTCCTCCATCACGACGATGATCTACGGTGCTAGCAATGGAGGGATGTAGTGGCACTAGCGCGGTGTGACAATGTGCGGGAGACATGTCTCTTCCTCAGGATGGGACTCCTACATGGTGTCTGTCTGGCGATGGGGCGCTAGTGTGGTGGCTAGTGGGTGCAAGGGAAAGAGGTTCTCTGGTCGAAAGCCTAAGCTGTTTTAGGGTGAACAGCGGCAGCGTTTTCTAGCACTGCTTGGAGGCGTTGTTGTGAAGTCTTCTTCCTTCCCAATCGAATCCTTTGGGTGAAAACTTTGTCCTTGTTTCCAGGGATAGGCGATGGCTGCGCCCTAGGCGTCACAGCTTTGTTGGAGGTATTGTTTGAAGGTCATTTCGCACTAATCTATTCTGTAGAGGGTTTGTTTTCCAGCTGTGGCGCTTTTGTCCACCATTTTGGCGGGTCCGCGTGGTGGAGAGCAGATCCATGCTTCTCTCTCGCCCTCTCCCTCTCAGATTTGACTGCAGTGGGATGTTGTGTTCTTGTCTATTTCTCAGCGGCGGGCCATGTGTTGTAGGCATGTGGCATGACATGTTGTATTTCCTTTTTCTATCTATAGCCTTCTAGGGCTATAGTCTTGTAAAACTTTTCTATTATATCAAATGATATCTCGCACTATCATGTGCGGGTTTCGTTTAAAAAATAGAATGGAGCTAGCCGGGGAGTATTAGGGCTCCCTGATGTTTTCCAATCTTGATTGTTGCAAATAATAGAAGGGAAAGTGCGGTAATTGCCAATCCGATTTTAGTGAAGGTTGTCATCAACATCTCTAGTTCCCCGGTTTCTAGTACAGCTTACCGTGGGTGTCTCTTTTTTGGTGTTCCATAAAGTGGAAAGCGCGATAATTTAGGATGTACTAATAGATCCGAAATTTGGAAATTATAGAATTTTCAGAATTTTTTAGTCCGAAATAATTAAATTTGTACAAATTTGGTCAATGATGGGGCGAAGGTTGGTGGGAGACCAGAAGGGTTGGCAAGAGGAGGAAGATCGAGAACTCCACCTCCCCGCATGGAAAAAGGTGTTGGCCATTAACGCGTGATTAATTATGTATTAGCCCATAAAAACTTGAAAATGGATTAATATAATTTTTTAAAACAACTTCCCTATAGAAAACTTTTGCAAAAAAACGCATCATTTATCAGTTTGAAAAGTGTGCGTGCGGAAAAAGAAGAAGGTGAGTTGGTTAATTAAGAAGGGTGGACAACATAGCCAGTTTTGAACTTACTTGGGTGTTGTGTCCATGCCTCTAATAATCTTTCAGCCCATCTTCTTATTGGTTCTCTATTCTACTGCTCCTCCGTGTAAATAATACTTGACATTTTGGATAAGACTAATATCAAATATTAAAATATTTTACTATAAATATTTTCTTAAAAATATATATATTACTTTATCATACATATAGTTTAGTCTAAAAAGTACTTTAATAAAATCATACATTTGTTGATATTTGTATCTATATTTTAATAAAAAGTATTGGTCAAAGTTGTTTCTTTAAACTGTATCCTTGTTTAAATGGCAACTATTATCTATCTAGAGGGACTAGTTTTTAATATGATTTGATAATAAAAACCATTCTACCCATTTTAGATAAACCTGCAGTGGCCAGGGGTTTAGGATGGATAGATGGTTTTGAAGTAGATATAGTTGAGATGTCTTCGAAATATCCTTTGCCCTCGATTCAAAATTCTTTCCTATATCTCCCATTTAAATTTTTTGTTGATTTTTTAAATTTTATTTAGAGTGAATTGCACTTTGGGCAGAATTTGTCAGGAAGGTTTACTTTGGACCACCTTTCACATAATATTTTTCTTTGGACTACGTATTTTGGCCCTATTTCATTTTGGACCAGCCCAACTCTCTTAGCACATCAACAGCCTCAAGAACATCGACATGCTCATGTCGACGATTTTTCCAATTTACATATATGTCATGCTTTTGATGGATAAGTGATTGGATGTGACTACAGAACAGTATTAGGGTGATCTAAGAGCAATAAGGGTAAAGATACCTAATCCAAACTGAAAAACAAAGGATAATGGATGGCCCGAAGTAAAATCACTCTTATTTATTACCAAGCTTGCTATTATCTTAAAATCACAACCAAGTTTTACTTGTTACTACCTCCATCCCAAAATAATTATAATTCTATGTTGTTTAGCATATATTAAGGTTTGAAAAGAAAGACTATGGTGCCCCTCATTAAATGGATGTTTATGTGAGAGTGGGAAGATGGTTGAGGGTAAAATAGGGAGAAATTTAAATGAAAGATGATTGATGGGGCAATTAGTACTCTAGAATTACAATTATTTTGGGACAAATTTTGAATCCCAAAAATATAATTATTTTGGAACGGAGGTACTACAATATATTCTACTCCCTCTCTCTCTCTCCCCGTTTTAAATTCCTTGCCATTCTAGTCTTGTACTAGGTTAAGCATTTCTTTCCTTTGACTGTCAATTTGTAAAAGTTTACATAGATTAACATCATAAGATTATGATTTTAGATTTACCATCAGAAATACTTTCATAGAATATAACTCATGTATTGTTAAACTACATGAATCGTTAAAAATATATGGTGAAAATTATAAATATTTGTTTTAGGACAAAGATAGAATAACAAGTAATGTGAAACGGTGGGAGTATATATAGTTTTTAGCATGATGAGTGATATGAAAATGTTTTGTTTGGCCATAATAAGTTTTACGTATTCTCCTTTTGCCCCGAATAATTAGGATGTTGTATACTATATCGTCCAAATACTCATTTTGTTTGTCGATCAAATTATAATTTAACTGACGTGTATATCCATTATACTAAATCCCATGAACTATGGGATATAGAAGTGTAACACCATATCACTAAAATCTATATTACCCTGGCTCTACATATTAAGAGAGATACTATACTAAATTCCATGAACTATCACATACCAAGTTAACTCGTGTGTTTATATTCTAGTTATTTTGCTGCTCTACTTTTGCTTGAAGTGAGATCACGAAATAATTACATACTTACATACCTAGCTAATGAAGTTGGCATCCATATTGATGTTTCACTGCAGCTATTCGATGAAATCTCTGCGCCCCACATTCTGCATAACAAGTGCATCGCGGTGTCTCCAGGACCAAGTGATGTAAGTAGAAGAAAGATCTTGAACGAGGAGGTTGACTTACTGCAAAACCCACCACCTCGTCCTCCGATTGAATGCATTGTAAGTTGATCAATTGTAGTTCAATACAATTGGTGAGAATTAATAGTTATTTATATAATAGTGTCATTGTTATTTATCCCTTTTTTTAATATAAATAAATAACTATTATTATGACATTGTATCGAGTATCCCCTTAGAAAATAAATAAAGTGAATCAGAGAGTAGAGTTAAAATTTCACGAGACCTAAGATTTTCACAGTACTACATTATATTATGTAAAAGAGAATAAGTTTTATAAAATTACAGATACTTAACCAAACTATCACAAAACTACATACATATTTAAGAGTGTGTGTGTATATATATATATATATATATATAGGGATGCGCTAAACCGCGCCTGGGTGCACCTTTTCTCACCCCCAGGCGCCCCACCCCACACCCCAATCCCCCCGAACACTCATCACCCGCACCTTTTTGGAATCACGTAAAGTAAAAATTTTGGAGTATAACTACTGTTATGTTGGAGCTGTAAACGTTGTAACTGTGATTAAATTCGCACCAAATCTATAGTTTTGTGATAAATTTTCTATCTAATATGTAGTTTTGTGATGCTTCATCTTAAATATATAGTTTTGTAAAAGAAACTGGTCCTAAATATGTTGACTTGTGATAAACACCTTAAAACTTTAGTTTTGCGATAATTTAATCAAACTATCTATAGTTTTATCAAATTTACTCTATATATAAACCTTCTATATATCAACCTAGCTTGACAAATAAAATTGTTTAGCACTGACAAAAGAGCTTGTTGGCTTTTTCCTACATACATTATGGGAATGTTCCATTTGAATGAGCAACTTTTCAATTTCTTGGGAAAATACAGGAGTACCCGCACTATCTGTTGTATTTTTGGGTTAATAATAATGCCACGCGTGAAACTCTTGGGATCAAGAAGGTAAATTAATAGATTTTGTCCATTTCAATATAATAGTTTATACATGTAGTTTAGATATCAAATGTTGTTTTTTTTATCTTCCTGCCCTAACAAATTAGGGGACCGTGAATGAGTGGGTGAGGTGCCACCAAGGGGATCTACCTTATGATGAGGATATCGTAAACGGCATAGAGTATCATCGTAAGGTTGCATCACTGAATTACCGAACTTTGGTATATAGGTATGTATGGTTCAAACTATATTTGCATAGGGAAATTAAATAGATCTGTATTTTTCATGATAAATAGAAATTGTGTAGTTACCTTTACAGCAAATTGGTAATGGAATTCGCAAGTACCGAATATTCATTTATGTATTTGGAGTAATGTATCTTAATTTGAACCCCTAACTAGCTATTGTTTCTTTTGACACTTGATTACATAAAAACTGAAATAGAAATTACCAATAGCCAATAGGGATCACACCATATGTAGAAAGTACTCATGCCACATCATGTTGCCGCTGTTGGCCCAAAACCAGAGATTGTGGGTTTGGCTCAGATACCACTTGAGTGTGCACAAGCTTTGGCTCTGATACCACTTGTTGGCCCAAAACTGGGAGATGTTGCCCCAACCGAGAGAAAGTCTTGCTACACACCAAAAGCTAGCTCAAGAGGTGAGGGGCTTCCCCCACTTTTAAGTTGGTTCAACTCCTCCTAGATAAGCAATGTGGGACTATTCCCAACAGCCGCAGCTCACCGGCCGGCCCGTTTTTTCTTGCTTTATTAATTGTCTCATTTTTTAATCCACTCGAGAGATGTTTTTTTTTCACTAATTTCTCATCCCTTCCTATTTTATTTGTATAGTGGCGACCATGATGCTGTTCTGCCATTTCTTAGTACCCAAGCATGGGTGAGATCACTCAGCGACCACATTGTGGATGACTGGAGGGCCTGGCATCTTGATGGCCAGTCTGCAGGGTCAGATATTTGCTTCAGCATATTAGTTCATTTAATAACAGGCCACTTCAGAATATTTTTAGAATACATATAAAGGTACAAACTATTTTGAACAATAATACTTATGCATGTGTGCTCTGAAATGTAATTGATTCGCAGATTCACCATGACGTATGGAAACAATGTGACGTTCGCTACTGTGAAGGTAAAAGCCCACATATTTTATTTCCTCTATGCATAGTTTATTATCGTTTCCAACCAAAGCTAGCTCTTTATATGCCAGTATCATTTAGAGAAATATTTCAAATTAAGGATGTATAAGTCATTGAAAATTCTGTTATGCTACAGTTTTAAATACGAATGAAACGTTTCAATTTCCAAGATACTAAACAATATTAAAAATTATTCAAATAAATAAAGAATTAAGTCTTGCTTGAGTGTATACACCGCTAGAGATTACTATATGAATTTATCATAATCATTTAAAGAAATCAATTAAGGATTTGTCCCTTGAGTTATTATAATACCGTCTTATTTGTGAGTCCGAAGAAAAAGCCATGTTGGTAATCTCATGATAGCTTTGATGTATTAGGCTGAGTTCAGGAGGTGGAGTAACTCCACTTCCCCACACGGGGAACGGTGTTACCTATTAACACGTGATTAATTAAGTATTAGCAAAAAAGAGCTTGAAAAATGGTTTAGTATGATTTTTAAAAGTAAGTTTCCTATATAAAACATTCGCAAAAGCATGCGCACAGAAAAAGAAGAATGTGACTTGGGAAAGAAGGGGAAGAACACAGCCTTAGGCTGCGTTTGGATGAGGAGGTTCCCAGCCCCTTTCCCTCGCATTCTGCGCGCACGCTTTTCAAACTGATAAATGGCGTGTTTTTTGCAAAAAGTTTCTATACGAAAGTTGCTTAAAAAATCATATTGATCCATTTTTAAAAAAAAATTGCTAATACTTAATTAATCACGGTCTAATAGACCGCTCCGTTTTCCGTGCACAAGATTTGGGTTCCCAACCCATGGTATCGAACACAGCCTATTCTAAGTAGTGTCCACCACAAAGGCTATTCTAATCAATTAGGTAATCCTAGGTTGTTCAGTCAATGTGGGTAGCTTGCAAACAAAAAATTGACTATTAATTTTTGTATCTTTACTACAACAATATGTGTTAAATAATTTAATTTCAGGGCGGAGGACATACTGCACCAGAGTACCAGCCAGAGAGATGTTTTGCAATGTTCAGCCGTTGGATTTCCAACAGGCCACTTTGATCTGCGTACATTCGATGTAATCTAGGTATTTAACTTCAATAATGGTGAACTGGACTCTCCACATCATGCTGAGGAACACATGTGCACTTTCTATTACAGAGGTCTTATATAAAAAAGCTTATGGTTTGATGTAATGGATGGATCGCATGGTGATACCAAATCCAGATCACTAGTGCTCTGTTTTGTCTTCAAGGATTGGGATTGGTTTTGATGGTATTTGATTCTTTTCCATTTTTTCTTTAAATGAACCACACACCAGGAAATGCGAGTTTCATATTAATACAGTAAGAAAAAAATAAGATTACAATCCTGAGAGGCTATAATCATGAAAGAAAGAAAAAAAAGGCACAGCACTATCCACCACGAAACTGACGACCCCTATATATCACCTCGAGGAAAGAACTCACCAAGCCAACCACCGCTAAGCTTGATTTATCACCAACAACTTTACAAAGGGACATAGATGCCGCTCCGCCTTACCACAGCTCCAAGCTACAAGCAATCCACGAACTTCTAGTCGTCCCTGCAGAGAAGGGGTTGTCAAGGAGAAGGGCAAGAGATAAGAAGATTCACTCGTCCCTCGTGCAACAACGATGGTGATTTCCAAGAGTATAGCCAAAAGTCAAATAAATTGAAGTCGAGAAGAGACAGAAATAGGACCTCCTAGACAACGCTTCGGTCACGATGCCAATAAACACAAGCAAAGAGTACATGAAAAGTAGACAAAGAGGAAGAGATAGATGACAACATGTGGGTCCCTTATTTAGAAAGGGGAAATTATGAGAAAATGGCGAGGAGATTATGGGAAAATGATGAGGGATGAGTGTGAAATAGATTTTTGCAATCAATTGAAGGAGAAAATGCATGGGAAGGCATATCGACGTGGCGGTGATGCTAGGGTTCCAGCCGACAAGAAAAAACGATGACGAAAAAAGGAAGGTTAGCACGTGCGTAACAAAAATCTGCGACGGAAAAAACCGGATTAACAAAATAAAAGGAAGCAAAAAAAAAAAAAAAGAGAGCAAGGCATCAAACAAGCCTGCAACGGAAAAAACATCGAAAAAAATTCGAATCGACCATAAACAACAGGAAACCTTATAGATTTTTTTATTATATAATTATCGGTAGGTATAGTAGATATAAACATGGAGAAATAGAACAGATTAGAAGCATAATAAATTGCATCCTCCATTACGTGTTTCTTTTTTATTAATAAGAACTTAAAAAAAATACCCGTGCGTTGCACGGGTGAAGGATTTTTTCTTACAAAATCATAAGCTGTAATTAGGAGTCTGATGTCTCAAGTTAGCATGTAAGTTTGTCTATTAAAGAGATTTGTAAAAAAAAGCGAAAGAACTTAAAAATATGAATCAAATAGGGATATGTATTTAAAAAACGAATAGACTTAATACCGACTCAAAAAGGATTACGTACCGAAGTACTGCAAAAACATCTTCAATTTTTATATCTTTTAATATTAGTTAAGAATAATAGATTAGATTAGAGAATAATAGATATATAGGGATGATGCTTTTTTTCTGCCCCTTTTACCATATAATTTTTGCGTTGCCTACCAATGAGATTTTTTTCGCTGCTTTTTATTTTCTGACGTTGTTTTATTGGCTTTTTTATCGCCACTTTTTTTTTCATTGATTACGAATCAGCCTTCTTTTTCGCTATTTTGTTGGACGGCGTTTTTTTCGCGGTTTTTTTCCGCTCGTTATTTTATATGGCGTTTTTTTTTTTTTTTGCACGAATCGGACCTCTTTTTGGCTATTGTTTTTGGACGGGACTTTTTTTTCGCACGAATCGGACTTCTTTTTCGCTATTATTTTTTACGGCGTTTTTTTTGGGCTTTTTTTTCAGATGGCGTTTTCTTTTTCGCGTGACTTTTTTTTCACACGGAGGATGGAAACATTTTAGACTTTTTAAGTAGTACTAGCAATAGTGCCCGTGCGTTGCAACGGGAAAAACACCGTTTGATAGTGTGACACCTTAAAAACCTCAAATCGGTAAAAATCAAGTCTAAATTGATATATTAACAAATAGGTAGAACCGAGTCTAATTTGATGAATTAGCATAGGATTTAGAATTTAGTTTTAGATTTATTTTTCGAGCCTAGTTAGGAGTTTATCCGACGGACTTTAATTTAAAAAATCTGAGCCATATTGTTTGATCAAATTTACTTTCGGCCCAGGTCTTCCCAAGCCGGCCCAAACTTGGGCTGGCCATCTTCGGTGAGCCGAGTCAATTCGACGGCCTGCAAGTCGAGCAGCTGACCACGGCACATATGCGGGGACGGTCCGATACACTTCCGCAGCCCATTGGGCACAGCGTAATCTGTTGCTGCGGCGGCGGCCTGACGCTAGGCAAATCTGAGCCGTCCGATCTAATGGACGGCTCCGATCGTCCTCTTGCCGAATGAAGTGCCGACCAGGAGAGAGGGGCAAAACCCTAGCTCCCAAATCTCTCTCTCTCCTGATCCCATTTCTCTTGGGCGATAAGCGAGCGGAACAACGGCGAAGGCGGCGATGGCGGTTTGGCAAGCTAGTGCACGCGTGCGGTAATGACCGCCGAGCAGCTCCTGCTTTGCCGGCTGTGGGGCGCACCCGAGGGCGGCACAAAGCCGTGCCACGGCGTTGGTGGTCTGGCTAGGCGGGCGCGCAAACAGCGACGAGCGCCGAGCGGCATGGACCTCTCGGTGGGAGGGGCGACGCCAAGCCGACGCTTCCCGTCTTCGGCAAGGTATGGCGGAGGGGTGCTCCAGCACAGCGCGCGCACAGGGAACCCGACGCGACTGCGAGGAGGTGAAGGTGTGGCGGTGCCGCTTCCCGGAAAGCTCCGGTGAGCTTTGGGACTTCAAGTCCGGTAAGTAATCCGAACCCTTAGCTTAATTGATTTTGACTGATAGGGTTCTTCAAATTTGGGGAATTTTGTCGGGAAATTTTAATCTATTTTATTCCCTCTTTTCGAGTTACGGGAGTTTCAATATCGTTTATCCTCTTTTAATTTTGGGAACTTCAATCTAGTTTATCCCTTTGCTCAATTTCTTTTTTTTTTCTGCTTTGGCCAGTGTTTCATCGCATGGGCGGGGACGGAGGGCGCCGCTCGGTCCCCTCGAAAAGATTGAGATTAAGATAAGATAAGATTTTTACAGACGACGGAAGTAAATTCAATCGTAAGATACTATTTTATTCTTTTTTGTTTTAATATTTTTTTTGCCTTTTTTGTTTCGTTATTACGGATGATGGAAACGTTTTCAAGTTTTTAAGCAGTAGAGATAGAGATATATACTACAATGTCACGCATAATAGTATTCGATTTTTTTACCGCGTCACGTATAATTCCTTTTTTTTTGGAATTGTACCGAATTCGTTTTTTTCCGCCTTTTTTTTTTACCACGTCCACAAAATCGGATTCTTTTTATTTTTTGCCTTTTTTTCACCCGATTTTTTTTTCGCCTGGTCTTTTCACCCGATTCCTTTTTTTTATCGGACAGTCCTTTTTTTTATTTTTTTTCGCCTTTTTTTTACACGGGATCGGATTCTTTTTTTCCCCCGGTTTTTTCTCGCCCGATTTTTTTTCACCTGGTTTTTTTTCGCCCTTTTTTATCGCGTCCACGGAATCGGATTCTTTATTTTTTACCCTATTTTTCGCCCGATTTTTTTTATCGGACAGATTTGGTTTTTTTCGCCTTTTTTTCCATGGGATCGGATTTGTTTTTTCCCGGTTTTTTCTCCCCGATTTTTTTTCGCCTGGTCTTTTCGCCCGATTCCTTTTTTTTTATCGGACAGTCGGTTTTTTTTATTTTTTTCGCCTTTTTTTACATTGGATCGGATTCTTTTTTTCCCGGTTTTTTTCGCCTTCTTTTACTGCGGTCACCGAATCGGATTCTTTATTTTTTACCCGATTCTTTTTTTTATCGGACAGAGTCGGTTTTTTTGGCCTTTTTTTACACGGGATCGGATTTGTTTTTTCCCAGTTTTTTCTCGCCTGATATTAATCGCACACGGACCTTTTTCTCTTCTTTTTACGTGAACTCAAAGGGAGTCGGATGTATTTTTTACGGGAGTCAGATTTTTTTTTTGTTTTTTTACTGTTTTTCTCGCTTTGTTTTCTGTTTTCTCGCTTTTTTTTTCTTTCCTACGGACAACGGAAACATGTTGTATTTTTTAAGTAGTAGAGATAGAGATAGAGAAGAGATAGAGATAGAGATAGTAGAAGTAGAAGATTATAGATAGATAGATAAAAATGAAAATACAAGCATATTACATGGTTACGGGAAAAAAAAGAAACTAGCATACTAACGCAGCAACGCTAATGTTCGTGAGGCCATCAAGCAAATAAAATGGAGGTAGCTTGTCTTTGTATGCAATTTAGATGTACTAGCAAAATGCCCGTGCGTTGTACCGGGTAATGATATGGTGACTGAAATTTGATTTGAACTATTTATATGAAGAAAATGAATTGTAATTTAATGAAATATAAATTTTCTGCAATATTAATTATACTCTTTGAAATTATAGCAAAAGTGGTCGTGCGTTGCAACGAAAAGGAAAAAAGATAAAATTGAATTAAAACATATTAAATTCTAATTAAATGAAATACAAATTTTCTGAAAAATTTTGGTATTTTTTAAGTAGGTAGGTATATAATTAAATTAATTTATAAGTAAAGTAAGTGCGATAAATAAAATGTTATGGTTGGATTTAATTTTTATTAAATTTTCTATATTAATTACACTCATTGAAATTTTCTTGGAATTTACATAGCTTAATTGCTAATTTTGATAATACAAATATCATTTCAGCATTTACTTAAATAAAAATCTAAATAAAAATCTTTTTTTTCTCTATGGGCTTTTTTCAGCCCATTTTCTTCTTCAGCTCGCAAGCGACCAAAGTCTACTTAATACCCCCATACTCCTTCTCTCACTTGGTGGACCGCCAGCCCGCGTGCGGCTCAAGTGGTGTGGCCCAAACCCTCGATCGATCTGAGCTATTCGTTTTGATGGACGGCTCAGATCAGTTCCATATTGATGAATAACCCTAACCCTAACCCTCCCCCTCCCCTTCCCCAGCCGACCGAGCCGGCCGCCTCCCGACCCCCGACGCCGCCTCTCCCCTCTCCCTCTCCCCACCGGCGCCGCTTTCCCTCCCCTCCCCTCCGCGGCGCCGCTCCCTCTCCCCCTCCTCCCAGCCGGCCGCCTCCCCTGCCACCGACGTCGTCTCTCCACCACTGGCGTCGTCTCTCCCCCCCCGGCGCCGCTTCCCTTCCCTTCACCCTCCCTTCTCGCTGTCACGGCGCAGCGACGGCGGGGTGCGGCGGAGACGGCGCCCTCCCAACGGCGGCGTCGACAGCGTCGGCGGCGTCCGTGCTCCCTCTCCCGCTCTCCTTCCCGTCTCGCCGGCACGGCGCAGCGACGGCGGGGTGCGGCGAAGAACCGGCGGTGACGGCCATCCCTCCCCCTCTCCCTGTCGGCCTCGACGGCAACGACGCCTCCCAACGGCGGCGTCGGCTTCGTCCGCGGGTGGATCCGTCGGCAGTGGCGGCGACCGCTGGCGGATTT
>CM020186.1:10471229-10511021 GCA_009805545.1 Oryza longistaminata | reverse complement strand
CTGAATGAAATCCCTAACCCTAACCCTAACCCCCTAACCCTCCCCCTCCCCTTCCCCAGCCGAGCCGAGCCGGCCGCCTCCCCGACCCCCGACGCCGCCTCTCCCCCTCTCCCTCTCCCCACCGGCGCCGCTTTCCCTCCCCTCCCTCCGCGGCGCCGCTCCCTCTCCCCCTCCTCCCAGCCGGCCGCCTCCCCTGCCACCGACGTCTCTCTCCCCACTGGCGTCGTCTCTCCCCCCACCGGCGCCGCTTCCCTTCCCTTCACCCTCCCTTCTCGCTGTCACGGCGCAGCGACGGCGGGGTGGCGCGGAGACGGCGCCCTCCCAACGGCGGCGTCGACAGCGTCGGCGGCGTCCGTGCTCCCTCTCCCGCTTTCCTTCCCGTCTCGCCGGCACGGCGCAGCGACGGCGGGGTGCGGCGAAGACGGCGGTGACGGCCATCCCTCCCCCTCTCCCTGTCGGCCTCGACGGCAACGACGCCTCCCAACGGCGGCGTCGGCTTCGTCCGCGGTGGATCCGTCGGCAGTGGCGCGACCGCTGGCGATTTGGGCTCCCTCCGCCGCCTCTCTTCTCCCTTCGGCAACAGTGGTGGCGTCAGCTACCGCCGATTTTTTTAGTTTTTTTGCATTTTTTCATGTCTATTGCTAACCAAATCGGATTGCGTACGGACGAAAACACGGATGAAAATTAGATGTGACGAAAGGAAAAACATGAATATTTATATTAGTTATAGATAGATATATTAGAAAATATTATTATGTTTCTATTATATTTCAAATTTTACACGAATGATGCGGGGACAGCAGCACTGCATGCAGCCACGTTTCCAGCTTTTCGCAGAGAGAAGAATTCAACGCAAAGAAGCTCGAAAAAGAAAAAAAAATGAAAACAGGGGGCCGTCGAAAGCAGCCCATCCTAGCCCATAGTCCAACACCACTAATCCCTAATTCCGTCCTCTCCTCCCACTACCCTCAGCCGCCACCAACCAGTCCATCGTCGCATCCTCCGCGCAAGCAGCAGCCGGCTCGCCGCCTCTGCCCCTACCTTCTCCACTCCTCCTCTTTCTCTCATCTTTCCGCCCCAAGCTTGCACTCTCATCCTGCCCGTCGTGGTGCGCCCGCGGTGCATTTTGCCTCATGTGCACTCCGAGACACTGCAACGACGGTGAAGAGGAGGAGAAGGCGGCTGCAGTGGCCATGGAGATGGTAGATCTGGCGGTGGGCGGCTAGCAGGTGAAGGCTAACTATGGGTCGAGGGCAGCAGCCAGCAAGCAAGGCGGAGGTCCGATTTGTCGAGCCAGCAAGGTGGAGTCTCAAACTCTTAGGTCCGATTTGTCGATTACTTCCTCTTGCAATGCTAATTTGTTTTTATTGGATGGGTTTGATTTCTTCCATGGATCCCTCTGCTTTAACTATAATTCAATTTGGTGGGATTAGAGTCCAATTTGTGTGGATTAGAGTCTAATTTGAACAATTCAGTGTTCTCTTTTCAGTTTCGTGTATGAACTGGAATTGGAAATTTAGAGACGATCTAGTTGCGTAGGAAATTTTAGGGTCCAAATTGACAAATTCAATGTTCTCGCTTCAATTTCGTGTACGATGTTGGGAATTGAGAATTTGGAAACGATCTAGCTACGTGGGAATTTTGATTTTGTTCATGTGTTTATGCTTGGACTTTTCCCTGTCTGATTCTGAGGATGCACGCGGCGTGAAAGCCCATTGTGACGGGACGAATCGAAGTGTGACGATTGGAAAATTACGAATTTTATATTAGGTATAGATATAGATATAGATATAGAAAGGATTGAGGAGGGAAGGAAACTGTGGAGTGTGGACCACATCGACCGGAGAAATCAACTCTCCTTGCTCTCATGACCGAGGCAGGCTCGCTTTGATGGACGAACGCTGGCGGAAGCAGAAAAAAAAATCAATACGGACACGATAGGACGAAATCGTGACGATGTCAGACGAAACGTCCTATGAATATGGAATTATTTTTAATTTTTATAGTAGGTAAAGATTATGATAAGATGCATCTAGCAAATCGTAAATGGATTCTCTCCTCGTTTGCTCAATTTCTCATGATTTCATCTTGTTTGTCCCAGTTTCTAGTGACCCGTGAGCCTCCATGGGAGCTACTCGGGCACGTGAGCTTGGCTCGGGTTGGCTCGAGCTCGCGAAGCTCGGCTTGGCTCGAAGACTAAACGAGCCGAGCCCAAGCTGCCTCCTGAGCTTGTTTGTAAATCGAGCCGAGCCCAAGCTAGCTCGTAAGCTGCTCGGTAGGCTTGTCAAGCTTGTGAAAATCTGACCTGGCCCATTAACAGGTCTGGCCCATAAGAAACCCTACCTATTATGCGCACCAGCACAGGCACTGAGGACAGAAACCCTTCCCTTCCCGCGTTCCCACGCGTTCCACGCCGCCATCACGAGTCAGCGATGTCTGAGGGCGAGGGGCATCTGGGACTGGGCGACAGGGCGCGAGGAGTCGAGGGCTTGAGGCCTCACCGGCGCCGCTGGCGCCGGCCGCCACCTCCCTCCCTTGCACCGCCGCCGCCATCTCCCTACCCTGCGCCGCGGCCGCCGCCTCGAAGCCGCCACCTCCCTCCCCTGCGCCGCCGGCTGCCGCCTCCCTACCCTGCGCCACCGGCCACCGCCGCCGAAGGTCGCCACCTCCCTCCCTGCGCCGCCGGCCATCGCCTCCTTCACTGCGCCGCCGGCCGCCGCGCCTCCCTCCCCTGTGCCGCGCTGCCTCCCTCCCTATTCCTAGAGGCCACGCCGCTCGACGCCCTCTGTGCCCCGGCCCGCTTCCTCCTTCCTGTGCGCGGCTGCACCGCCTTCGGCCTCCCTCCTCAGCGACGCTCGTCGACAGTTCAAGCTGGCTCGAGCTAGCTCGAGCTTTGGAACGAGCCAAGCCAAGCTGCCTTTTTTGCTCGTTGTGTTTATCAAGCCGAGCCAAGCCAAGCCTGTCCCTGACCAAGCTTTCACAAGCCGAGCCCTGGCTCGTTCCCACCCCTTACACCATGACACAATGACAAGGCGAGCACATTTAGGGCATGTTTAGTTGGCAAAAGATTATGCCCCTGCAATGTCATATAGAATATACGGACACACATTTAAAGTATTAAACATAGTCTAATAACAAAAAAATTGCAGATTTTGCCTAGAAACTGCGAGATGAATTTATTAAGCCTAATTAATCCGTCATTAGCAAATGTTTACTGTAGCATCACATTGTCAAATCATGGTGCAATAGGTTAAAAGTTTTGTCTCGCAATTTCCTGGAGAACTGTGTAATTGGTTTTTTTTGTCTGCATTTAATACTCCATGTATATGTCTAAACATTCAATGTAACAGCCGTGAAAAACTTTTTGTTGGGAACTAAACAGGCCCTTAGAAATGGTGATGGGTGGAAGACCAGAAGAAAACGAGGTGGAAGTTTCTTACATGGTACTAAAAGAGTACTACTCCATCCGTCCCAAAATAAGTGCAGTTTTAACACTGTTCATGCTCAACGCTCGACCATTCGTTCTTATTGAAAAAACAATTATGATAAGTATTTTTATTGTTATTAGATGATAGGAATTCCTAGATGATAATACATGAATAGTAATTTATGTGTGACTAATATTTTTAATTTTTTTATAAAATTTTCAAATAAGACGGATGCTCAAAACGCTGGATACGGATATCTATAGCTGCACTTATTTTGGGACGGAGGTAGTATCAAATTTGAAACTGACTTTACTGCTTTGGATTTTGGACCTTCAAGACTTGAAAAATTTTGGGACATGTTTGTTGTTGTGATGTTCAAAATTCGAATCATGACTGACAGTTAACTGCACAAGAGACCAGGCTGAGTTCGTTTCCAAATTTTCCCAACTCACCTCTCTTTTTATCATGACTGAAAGATAATGGGTTTGTTTTTTTTAAAAAAAATTCTATACGAAAGTTGCTTTAAAAATCATATTAATCTATTTTTTATAAAATTTATTAATATTTACACTAATGAGTTGCTCCGTTTTACGTCGGCGAGGGACTCGTTCCCATCCACAAGTGCCGAACACAGCCCATGTGTCATGCTGCACCCTTGCGCTATGATTCCTATCACACCACCATGTTGAAGGTTGACATGGGTCATGAGAAATTGAGCAAACAGAGGAGAGAAATTAGTGAAAAATGAAGGGAGGGAAGTTAGAAGAGAAATTTAGTTGTTAGGGGTCTTTTATATCTAATTGAGTTGACGAGGGGAGGATGAAAATACAATAGGGATATTTGGATTTTTCCATATGAAATTTAAGACATATATAAAAACACGATCCCTTTTATACCTACCACCACCCGTAGCATTAGTAGTGTAGTAGGATTCTAAATCCGAACATTGATTATTATGGACATTTTAGGTTTTTTCTTAATTAAGTGGAAGGGTATTTTAGTGTTTTTGTTGTGGTCCGAATCGGTCGAAAAGATGGGCTGCTATTGATCGCCCCAGCCGCCCTTACTCTTCGCGAAGGCGCAGGACGCCGCTGCTTCTCACGCTCATGCGTTCTCGCGACTTCCATACATCGTCACTATGTGCGATAGGTCAGCTCCTACTTTTCCTGCACTAGAAAAATGAAGCTTGCTATTTATCTTGTGATTTTTTTCCTGGAGCACATGTATACTTTTAAAGTAATTACTTTGAGACTGATAAAATCTATGTAAATATCATATATTAAAAGTATTATTCAATGTGTACTTGGATTTTATGTTTGTAGAATACCTAGGAATAATTATAGCATGACAGTATACACAAAACAGACAGGTGAATTTCGTCTCACTTTTTTAAATTTAAATTTTGCATATAATAAAATACTTTTTATTTCTTGCTATTTTTCTAAAAAAAATGTTTTACCTTTTCTATAATATGGGATATTAACATGTTTAAGTTACATGCTTCCAATTTTAACATAGCCACACTTAGCACTAAGGGCATGAATAACGGTACGATCACCGTATACGAGAGAATGCCATCCGTATATATTTTCTAATGTGGAGGTGAGTGAGAGGAGAGAAAGATGATATGTCTGTTAATTGCTAGATATATATGCTACACACAATATTTTAGACAGCTTAATACCATATATGCACTCCATATACAAAATATAGAAACTAAATTATAATGTAGGTAACATGTTATATGAATCTCTTGTATATCATGTAAATATGTTGTGGGACTATTATAGGGCAACCGCTCTCTAAACTATTTATCATGTTCTTTTTGGATATTGTGCACCAACATCCTAAAATAGTATGTAAATATTGAAATATTAGTAGAATTACTTTTTTGTCAGCTTTTTATATTTGTTTATACTTATCTTTTTTATACACAAATTTTATTATTTGTTGTTTTATTTTAAGTAATATATGAATATTATAACCCCAATCTAAGCGTGTGCATTTTTTTTCTTTATTACGTTGCAAACTATATCGTATTCTCTTCTTGAGAAACATATGCTTTTAAAATGGCATTGACACTGAAATTTGATCATTAATATTCATGCAAATTATATTATTATTATTATTATTAGCTATAAAATTATACTAATTTAACGTCACAATAATTGTATTTGAGACCAATATACTTTGATTTTTTTATTCAAGCATGTTATATGCTGCAGTACTCACACCATGGGTTCAGCTCACAGGGTAGCAACCACTGACTCGGCTAGCACAGGCGCCACAGCACGGCCGAATGTGGTTAGCTGGGATGAGTGTGGTAGCAGGGACGGCAGGCGAGACATCCAGAATTTGCTTGTTATTTTTTTGTTTCCTCCCGCACGAAAACAGCAGTATATGCGTGTGACACAATGGCGGATTTAGTGGATGGTCCCACCAAAAAAACAGCGATCAACCCCACTATAAAAAATAGCGACTATTAAGAAGAAAAAAAAGCGATCTATTCTACTCGTTCCGTCTTAAAATAAGCGTAGTTTTGCACTATTCATGTCTAACCTTTGATCGTTCGTCTTATTTGAAATTTTTTATAATTAGTATTTTTATTATTATTAGATAATAAAACATGGAATATACTTTATATGGGACCTAATTTTTTTCAATTTTTCATAAAATTTTTCAATAAGACGGACGATCAAACGTTAGACACGGATATCCACGTTAGACACGGATATCCACGGCTGCACTTATTTCGGCACGGACGGCTGCACTTATTTCGGCACGGACTAGTACTTCTCTTTCCCGGCGCCTGGCACGCACGGCCCATAGGCCCCACACGCGAGTCGCGCGTGTATCGAATTGATCGACGCGACTCTCTCCTCCCCCTAGCCCGTAGCCCTAGCGACGACGCGATCGGGATCGGCGATCTCTGAGACTCTGATCTCATCTGATTTTCTCACGCCACGGCCACGCCACGCGATTACAGTTCACACTTCACAGAGCCACGCCGCCGCCGGCGCTCGCGCGAGCGGGCGCCCCCACGCCCACGCCGCGCGCGCGAGTCCGCACTCCGCCGCTGGATCAAATCAAGCATCTCCTGCGTACAGTAGCTGCCAGCCATGATCACTTGTGGCAGCAATACTTTGAGTGCATCTCGATCGTTTTCAGGACGTCTCTGGCTTGACAGCTGAGTTGAGATTATTCAGGTTGATCTTTTTGCTTGGTTCAGATTTCAGACCCGTCAAGACTATTCAACTTTTTCCTACTCGTTTTACAGGTTTCTGAATTTGCCAAATGCCGACCAAACGAACTCAACATGACGTGATTTGTTGGATGAAGAGGATATAATGAACACTTTCATGGTCATTAGAAGACGTAGACCCGATAAGAAAAAAAAAGTATATATGGTAATTTTCTTAGACTTTCATAGCCATACAAGCTTCTTTAAATCAAAATTTTACTTAATTACTAGTTTTATCTATGCTTGCATTGTATATATGTGTTTAGGAAAAAAAAATTAGGTCAGACCACCCATATCCTAAATCCGCCACTGTGTGTGACCAACCCATTTGCCCAATGCTTTAATGACACGTGGCATAAAGTTAAAATGGTTAAAAATGGACCAATCAGAGATAATTAGATTTGCGAGAAATTGGTGCTGTTCCATAGCACTCACGAGAGATGTGGGTTGGGTGCATGTGCCTGCATTTGTTTACTGTTGCCGCTGGTGAAGTTGGTGATGGCAAGGCTCTTCTGTCACGTGCCACTCAGGTATCTACATGGCTTTAGAAGATTGGACTGCACTGAGACCTAGAACCTTCCGCAGGGTATTCATGAAGTATCAGATACAAATCACACCTAAAACGATTAGTGATATGTCCGTGCTAAAACACTACGGTGTAATTTTAATTTTCTTTAAAGAATTTTAAAATAGCATGTTACCAAAAACTATTTCTTGTATGATCTATGCAGTTGAGTCTTAATTTAATTTATGTCGTCTGTCAAATATATTCATGCAGAATAATATACTGTGTGGGTTAATAGAACGGATTTTCGCCAATATTTTATTTAAAAGATGCATTTTCAACCCTCTATTTAAATATTTACCAAACAAAAATCAAAAGGTTGAAAGTTTTAAAGGTTGAAAGTTGAAAAGTTGAAATGAAAATTTAAAATTTTCAAGTACAATTTTTCATAATTGGGAGTAAACAATTTAAACTTTAAAAAGTGGATTAAAAAATTTTATGTGCATGAAGATGAGCGGCGAGAGTGTGACGAGATAGATAAGGTACACGTTGGCCGCTATCCTTTGAGCACAAGCACAAGGGCATGAATGTAACCCAAATAACAGTGTTGTATGAACATATGTCAACGTAATAATAGCATGTTCGTGCTAATGCTACGGCGGCATTTGGAGCAACGACTACTATAACCACAAATTCACAAATAAACAACCATTTATAACACAAGAAGTTCATTTAAAAAATCACTCGATGGTGTTCAAATCCATACAAAGATTATTACAATTTTGGTCATTTACTCATTGCCTACATTTTTCATCACAAGCTACTTTGGAAAAAAATATCATATTCCAGGAATCAAGACAGGGATGAACGATTTTCATATCCACTGGAACTTTAACCCATGTCTCACCCTTTTGCTAATACTCATTTCACTCTTCACAACATAGCACAAACTACTGCACTTTAGCTAAAAAAGACCTTCTCAGCCATTTCACAAGTTCACATGAACAGAAACACCATGTTTTATAACGAAGCAGCCAATTTAATAAACACCTTGTAAATGTATAACCAATAATTATTGATCAATTTGTAATATTTACTGCAGGAAACTCTGGTATGGTGTTAAAATAAAAATAGATACGCAAAGTTTCTAGCCGCAAAATTACCTTGTTGCAATTTACAGGGAGAAAATGATAATACTCATGGCAATACCCAGATTGAGGCAATTACCCGCAACAGGCATTGTATTCCATCAAATTTTATACTGCAAAAGAATAAAAAAAAAAACTTAGCTTTGATACTGAATACATCATGTTTCGTTTGCTGCCCTCAATCATTTGATCTGAGGCCAAGTAGAGGGAGGAGAAGAAAACATTTGCAGAACAAGAATCATGCAGAAGAATTATGCAGTAATTTATGAACATCTTTTACATTTGATTTGAGAATAAAATTATAAGCAAATTATGGAGCGGCCAGAATCATATATGAATGATCCGTTAGTTATCAACTGATCTACGATACACTAAAGATGCAAAAGTATGATCAGGATTTGCTATTAAAAAAATAAAATGGAACTGGATTCATTGTTTGAAGCAATGCATTGCTGCTGAAATGGGGAGGATTCCTAACATGAGGTGCTTTTATGTTCGTGAAAATCATAAGATATCCATGGCAAAGGAGTAAACCATGAAGGAAATGGTAGAAATGTGCTCCCGGTCCCTGGTATAAACACTCTTTACAGACATGTAGAGTCAAGGGACCAACTTTGAAAAAGCTTCCATCAGCAACTCGCCGAACAATATGATAAGCCTGCACGTTTTCTACCCAGGGATAACTCCAGATGATTCATATCATGCAGGTGCTAAAACGGGTGATTAAGCACATATGCTTGACTTGTGTTTCAAGCCTATACCTGAAAGCCCCCTTTACAATATTTCATGGTAAAGGCTGACTTGGATTTTGCTAACACTATACAGACAAAATTGTTGCGTTATATACTTATTTTCACTGCATTGCTATTCAGAAACCAAGTTGTTGTCGTTTAATACATACAAACAAGGAATCAATTCCAAATCCTTTTCATAGAAGGACAAAAAAATTGACAATGCACTATGATGTGGGTGAAAAATCATGAAATTTGTGCAAAGTCATTGATTGACAATTTAAGAAAATAGTTGTCACAGTTGTCCCGGACAAGAAACGTCAGGGAAGTGGCAGCTCAGGCTCAGGTGATGATGATTTACTTCCAAACAGCAGGCAACACTTGTCTACCGAAGTGCCCAACCATTCAACTTTCATTCTGAATTTCCGACAGACGACCAAAAGAGAGTAACACGCAAAGAAGATAATGGAGATAAATTACAGGAAGGCAGGCATCTGCAAGCACAAATATGACTCACTAATTAGACAAAGAATACCAAATCAAATGCATTTGTTCAGATGATTTAGATGAGACATTCAGATGTATCCCTTGTTTCAGAGAAACTTGATTCTACGCAAGTGCTGAGCTTAGTTCATCTAAAGGCAGAGCAGAAAGGCTAATGATCTTTTGTGTTGTTTTCTCTCTTGGGGAGGAAAAAGGACTAATGATATCAATTCAAATGCTATTTTGTCAGTTAATCAGCCACGGTTGTTGTGTTCCGTTCGAACCATCCTTTTTTTTCTAATACTTATAACTCCATCCACTCAGATCAATCTCAACTTGTTTAAAAATGTGTACATTCCTCAGTATTTAGTGATGCAGAGACACATGGAACATATATTACTCCCACAGAAATACACCTACATAGCGGAAAGTAGTAGAAAGACTATCCATGTGACAACCATTAAAAACCTGAGAACAACCTAATTCCCACTGATAATATTTTTGGTCAGGCAATGCAGTTTTGAAAACGAACATCACTTATTGAGCCGGTGTAATGCCAGCGAACTCCAACTAAATACCCTCTTCCTACTATCGCATCTCTTTTCAGAGTTTGAAGGCAGATCAAATAATGTTGCATCTGAAAGACATGATCTATTCCTAGAATATTTGCCAATGGCATGGACAGCCAACTGCTGTGAAGTAAAGTGTTCCCATGGTCATATCATCATCACTCAAGGGAAACAACATTGCACTGATGTGCAAAAAAAACATGCATTTTAGTTCCAGGTGTATTTGAGTATGCAGACAGTAAACCAAATATGAAGCAAGCTAAAAGTACATAACTTCTGATGGAAAGTCATATAGTTATTTCAAACAACATCCTACATTATGAAGCAATGATGCTCCTTGTATCGCTTTAGAAAGCAATTGAGTTGAGTTTTGAGTTGGGGTTTCGAGTTTAGTCGAAATTTTTGTAAAAGAGTGCTGTTGGTGCACTTTGTAAACACAGAGAGAATCAATAAAGTCGTCATCCACTTTAGAAGTTCTTCGATTTGTGTTTCACCGGGTTTCGGCGTCAGACCGGCGGCGGGCAGCGGTCAGACCGGTGTGAGCGAGGCGGTCAGACCGCGGCGGCGACAGCAAGCGGCAGCTGATCTCAGCGGTCAGACCGGTTAATTCTACATCGGTCACGACCGACGGCATCAATCAGTGGCAGACCGATCTCCGTCGAATCAAGGGTAACTTTTATTTCCGCTAAAAGTTTTCGGTTTTTGGGTATACCAACCCATTCACCCCTCTTTGTGGCTTTAGTTATTATGATTCGATCCTATAATTAACATGTTTATGGAGTGTTTTCCTCCAAAAGTGAGTTTGGGAGGTGTCCCACGACTAAAACCACGAAGTCGAAGTGTCAGTAGCAAAATTTACTAGATTGTACCATACATCAATCATGTTTTTTTCCAGATGTACCTTTCACCACCCAATACTACACAATCTCATGTATAGTACAAATAAACCTCATTCATTGGATCTCAATATAATTGGTGGTTCACTTTTCACCGGAGTACTTACAAAAATTCTTAAAACGAAACCATCTTATAAACGTGCATCCTTGCGAGTTGCGATGGTAGTTGGTCATCACTAGTCTTTTTTAGTCACGATTGAATAGCGAAGTCAACAGGTTTGGTCCAGTACATTATCTCATCACAATCATTAAGAAAATGGAAATGAGACAGATCAACAGTCAACCGCTCCACCTTCTCCTCTCAACTCTCTTGCTGAGATCTGAGACCCGACTTTTCACGCTGATATCGCGCCCGGCAGCGCCGTGTGCTGCTTACTCATGGATGTGGTGGGGGCGGCGTCCTGGCTGGTTCAGGTCGTCCTGGAGAGCTCGTCGGCGACGGCATCGACGCCGCTTGGCCGCGGCGCGCGCCGGGGGGGACCCGGGCCGCGCCCACGGGAGGCGACGTCCGCCGCCTCGGCTCCCGCCTCCAGAGCCTCACGTCCTCCTCTCCGAGGCCCAAGAGCACGCGCCCAGGGCACGCAGGCGCAGTGAGGCCCTCCTCCGCTCTCTGCGTAGCCTGCAGGGCCTCGCCACCGACGCTGACAAACCTGCTCGACGAAATGCTGTACCACCAAATCCACCGACGGCTACATCGGACGAGCCTAGTACCTCCTCCAACTCTTGCTCCTCATTGTTTGCAGTCCACTAGGGAGCCCAATAATCGCGTTGCCAAAAGGGTGGCGCCATAGTGGAGATGGCGATACCCCGGTAGAATTAAAGACATCCTAGAGCGGATGTTGGAAGCCGGAGATGATGGTCGTGAGGCAATCAAGATGGAGAATGGACGTCAGTGCCGCTGGGGGAGGCCAAGATGATCGTTATAATTCAACGGAGGCCAACAACATCTTACTCCACTGAGCCAAAGGTGTTTGGGAGGGAACACGTGGAAGGATCGCATTGTGGTGATGTTGATTAGCTCAGAGACATGTGGTGCTGATTTGCAGTCCTTCCAATTGTGGGAATGTGTGGCGTTGGTAAAACTACACTGACAGCTAGTCTACAGTGACACAAGAGTGGCAAGCTTCAATTCAGCAAGCGAATATGGATTTCAGTGTTCTGTTGATTTCGATGAAGTTAGCCTTACTCGTGAGCTACTCGATTGTGTGTCCAATGGTGTCAATAAGCATGGTGGTATCACTAACCTGAATAAGCTCCAAGAGATTCTTGAGGAGGATCTTAAGTCCGAGCGGCTACTCCTTGTTTTGGATGACATGTGGAAGACAATGATAAAAGCCGTTGGAACAAGCTATTAGCACCTCTGAGATGTAGTTCATTGAGGGCAATGCAATCTTGGTTACAACAAGAAATCACTCTGTAGTAAGATGATTGCTACAATGGATCCTATTCATTTGGATGGTTTGGAAATGGTGACTTTTGGCTTCTGTTCAAGGCATGTGCATTTGGGAGATGAAAAATATGAAGGGCATCCAAGTTTGCAGGTTATTGGGAAGTGCATAGCTAACAAGTTGAAGGTTATCCCTTAGCGCAAAAAGTGTTGGTGCCCTTTTGAATAGAGCCTTGATGGTGGGCATTGGATGAGCCTATTGCAAAGTGACGAAGTGAAACTGCAGAGAGGACCTGATGATATCATTCCAGCATTGATGCTTAGTTACATACACTTTGCCTTTTCATCTACAAGGTGTTTTTCTTACTGTGCATTGTTTCCTAAGGGTCACAGGTTTGATGGCTTAGATTTGGTCCGTGTTTGGATATCACAAGGTTTTGTTTCTTCGAACAATAAGAAATGGAGGACATTGGCCATCAATATTTGAATGATTTAGTGGATTGTGGATTTTTTCAAAGAAGCACATACTATTCTATGCACGACCTGATTCATGACCTGGGCACATATTGTTTTCAGCAGATGAATGCCATATGATTGATGGTTTTAATTCAAGGGAATAGCTCAGTCAACCATTCAACATTTATCTATTATTTACAAGGTGATGCTTATAAGTGGGATGTATATTCCCAGAAGTTTTATTCAAAAGATGACTTCCAAGGGAAGCTTACTTATGTGGTTGTGAACAGTGCAAACCAGGAACTTGAGTACATAATGCTATTTGGAAAGTATGACGCAGACTTTTCTGAAACTTTTCCCATATTTTTAAAGAAGTGCAATATCTTCGTGTTCTTGAGGCTACCACGCTCACTTATAGCATAGACTATTTACTCTCTAACTTCAGCAAATGATCCATCTTCGCTACCTTGAGCTAATATCCAGTGGTCCTGGTGGACCCTTGCCAGTGGTTATATGTCAGCTTTATCATCTACAGGTCCTTGATGTCGAGTACTGGGTACACCTCTCCACTTTACAAGAGCCATGAATATCTTGTCAACTTGAGGCATTTTGTTGCCCGTTGTGGAATTGCACGCACTATTTGCTGGAGTTGGGAGATTAAAGTTTCTCCAGGAGTTAAAGGAATCCGAGGTGGAAAGACTACTGACTTTCAGATTGGACAGTTGAATGGATTAAGGAATTGGGAGGATCATTAGCATTTACAATCTAGAGAACATATGTAGCAAAGAGGAGTCTAAGAATGCTGGTTTAAGGATAAAATATACCTAAAGGATTTGTTGCTATCATGGTGTAGCAAACCGATTTGAGGTAAGTTCTGTTATCGAGGAAGAAGTGCTTGAGAGCCTTCAACACCACTCTGGGCTTAAGTGTCTAAGTATAAATGGCTATGGAGGTATTTCTGTGCCAACATGGTTGAGGCTCCATTTCCACTCATCAGCTTAGAGACTATCTGTCTAGATAGTTGACAAAATGGAGGTCTACTCGTCTGCGCTTCTCCACTCCTTAGACACTGCATTTGATTCAGTGCCTTCTTCAAGGGTGGTGTACCAACTGTATCCAGTGTGACGACTGGACTGGTTCTGAAAAACATATATTATTTCCATCCGCTAGAAGAACTTGTGATAAGGGCATTGCCCAATGAACTAAGGACATAGGATTGTCACCATGCTCTTTTGAAACTGAAGGCTCTCACCATTTGGCCGTCTCCATCATGCTACTATCTATAACTGTCCTCAACTAATGAATTTTACCACATATTTGGTCAGACGAATATTTGTCCACAATATCTATTATTGAGGGAGTAGGATCATTTCCTTAACATCCGATTGTTTGTGCGAGCATTGTATATCAAGGGATGCTGCTAGCCCAAGTAAATTGGATTCAATATATAATGTTGATTGAGGGCAACCTTATGGCTTCTTGAGAAAATTAACGATTTGAGGTTGCCTCGATCTTACATATTTGCCATGGAAAAACACTCAGCAAATCTGGCTCTTTGGAGATGCTGGTAATTGTGGACTGCCCAAGGCTTTCTTTGACTTTATATCCATATAACCAAGATGGGGTATAATTTTTCTTTCATGTCATTGCTCACAAGCTTGTAATCCGAGCATGTAGCATTACAGGGAAGGCAGTTATCTCACTGATCTTTACAGTTGCCCTCCTTCATCTACTTGACAATTGGAAAGTGCCCAAAGATAACCATCTTGTTGCTTGGTGATGTGATTAATGGAGTGACAGCTCTCAACATCCTGATTAACCTCCAATTGACAACTGATGGCATGTTGCAAAAATAAACCAATCTCATCTCTTAAATTCAACTTCAGTATTTGAGCATAGATGACTTTCCAGAATCTGGCTTCTACTCCTGGAAAAGAAGGCTTCCATGGATCACCTCACTTCGGACCCTACAACATCACAGGATGCACCACAACTTCTCTTCCCCCCATGATAACAGAAACAAAAGATCCAACAAAAACTCTTCCTCCTGCCAACCATACTACATGACCTTATGGTTACCATGTGGCATAATTGATTGCTAACCTTTGCTTGCCTCTCGAACCTCACCTCGTCTATCCAGTATTTGCAATATCGAACAGTCCAGAGTATTATCCCTTGTTCTTCATTCTTGCACATCTTTAGAACTTTATCATTGAGAAAGGTTTTGGGGCTGTCTGCATAGGGTTTGCATTTCCCTGCCCCAAACTTAAGCATCTACGGATTTTTCATGCCCTAGTTTGGCTTAAAACATGGGGCCCTTCCTCAGTGGATCAGCCAGTTTTCTCTTTATATCTAGACAAGCTTGAAATTTGATACCACTGTTGTATTTAACACGAAGTTTGCAAGAAGCTTTCCATTCTCTTCGACATTTAGTGTGTTTCATGGTAACTATTAACAAATTAGTCAATAATTTCGTTGGAACAGATAACTTGTCGCAATATACGGTATCTGATCATCTATACATCTTTGCAGGAAATGAATGTGAGAATCCTTCACAGAAGGAAGGAAAAAAGCACTTTTGTCACCTCACATCTTCCATGTACTTGATTTTTGTTATTGCCCTAATCTCCCTATCACTGCCTTAAAATGTTGCATTGCCTTTCTTCCTGAGCAGTTGTCAATCAAGGCTTGTTCCAGGAATTAAATCATTGCAGAAAATGCGCCTTCCCAGCTTCCTTACACGAAGACTCTACCGTGAGCAGTTGCAGTTGCAGAACAATAAAGGAGCAGGGCAAGAAGAACAAAAAATGTTAGGATGTGTTTAGTGATAGAAATGCAAGCAAATCATAGTTATATGCAATGCTGCTACGTCTCTATTTAGGTATTATTTTACAGTTTTAAAAGATATACACTTTTTGTTTTAGACACTCTGGAATGTGCTCTCTGTATATGTTTTTAAACTGTATTCAATTGAATTAGTATTTATTTTTGTTGATAACTGTATTCGGATAACCTCAGTTGTATTTGTTTTGCCAACCTGCGTTCATTGTGAGAAACGAAGAGATGAGAAAAATGAGAACTACTAGTTAGAATGAACCAGTTTCTAATATTATAAAAGCTATGCCTATGCTTCGGCTTAATTGATTATTTTGTCACAAGAGGAGGATAGGAAGATATTCCTGATGAATTCACATGCAGATGAAATTCAATTAAACCTGTGTGCACTCACCCATTCTGTTTATATTAGTAGTCTCCTCAGATATCTGTAATTGGAGGGAGCTTGAATATGAAAGATGCCAATGACTTCAGCAGATTAAGTTAGCTTGCTTCATCACCGCTGCGATCAATACTACTGTCTACATGAATGTCAAGGACAAAACAAGGTGTGGCTACACTTCTCTTGCAGAAGATTTGTTTCATTGCGTTTGCCATTATTATTGTATTAAATCATCTTTTCATAACAACAAATAAAATTTATGCGATCCCTTGAAGTGTCCTTTTTGGCTGACTGGATAAAGAACATAGGTCAACTGCAAGTTTGCAACTACTATATCATATAGAATATTGATCTTTCTCTTGAAACAACCAGCTGTTTATATGATGTTCATTCAGTAGCAGCACATCAGAAATAAAACAAAAAACTATTTATCTGCTATTTATTCTTGAAAATGAGAATTACGATATAACTATATTAGTTATCTGATTTGATTTTGTTAAGGTTTTTAGACAAAGCGATGGGGGATTTTTGTTGTGGTTTAGGTGATCCAACCAGCTCGCGGAGCATGCAGCGTATTCACTTATGGCTGCAATCTAAAGAACTGTGGGGGAAAGCAATGAGCTCATAGAGTCCTAACCAAGAAGCATCTGGCAGCTGCACTGTTTTACTGTTTGGTAGTATTGCTCTATTCTGGTTCTGCATTACGTATCTTCCATGGCTGTGAAGTAGCTAGAATTTGTTTAACAGACAATCGGATCACCAATTGCCCTTCTCTTTTCCCCTTGAGCATTTTGTTAATGTGAATAATGGGGAAGTCTGCGACTCGCGCGAAGTGGGACTGGGAGCCCATTGCCCTTTCTGCCAGGAACTCTTTCTTGTCTCTGCACATTAATCAAAATATATCTGTTTAATTTCTTCAGAGTCCTATTACTATCGCCGATCTACGATGTTTTCAGACTGATCTATCATCTCGAACTCTGATTAGCATGCATAGCAATATCTGGACGTGCTATATATGACCTTTGATTTTAATTGTTGATCTTTTTCCTTCAAATTGAACTGATGAGTTATTATTCAACCTGTTTGCGACATCCTACTTGGTCCACTTTCCCATATGTCCCATCATCGTTTATTCCTTTGCTTATTTCTCCAGACCTACTGCACTTCTTGCTGACATAAACTATCTAGTCCTCCATTTCGTTATAATATCTCAAGTCCGATACATAACACTGACATTTTGCTTCATAAATAATATATTAGTATGGCAGAGCTCAGATATATCTTAACATGCACCATAACGTCTAATATCCATGCCATCTTAGTAGACGCTTATCTTGCTCTGCAGTCGTCGTATAGTGCCTATACTATATCTGCATACTGTACCCGATAAGTATGCAATCATCCTATGAAACTATGCGTGCTCCAAGGTCCAAGGCGGCCTGATGTATGCGGTATTGTATATGCGGGCCGGCTCTGCCATGCTGCTGAACAGTTGCGATCGGTCCTAGGCCCGACTCAGGCGCGCCCCAGCCGGACTATACTCACGCCAGGCGTTTATTCTATAATGCTATATAGTTGGTTTGCTTGCGCTGGTAGTGCTTAGTAATCTGACCTTTAAAACCAGGCCATTAATTTATCCTTATCATCACTAGTTATAGAACTTCTATGTGTAACGGCCTCTTAAACATGCCTTCAGCCTCTTGTCTATGGCAGTTGGGTGTGCCCTATTAACGTCCTTAGATATCTACCAAAAAAAATAAAGATTACAAATGCCTTGGCTCCCGTTTGCCAAGCGGGGGTGCCAAGCATGCTTCACCATGTTGGTAGTGTCTGGCCTCCGGCCGATGTGGAGACCCAACCTGTCGCGAAAAACGGTTCCACGGATCCATTCTTGCCCCATTTTGGCTTGTTCAGGTGTCGCCTGGGCATGCACGACCGTGTCTAGGCTAATGGACTCAAGCTCTAGTGTTCTTCATATCTACTACACCTTTTCGAGCTTCAGATTTGGTGGGGTTCCTTTCCATTTAACCCCAATTTCACCTTTATGGCGGGAGAGCATTGCTTCCAACAGCTGCGGTGTTGTTCCACAGCCGGAATTTGTCGTTTCTAGGATTATAAAAATTATTTTAATAAACTAGGAAAGTAGTGCAGCGGGCAACTGGTCTACTTTCCAAAGCAGTAATATGAGTTTGAAAATTTTATTTATAAATATTATGTGCAGGTGATTTTTATCAAAATATTATTTTTATTTTTTCTAAACTAATAATTTAAACTTATTTTTGTGTGCTTGAAACCCGCTTATTTTTTTTACAATATACCTTGCCAACATATAATTAATAAATTAAAATTATTGAGATCGTGCCCGGGCTCCCTCCGCCGCCTCTCTTCTCCCTTCGGCAACACTGGTGGCGTCAGCTACCGCCGATTTTTTTAGTTTTTTTGCATTTTTTTTCATGTCTATTGCTAAGCAAATCGGATTGCGTACGGACGAAAACACGGATGAAAATTAGATGTGACGAAAGGAAAAACACGAATATTTATATTAGTTATAGATAGATACTCCCTCCGTTTTTTAATAGATAACACCGTTGACTTTTTCTCGCATGTTCGACCATTCGTCTTATTCAAAAAATTTACGTAATTATAATTTATTTTGTTATAAGTTGTTTATCACTCATAGTACCTTAAGTGTGATTTATATCTTATACATTTGCATAAATTTTTTGAATAAGACGAATGGTCAAACATGTGAGAAAAAATCAACGGCGTCATCTATTAAAAAACGGAGGTAGTATGTTAGAAAAATATTATTATGTTTCTATTATATTTCAAATTTTACACAAATGATGCGGGGACAGCAGCACAGCATGCAGCCACGTTTCCAGCTTTTCGCAGAGAGAAGAATTCTACGCAAAGAAGCTCGAAAAAGAAAAGAAAAATGAAAACAGGGGGCCCGTCGAAAGCAGCCCATCCTCAGCCCATAGTCCAACACCACTAATCCCTAATTCCGTCCTCTCCCTCCCACTACCCTCAGCCGCCACCAACCAGTCCATCGTCGCATCCTCCGCGCAAGCAGCAGCCGGCTCGCCGCCTCTGCCCCTACCTTCTCCACTCCTCCTCTTTCTCTCATCTTCCGCCCCAAGCTTGCACTCTCTTCCTGCCCGTCGTGGTGCGCCCGCGGTGCATTTTGCCTCATGTGCACTCCGAGACACTGCAACGACGGTGAAGAGGAGGAGAAGGCGGCTGCAGTGGCCATGGAGATGGTAGATCTGGCGGTGGGCGGCTAGCAAGGTGAAGGCTAGCTATGGGTCGAGGGCAGCAGCCAGCAAGCAAGGCGGAGGTCCGATTTGTCGGAGCCAGCAAGGTGGAGTCTCAAACTCTTAGGTCCGATTTGTCGATTACTTCCTCTTGCAATGCTAGTTTTGTTTTTATTAGGATGGGTTTGATTTCTTCCATGGATCCCTCTGCTTTGACTATAATTGAATTGGTGTGGATTAGAGTCCAATTTGTGTGGATTAGAGTCTAATTTGACAATTCAGTGTTCTCTTTTCAGTTTCGTGTATGAACTGGGAATTGGAAATTTAGAGACGATCCAGTTGTGTAGGAAATTTTGGGGTCCAAATTGACAAATTCAATGTTCTCGCTTCAATTTCGTGTACGAGTTGGGAATTGAGAATTTGGAAACGATCTAGCTACGTGGGAATTTTTTATTTTGTTCATGTGTTTATGCTTGACTTTTCCCTGTCTGATTCTGAGGATGCACGCGGCTGTGAAAGCCCATTGTGACGGGACGAATCGAAGTGTGACGATTGGAAAATTACGAATTTTTATATTAGGTATAGATATAGATATAGAAAGGATTGAGGAGGGAAGGAAACTGTGGAGTGTGGACACAATCGACCGGAGAAATCAACTCTCCTTTGCTCATGACCGAGGCAGACTCGCTTTTGATGGACGAACGCTGGCGGAAGCAGAAAAAAAAAATCAATACGGACACGATAGGACGAAATCGTGACGAGGTCAGACGAAACGTCCTATGAATATGGAATTATTTTTAATTTTTATAGTAGGTAAAGATTATGATAAGATGCATCTAGCAATCGTAAATGGATTCGGATGAGGTACCAAAATCTTGACAAAAGCATCTTCAATTTTTATAATAGTAGATGTTTTAGTCTTTTTATCTCTCGTCTAGATTTACTAGCATCAATTAGGTACTATCACCTCTTACAAGTCACTTGTATTTTCACATTCACCTCTACAACTTAATTAGGTACAAAGACCCCCATAACTCAATTTCCCTTCTAACTTTCCCTCCATCAGAATTAATTGATCTCTCTCCTCGTTTGCTCAATTTCTCATGATTTCATCTTGTTTGTCCCAGTTTCTAGTGACCCGTGAGCCTCCATGGGAGCTATGTTTACAGGGGTGGACAAAAAGCTCGGGCTCGTGAGCTTGGCTCGGGTTTGGCTCGAGCTCGCGAAGCTCGGCTTGGCTCGAAGACTAAACGAGCCGAGCCCAAGCTGCCTCCTGAGCTTGTTTGTAAATCGAGCCGAGCCCAAGCTAGCTCGCAAGCTGCTCGGTAGGCTTGTCAAGCTTGTGCAAAATCTGACCTGGCCCATTAACAGGTCTGGCCCATAAGAAACCCTAACCTATTATGCGCACAGCACAGGCACTGAGGCACAGAAACCCTTCCCTTCCCGGTTCCCACGCGTCCACGCCGCCATCACGAGTCAGCCATGGTCCGAGGGCGAGGGGCAATCTGGACTGGGCGACAGGGCGCGAGGAGTCGAGGGCTTGAGGCCTCACCGGCGCCGCTGGCCGCCGGCCGCCACCTCCCTCCCTTGCACCGCCGGCCGCCATCTCCCTACCCTGCGCCGCGGCCGCCCCCGAAGGCCGCCACCTCCCTCCCCGCGCCGCCGGCTGCCGCCTCCCTACCCTGCGCCACGGCCACCGCCGCCGAAGGTCGCCACCTCCCTCCCCTGCGCCGCCGGCCGATCGGCCTCTCTTCACTGCGCCGCCGGCCGCCGCCTCCCTCCCCTGTGCCGCGCTGCCTCCCTCCCTATTCCTAGAGGCCACGCCGCTCGACGCCCTCTGTGTCGCCGGCCCGCTTCCTCCTTCCTGTGCGCGGCTGCACCGCCTTCGGCCTCCCTCCTCAGCGACGCTCGTCGACAGTTCAAGCTGGCTCGAGCTAGCTCGAGCTTTGGAACGAGCCAAGCCAAGCTGCCTTTTTTGCTCGTTGTGTTTATCAAGCCGAGCCAAGCCAAGCCTGTCCCTAACCAAGCTTTCACAAGCCGAGCCCTGGCTCGGCTTGGCTCGTTTCCACCCCTTACACCATGACACAATGACAAGGCGAGCACATTTAGGGCATGTTTAGTTGGCAAAAGATTATGCCCCTGCAATGTCATATAGAATATACGGACACACATTTAAAGTATTAAACATAGTCTAATAACAAAACAAATTGCAGATTTTGCCTAGAAACTGCGAGATGAATTTATTAAGCCTAATTAATCCGTCATTAGCAAATGTTTACTGTAGCATCACATTGTCAAATCATGGCGCAATTAGGCTTAAAAGTTTTGTCTCGCAATTTCCTGGAGAACTGTGTAATTGGTTTTTTTTGTCTGCATTTAATACTCCATGTATATGTCTAAACATTCAATGTAACATCCTGAAAAACTTTGTTTGGGAACTAAACAGGCCCTTAGAAATGGTGATGGGTGGAAGACCAGAAGAAAACGAGGTGGAAGTTTCTTACATGGTACTAAAAGAGTACTACTCCATCCGTCCCAAAATAAGTGCAGTTTTAACACTGTTCATGCTCAACGCTCGACCATTCGTCTTATTTGAAAAACAATTATGATAAGTATTTTTATTGTTATTAGATGATAGGAATTCCTAGATGATAATACATGAATAGTAATTTATGTGTGACTAATATTTTTAATTTTTTTATAAATTTTTTAAATAAGACGGATGGTCAAGACGCTGGATACGGATATCTATAACTGCACTTATTTTGGGACGGAGGTAGTATCAAATTTGAAACTGACTTTACTGCTTTGGATTTTGGACCCTTCAGGACTTGAAACATTTTGGGACATGTTTGTTGTTGTGATGTTCAAAATTCGAATCATGACTGACAGTTAACTGCACAAGAGACCAGGCTGAGTTCGTTTCCAAATTTTCCCAACTCACCTCTCTTTTTTATCATGACTGAAAGATAATGGTTTGTTTTTTTAAAAAAATTCTATACGAAAGTTGCTTTAAAAATCATATTAATCTATTTTTTGTAAAATTGATTAATATTTAATTAATCATACACTAATGAGTTGCTCCGTTTTACGTCCGCGAGGGACTCGTTCCCATCCACAAGTGCGGAACACAGCCCATGTGTCATGCTGCACCCTTGCGCTATGATTCCTATCACACCACCATGTTGAAGGTTGACATGGGTCATGAGAAATTGAGCAAACGAGGAGAGAAATTAGTGAAAAATGAAGGGAGGGGAAGTTAGAAGAGAAATTTAGTTGTTAGGGGTCTTTTATATCTAATTGAGTTGACGAGGGGAGGATGAAAATACAATAGGGGATATTTGGATTTTTCCATATGAAATTTAAGACATATATAAAACACGATCCCTTTTAAAATACCTAGCACCACACGTAGCATTAGTAGTGTAGTAGGATCTAAATCCGAACATTGATTATTATGGACATTTTAGGTTTTTTCTTAGTTAAGGTGGAAGGGTATTTTAGTGTTTTTGTTGTGGTCCGAATCGGTCGAAAAGATGGGCTGCTATTGATCGGCCCCAGCCGCCCTACTCTCGCGAAGGCGCAGGACGCCGCTGCTCTTCTCACGCTCATGCGTTCTCGCGACTTCCATACATCGTCACTAAGTGCGATAGGGTCAGGTCCTACTTTTCCTGTACTAGAAAAATGAAGCTTGCTTATTTATCTTGTGATTTTTTTTTCCTGGAGCACATGTATACTTTTTAAAGTAATTACTTTGAGACTGATAAAATCTATGTAAATATCATATATTAAAAGTATTATTCAATGTGTACTTGGATTTATGTTTGTAGAATACCTAGGAAGAATTATAGCATGACAGTATACACAAAACAGACAGGTGAATTTCGTCTCACTTTTGTAAATTTAAATTTTGCATATAATAAAATACTTTTTATTTCTTGCTATCGATTGTTTTACCTTTTATTTTTCTAAAAAAATGTTTTACCTTTTCTATAATATGGGATATTAACATGTTTAAGTTACATGCTTCCAATTTTAACATATCACACTTAGCACTAAGGGCATGAATAACCCGTATAGGAGAGAATGCCATTCCGTATATATTTTCTAATGTGGAGGTGAGTGAGAGGAGAGAGATGATATGTCTGTTAATTGCTAGATATATATGCTACACACAATATTTTAGAGAACTTAATACCATATATGCACTCCATATACAAAATATAGAACTAAATTTATAATGTAGGTAACATGTTATATGAATTCTCTTGTATATCATGTAAATATGTTGTGGGACTATTATAGGGCAACCGCTCTCTAAACTATTTATCATGTTCTTTTTGGGATATTGTGCACCAACATCCTAAAATAGTATGTAAATATTGAAATATTAGTAGAATTACTATTTCTTGTCAGCTTTTTATATTTGTTTATACTTATCTTTTTTATACACAAATTTTATTATTTGTTGTTTTATTTTTAAGTAATATATGAATATTATAACCCAATCTAAGCGTCTGCATTTTTTTCTTTATTACGTTGCAAACTATATCGTATTCTCTTCTTGAGAAACATATGCTTTTAAAATGGCATTGACACTGAAATTTGATCATTAATATTCATGCAAATTATATTATTATTATTATTAGCTATAAAATTAATACTAATTTAACGTCACAATAATTGTATATGAGACCAATATACTTTGATTTTTTTTATTCCAAGCATGTTATATGCTGCAGTACTCACACCATGGGTTCAGCTCACAGGGTAGCAACCACTGACTGAATTTTTTTGAGAATTAATATTATTTTTATGGAAAATCGCAAAAGTAGTGGCCGACCGGGGAAAATCGCGAAAATAGGTCCCTGTCGAACGGGCGCAGTTCGATTAGGCGCCTATCGAACGGCCAGAGCGCGACTGGCGAGGAGATCGGAAGGCTCGCTGTTCGACAGGGCCTGTCGAACAGCCCCCGTTCGACAGGCAGGCTGTCGAATAGCCCCCGTTCGATAGGCCGGGCTGTCGAACTGCCGCAGTTCGACAGGATATCCGTCGAACTGCCGCAGTTCGACAGGGTCGCCGTTCTCCATTTATTTGTAATAAGTTATTTTTTTTAATAATATGTGATTTATTTTAGTGTGTAAGAAAGGAAAATAATTTTGTAATGTTTGTATGTGATTTAGGGTTTTGATAATGTTTGGTCAGAAATTGTAGTATTTATTTGTTGGTTAAAATATTTGAATAATTTAGTTTCATTATTTTTATATTTGAATGATAATTTGTCATGATTCATTCGAAGGGTATGCTACTGAGTAATTATCCGAAGAAGTTTATGAAATAGTACTGATAGTACTAAGTTAATCGTAAAGTGTTTCTCAAATAGTACGGACAGAACATAAATGACTAAAAGTTTAATACAAATAGATAAGTCAAGGACGATCAGTGCCCTTCGCACGCTTGCTAGGTCCTCCCTTCTTCCTACGCCTAATCTGCTCAGTGGGATATGTCAAATTATCAGGGGGGTGCCTATCTCTAGCTGCCTGCTGTGGTGGCGCGCGAGTCCGCACTCCGCCGCTGGATCAAATCAAGCATCTCTTGCGTACAGTAGCTGCCAGCCATGATCACTTGTGGCAGCAATACTTTGAGCGCATCTCGATCGTTTTCAGGACGTCTCTGGCTTGACAGCTGAGTTGAGATTATTCAGGTTGATCTTTTTGCTTGGTTCAGATTTCAGACCCGTCAGACTATTCAATTCTGTTTTCCTACTCGTTTTACAGGTTCTGAATTTGCCAAATGCCGACCAAACGAACTCAACATGACGTGATTTTGTTGGATGAAGAGGATATAATGAACACTTTCATGGTCATTAGAAGACGTAGACCCGATAAGAAAAAAAAAGTAATATGGTAATTTTCTTTAGACTTTCATAGCCATACAAGCTTCTTTAAATCAAAATTTTACTTAATTACTAGTTTTATCTATGCTTGCATTGTATATATGTGTTTAGGAAAAAAAAATTTAGGTCAGACCACCCATATCCTAAATCCGCCACTGGTGTGATAACCCATTTGCCCAATGCTTTAATGACACGTGGCATAAAGTTAAATGGTAAAAATGGACCAATCAGAGATAATTAGATTTGCGAGAAATTGGTGCTGTTCCATAGCACTCGCGAGAGATGTGGGGTTGGGTGCATGTGCCTGCATTTGTTACTGTTGCCGCTGGTGAAGTTGGTGATGGCAAGGCTCTTCTGTCACGTGCCACTCAGGTATCTACATGGCTTTAGAAGATTGGACTGCACTGAGACCTAGAACCTTCCGCAGGGTATTTCATGAAGTATCAGATACAAATCACACCTAAAACGGATTAGTGATATGTCCGTGCTAAACACTACGGTGTAATTTTAATTTTCTTTAAAGAATTTTAAAATAGCATGTTACCAAAAACTATTTCTTGTATGATCTATGCAGTTGAGTCTTAATTTAATTTATGTCGTCTGTCAAATATATTCATGGCAAGAATAATATACTGTGTGGGTTTAATAGAACGGATTTTCGCCAATATTTATTTAAAAGATGCATTTTCAACCCTCTAATTTAAATATTTACCAAACAAAAATCAAAAGGTTGAAAGTTTTAAAGGTTGAAAGTTTTAAAAGTTGAAATGAAAATTTAAAATTTTCAAGTACAATTTTTCATAATTGGAGTAAACAATTTAAACTTAAAAAGTGGATTAAAAAATTTTATGTGCATGAAGATGAGCGGCGAGTGGTGACGAGATAGATAAGGTACACGTTGGCCGCTATCCTTTGAGTACATAGCACAAGGGCATGAATGTAAACCCAAATAACAGTTTGGTATGAAACATATGTCAACGTAATAATAGCATGTTCGTGCTAATGCTACGGCGGCATTTGGAGCAACAACTACTATAACCACAAATTCACAAATAAACAACCATTTATAACACAAGAAGTTCATTTAAAAAATCACATCGATGGTGTTCAAATCCATACAAAGATTATTACAATTTTGGTCATTTACTCATTGCTACATTTCATCAAAGCTACTTGGAAAAAAATATCATATTCCAGGAATCAAGACAGGGATGAACGATTTCATATCACTGGAACTTTAACCCATGTCTCACCCTTTTGCTAATACTTCATTTCACCCTTCACAACATAGCACAACTACTGCACTTTAGCTAAAAAGACCTTCTCAGCCATTTCACAAGTTCACATGAACAGAACACCATGTTATAACGAAGCAGCCATTTAATAAAACACCTTGTAAATGTTATAACCAATAATTATTGATCAATTTGTAATATATACTGCAGGAAACTCTGGTATGGTGTTAAAAAAATAGATACGCAAAGTTTCTAGCAGCAAATTACCTTGTTGCAATTTACAGGGAGAAAATGATAATACTCATGGCAATACCTCAGATTGAGGGCAAATTACCCCGCAACAGGCATTGGTATTCCATCAAATTTTATGACTGCAAAAGAATAAAAAAAAAACTTAGCTTTGATACTGAATACCATCATGTTTCGTTTTCTGCCCCTCAAATCATTTGATCTGAGGCCAAGTAGAGGGAGGAGAAGAACAACATTTGCAGGAACAAAGAATCATGCAGAAGAAATTATGCAGTAATTATGAACATCTTTACATTTGATTTGAGAATAAAATTATAAGCAAATTATGGAGCGGCCAGAATCATATATGAATGATCCGTAGTTATCAACTGATCTACGATACACTAAAGATGCAAAATGTATGATCAGGGATTTGCTATTAAAAAAATAAAATGGAACTGGATTCATTGTTTTGAAGCAATGCATTTGCTGCTGAAATGGGGAGGATTCCTAACATGAGGTGCTTTTATGTTTCGTGAAAATCATAAGATATCCATGGCAAAGGGAGTAAACCATGAAGGAAATGGTAAGAAATGTGCTCCCGGTCCCCTGGTATAAAACTCATTTACAGACATGTAGAGTCAAGGGACCAACTTTGAAAAAGCTTCCATCAGCAACTCGCCGAACAATATGATAAGCCTGCACGTTTTCTACCCAGGGATAACTCCAGATGATTCATATCATGCAGGTGCTAAAACGGGTGATTAAGCACATATGCTTGACTTGTGTTTCAAGCCTATACCTGAAGCCCCCTTTACATATATTTCATGGTAAAGGCTGACTTGGATTTTGCTAACACATACAGACAAAATTGTTGCGTTATACTACTTATTTTCACTGCATTGCTATCAGAAACCAAGTTGTTGTCGTTTAATACGATACAAACAAGGAATTCAATTCCAAATCCTTTTCATAGAAGGACAAAAAAATTGACAATGCACTATGATGATGGGTGAAAAATCATGAAATTTGTGCAAAGTCATGATTGACAATTTAAGAAAAATAGTGTCACAGTTGTCCCGGACAAGAAACGTCAGGGAAGTGCAGCTCAGGCTCAGGTGATGATGATTTACTTCCAAACAGCAGGCAACACTTGTCTAACCGAAAGTGCCCAACCATTCAACTTTCATTCTGAATTTCCGACAGACGACCAAAAGAGAGTAACCGCAAATGAAGATAATGGAGATAAATTACAGGAAGGCAGTGCATCTGCAGCACAAATATGACTCACTAATTCAGACAAAGAATACCAAATCAAATGCATTTGTTCAGATGATTTAGATGAGACATTCAGATGTATCCCTTGTTTCAGAGAACTTTGATTCTACGCAAGTGCTGAGCTTAGTTGCATCTAAAGCAGAGCTAGAAAGGCAAATGATCTTTTGTGTTGTTTTCTCTCTTGGGGAGGAAAAAGACTAATGATATCAATTCAAATGCTATTTTGTCAGTTTAATCAGCCACGGTTGTTGTGTTCCGTTCGAACCATCCTTTTTTTTCTAATACTTATAACTCCATCCACTCAGATCAATCTCAACTTGTTTAAAAATGTGTACATCCATCAGGTATTTTAGTTGATGCAGAGACACATGGAACATATATTACTCCCACAGATATACACCTACATAGCGAAAGTAGTAGAAAGAACTATCCATGTGACAACCATTAAAAACCTGAGAACAACCTAATTCCCACTGATAATATTTTTGGTCAGGCAATGCAGTTTGAAAACGAACATCACTTATTGAGCCGGTGTAAATGCCAGCGAACTCCAACTAATATACCCTCTTCCTACTATCGCAATCTTTTCAGGTTTTGAAGGCAGATCAAATAATGTTGCATCTGAATAGACATGATCTATTCCTAGAATATTTGCCATGGATGGACAGCCACCAACTGCTGTGAAGTAAAGTGTTCCCATGGTCATATCATCATCACCTCAAGGGAAACAACATTGCACTGATGTGCAAAAGAAAACATGCATTTTAGTTCCAGGTGTATTTGAGTATGCAGACAGTAAACCAAATATGAAAGCAAGCTAAAAGTACTAACTTCTGATGGAAAGTCATATAGTTATTTCAACAACATCCTACATTATGAAGCAATGATGCTTCCTTGTATCGCTTTAGAAAGTAATTGAGTTGAGTTTTGAGTTGGGGTTTCGAGTTTAGTCGAAATTTTTGTAAAGAGTGCTGTTGGTGCACTTTGTAAACACAGAGAGAATCAATAAAGTCGTCATCCACTTTAAGAGTTCTTCGATTTGTATTTCACCGGGTTTCGGCGGTCAGACCGGCGGCGGGCAGCGGTCAGACCGGTGGGAGCGAGGCGGTCAGACCGGCGGCGGCGACAGCAAGCGGCAGCTGATCTCAGCGGTCAGACCGGTTAATCTACATCGGTCAGACCGACGGCATCTGAGTGGTCAGACCGATCTCCGTCGAATTCGAGGGTAACTTTTTATTTCGCGCTAAAAGTTTTCGGTTTTTGGGTATCACAACCATTCACCCCTCTTTGGTTGGCTTAGTTATTTATGATTCGATCCTAAATTAACAGTTTATGAGTGTTTTCCCCAAAAGTGAGTTTGGGAGGTGTCCCACGCTAAAACCACGAAGTCGAAGTGTCGTAGAAAATTTACCTAGATTGTACCATACATCAATCATTTTTTTTCCAGATGTACTTTCACACCCAATACTACACCATCTCATGTATAGTACAAATAAACCTCATTCATTGGATCTAATATAATTGGTGGTTCACTTTCACCCGAGAGTACTTACAAAAATTCTAAAACGAAACCATCTTATAAACGTGCATCCTTGCGAGTTGCGAGGTAGTTGGTCATCACTAGTCTTTTTTTAGTCACGATTGAATAGCGAAGTCAACAGGTTTGGTCCAGTACATTATCTTCATCACAATCATTAAGAAAATGGAAATGAGACAGATCAACAGTCAACGCTCCACCTTCTCCTCTCAACTCTCTTGCTGAGATCCTGAGACCCACTTTTCACCTGATATCGCCGCCGGCAGCGCCTGTTGCTGCTACTCATGGATGTGGTGGGGGCGGCGTCCTGGCTGGTTCAGGTCTCCTGGAAAGCTCGTCGGCGACGGCATCGACGCCGCTTGGGCCGCGGCGCGCGCCGGGGGGGACCCGGGCCGCGCCCACGGAGGCGACGTCCGCCGCCTCGGCTCCCGCCTCCAGAGCCTCCACGCCCTCCTCTCCGAGGCCCAAGAGCACGCGCCCAGGGCACGCAGGCGCAGTGAGGCCCTCCTCCGCTCTCTGCGTAGCCTGCAGGGCCTCGCCACCGACGCTGACAACCTGCTCGACGAAATGCTGTACCACCAAATCCACCGACGGCTACATCCGGACGAGTCTAGTACCTCCTCCAACTCTTGCTCCTCATTGTTTCCAGTCCAACTAGTGGAGCCCAATAATCGCGTTGCCAAAAGGGTGCGCCATAGTGGAGATGGTGATACCACCAGCAGAATTAAAGACATCCTAGAGCGGATGTGTGAAGCCGGAGATGATGTTCGTGAGGCAATCAAGATGGAGAAATTGGACGTCAGTGCCGCTGGGGGAGGCCAAGATGATCGTATAATTCAACGGAGGCCAACAACATCTTACTCCACTGAGCCAAAGGTGTTTGGGAGGGACACCGTGAAGGATCGCATTGTGGTGATGTTGATTAGCTCAGAGACATGTGGTGCTGATTTGGCAGTCCTTCCAATTGTGGGGAATGGTGGCGTTGGTAAAACTACACTGGCACAGCTAGTCTACAGTGACACAAGAGTGCAAGCTCAATTCAGCAAGCGAATATGGATTTCAGTGTCTGTTGACTTCGATGAAGTTAGGCTTACTCGTGAGCTACTCGATTGTGTGTCCAATGGTGTCAATAAGCATGGTGGTATCACTAACCTGAATAAGCTCCAAGAGATTCTTGAGGAGGATCTTAAGTCCGAGCGGCTACTCCTTGTTTTGGATGACATGTGGGAAGACAATGATAAAAGCCGTTGGAACAAGCTATTAGCACCTCTGAGATGTAGTTCATTGAGGGGCAATGCAATCTTGGTTACAACAAGAAATCACTCTGTAGTAAAGATGATTGCTACAATGGATCCTATCCATTTGGATGGTTTGGAAGATGGTGACTTTTGGCTTCTGTTCAAGGCATGTGCATTTGGTGATGAAAAATATGAAGGGCATCCAAGTTTGCAGGTTATTGGGAAGTGCATAGCTAACAAGTTGAAGGGTTATCCCTTAGCTGCAAAAAGTGTTGGTGCCCTTTTGAATAGAGACCTTGATGGTGGGCATTGGATGAGCATATTGCAAAGTGACGAATGGAAACTGCAGAGAGGACCTGATGATATCATTCCAGCATTGATGCTTAGTTACATACACTTGCCTTTTCATCTACAAAGGTGTTTTTCTTACTGTGCATTGTTTCCTAAGGGTCACAGGTTTGATGGCTTAGATTTGGTCCGTGTTTGGATATCACAAGGTTTTGTTTCTTCGAACAATAAGAAAATGGAGGACATTGGCCATCAATATTTGAATGATTTAGTGGATTGTGGATTTTTTCAAAGAAGCACATACTATTCTATGCACGACCTGATTCATGACCTGGCACATATTGTTTCAGCAGATGAATGCCATATGATTGATGGTTTTAATTCAAGTGGAATAGCTCAGTCAACCATTCAACATTTATCTATTAATACAAGGTATGCTTATAAGTGGGATGTATATTCCCAGAAGTTTTATTCAAAAGATGACTTCCAGAGGAAGCTTACCTATGTTGGTGAAACAGTGCAAACCAGGAACTTGAGTACATTAATGCTATTTGGAAAGTATGACGCAGACTTTTCTGAAACTTTTTCCCATATTTTTAAAGAAGTGCAATATCTTCGTGTTCTGAGGCTACCCACACTCACTTATAGCCTAGACTATTTACTCTCTAACTTCAGCAAATTGATCCATCTTCGCTACCTTGAGCTAATATCCAGTGGTCCTGGTGGACCCTTGCCAGAGGTTATATGTCAGCTTTATCATCTACAGGTCCTTGATGTAGAGTATTGGGTACACCTCTCCACTTTACCAAGAGCCATGAATGATCTTGTCAACTTGAGGCATTTTGTTGCCCGTGGTGAATTGCACGCACTGATTGCTGGAGTTGGGAGATTAAAGTTTCTCCAGGAGTTAAAGGAATTCCGAGTTGGAAAGACTACTGACTTTCAGATTGGACAGTTGAATGGATTAAGGGAATTGGGAGGATCATTAGCAATTTACAATCTAGAGAACATATGTAGCAAAGAGGAGTCTAAGAATGCTGGATTAAGGGATAAAATATACCTAAAGGATTTGTTGCTATCATGGTGTAGCAACCGATTTGAGGTAAGTTCTGTTATCGAGGAAGAGGTGCTTGAGAGCGTTCAACCACACTCTGGGCTTAAGTGTCTAAGTATAAATGGCTATGGAGGTATTTCTTGCCCAACATGGTTGAGCTCCATTAATCCACTCATCTGCTTAGAGACTATCTGTCTAGATAGTTGCACAAAATGGGAGGTCCTTCCACCGCTTGGGCAATTTCCACTCCTTAGAACACTGCATTTGATTCAGTTGCCTTCTTCAAGGGTTGTACCAACTGTATCCAGTGACGACTGGACTGGTTCTGAAAAACAAATTATATTTCCATGCCTAGAAGAACTTGTGATAAGGGATTGCCCTGAACTAAGGACATTAGGATTGTCACCATGCTCTTTTGAAACTGAAGGCTCTCACACATTTGGCCGTCTCCATCATGCTACTATCTATAACTGTCCTCAACTAATGAATTTACCACAATTTGGTCAGACGAAATATTTGTCCACAATATCTATTGAGGGAGTAGGATCATTTCCTTACATCCGATTGTTTGTGCGAGCATTGTATATCAAGGGATGCTCTAGCCCAAGTAAATTGGATCAAATATTAATGTTGATTGAGGGCAACCTATGTCTTCTTGAGAAATTAACGATTGAGAGTTGCCTCGATCTTACATATTTGCCATGGAAAACACTCAGCAAACTTGTCTCTTTGGAGATGCTGGTAATTGTGGACTGCCCAAGGCTTTCTTTGACTTTATATCCATATAACCAAGATGGGGGTAATTTTTCTTTCATGTCATTGCTCAACAAGCTTGTAATCCGAGCATGTAGCATTACAGGGAAGCAGTTATCTCACTTGATCTTACAGTTGCCCTTCCTTCATTACTTGACAATTGGAAAGTGCCCGAAGATAACATCCTTGTTGCTTGGTGATGTGATTAATGGGAGTGACAGCTCTTCAACATCTGATTACCTCCAATTGACAACTGATGGCATGTTGCAAATACCATCTCATCTCTTAATTCAACTTCAGTATTTGAGCATAGATGACTTTCCAGATCTGGTTCTACTCTGGAAAGAAGGCTTCCATGGATTCACCTCACTTCGGACCCTACACATCACAGGATGCACACAACTTCTCTCCCCCATGATAACAGAAAACAAAAGATCCAACAAAAACTCTTCCCTCCTGCCACCATTACTACATGACCTTATGGTTACTCATGTGCATAATGAGTTGCTACCTTTCTTGCTCTCGAACCTCACCTCGTTATCCATATTTGCAATATCTAACAGTCCAGAGTTATCATCCCTTGTTCTTCATTCTTGCACATCTTTAGAAACTTTGATCATTGAGAAATGTGTTGGGCTGTCTGCTCTAGAGGGTTTGCATTCCCTCCCCAAACTTAAGCATCTACGGATTTTTCAATGCCCTAGTTTGGCTAAAACATGGGGCCCTTCCTCAGTGGACAGGCCAGGTTTCTCTTTATATCTAGAGAAGCTTGAAATTGATACCACTGTGTTATTTAACACAGAAGTTTGCAAGAAGCTTCCATCTCTTCGACATTTAGTGTTTTTCATGGTAACTATTAACACAATTAGTCAATAATTTCGTTGGAACAGATAAACTTGCTCAATATACAGTGGTTTCTCATCACTTCATTTTTTGCAGGCAAAGAATGTGAGATCCTTCACAGAAGAAGAAGAAAAAGCACTTTGTCACCTCACATCTCTCCATGTACTTGATTTTTGTTATTGCCCTAATCTCCTATCACTGCCTAAAATGTTGCATTGCCTTTCTTCCCTGAAGCAGTTGTCAATCAAGGCTTGTCCAGGAATTAAATCATTGCCAGAAAATGGCCTCCCAGCTTCCTTACACGAGCTCTACGTGAGCAGTTGCAGTGCAGAACTAAAGGAGAAGTGCAAGAAGACAAAAAATGTTAGATGTGTTTATGTTGATAGAAATGCAAGCAAATTCATAGTTATATGCAAGCTGCTACGTCTCTATTTTAGGTATTATTTTACAGTTTTAAAAAGATTAGCACTTTTATTTTGTGTTTTAGACACTCGTGGAATGGGTGCTCTCTGTATAATTGTTTTAACTGTATCAATTGATTAGTATTTATTTTTGTTGAATAACTGGTATTGCTAACCTCAGTTTATTTTTTGCCAACCTGGTTCATTTGTAGGAAACGGAAGAGATGAGAAAAATGAGAACTACTAGTTATGAATGAACCTTCAGTTTCTCAATTTATAAAAGGCATGCCTATGCTTCGCTTAATTGATTATTTTTTGTCACAAGAGGAGGATAGAAGATATTCCTGATGAAGGTTCACATGCAGATGAATTCAATAAACCTTGTGTGCACTCAACCATTCTGTTTAATATAGTAGTCTCCTCAGATATCTGTAACTGGATGGAGCTTGAAATGAAGATGCCATGACTTCAGCAGATTAGTTAGGCTGCTTCATCACCAGCTGGATCAATAACTAATGTCTACATGAAGTCAAGACAAAACAAGGTGTGGCTACACTTCTTTGCAGAAGATTTGTTTCAATTGCGTTTGCCATTATTTTGTATTAAATCATCTTTTCATAACAACAAATAAATATTTATTTGCGATACCTGGAGTGTCCTTGTTCTTACTGTGGAAAGAACATAGGTGCAACTGCAAGTTTGCAAACTACTATATTATATAGAATAATTGATCTTTCTCTTGGAAACAACCACTGTTTAGTATATGTTCATTCAGTAGTCAGCACATCAGTAAAATAAAACAAAAAACTATTTAGCTGCTATTTGTTCTTGTAAAAGAGGGAATTACGATATTAACTATATAGTTATTCTGATTTGATTTTGTTTAAGGTTTTAGCAAGCCGATGGGGGATTTATTTTTGTGTGTTTTGGAGGATCACCAAGCTGTTGGTGTTAGCGATCAATGTATAGGTTACTTCCTCGCTGGGAGCATGGCAGCGATCACTATGGCTGCAACCAAGAACTGGGGGAAGCAATGAGCTCATGGTCCTAACCAAGTAAGCAGCTGGCAGCTGCACTGTTTTACTGTGGTAGTATTGCTCTATTCTGGTTCTGCATTACCGATCTTCATGGCTGTGAATAGCTAGGAATTTTTTAACAGACAAATCGATCACCATTGCCCTTCTCTTTTCCCCTTGAGCATTTTTGTTAGGTGATAATGGGGAAGTCTGCACTCCGAGAGTGGGACTGGGAGCCCATGCCCTTTCTGCAGAACTTATTTGTCTGTGCACATAATAATATATCGTTTAATTTCTTCAGAGTCCTATTTACTATCGTCACTACAGTTGTTTTCAGAACTGGACTAGTCATCTCTGAACTCTGATAGCATGCATAGGAATGCTGGACAGTGCTATGACCTTTGATTCTTGAATTAGTTATCTTTTTTTCCTTTAAATTGACTGATGAGTTACTTATTTCAATCCTGTTCGACATCCTACCTTTGCACTTTCCATATGTCCCATTCGAATCCTTTATTCTGTTGTTTATTTCTGCAGACCTACTTGTGTGCTGACATAACTACTTTATTGTGCCTCCATTTCTTAAATATCTTAAGTCCGTACATACACGACATTTTCTCATAAATAATATATTAGATGGAGAGGCCAAAATGTTTAGCAGCACATACTTGTTCTAATAATCATGGCCGTCTTAGTAGACGCTTATTTTTTTGCATTCGGCTTGTACTAGTCTAATACTTATACTTGCATACATTTACGATAGATATTGCAATCATTTGAACTATGCTGCTCTAAGTCACGGCCGGCCGTGATAGTGTGCTTTTGCAATATGGCAGGGCCGGCCTTGGGGCAGCGCGGACACTGCGACCGCCCTGGGCCAGGCATCAGGGGCCCCAGCCGGCTATACACAGCTATACATGCATGTATAGTTTGGTTGCTTTGCGCTGGAGTATTAGTTAATCTCACCTTTATAACCAGGCCATTAATTTATCTTTATCATCACTAGTACAAAACCTTCTATATGTAACGGCCTCTAACATGCCTTCAGCCGTTTTGTCGATGTCAGTTGGTTCCCTTTAAACGTCCTGAGAAACCTACCCCAAAAAATAAGATTACAATGCCTTGGGCTCCCGTTTGGGCCAACTGGGTGTGCCAACATGCTCACCATGTGGTGAGTGGTGGGCCTGGCGAGACCCAACCTGTCCGAAACGGTGCCACGGATCCATTCTTGCCCATTTGGCTGTGTCAGGTATCGCTGGGCATGCGTGACCGTGTCCAGGGCTAATGACTCAGCTCTAGTATCTTATCTACGCCTTTTTGACTCCAGATTGGCGGGGGTTCCTTCCATAAACCCATTTCACTTATGGTGGAGAGCATTGCTTCACAGTTGGGTGTTGTCACAGCCTGAATTTCTGTTTTAGGATTTATAAATTATTTAATAAATTATTAATAGAATTTATATTAAAGGTTCATTAATTTACAAGTGAAGTTAAATGTGGGAAATAAAATTTCCTAAGCATAAAGCATGGTTGGATTTAATTGATACTAAATTCTCCATGATTAATTATACTCTCTGAAATTTTCTCGGATTTTTCAGAGCTCAATTCCAAATTTTAATAATACAAAGAATATTTCAGTAATTATTCACATATTAAATTAATCGTTAAATGAGCTGGGTTCAATTTTTTTAAATACTTTGAGTGCCCAATTTTTTTAGGATTTTTCTTGAAATTATTTCAGCACTGGAATTATTTTTAACAATTGAAAGATCATTTCAGTGATTAATTTAATTGGGAAAAGTAATTAAAGTCCCCTTTTCCTTTTCGGGCCGAAACAGGAAAAGTTCACCTTTAGTCCTCGGCCCATTCTTCCTTCTTTTCGGCCCATTCCCTCCCCTTCTCTCTTCCTTCCTCTCAGTCCGCAGAAAAGTCTGTTTGGAGTCCCCCTCGCTACAGTGCATCTCCAATCTCCAGCCAGAGCCGACTGTCTCCCGTGCCGTGTCCAGTTGCCGCCGCCTCCTCCTTCCAAATCCGACCTCCCCGTTGCTCCTCTTTCCAAAGTAGTTGCGGGAATGGAATCCTCTCAATCTCCTCTTCCTTTTCCCCAAGAAATCCCCAAAAGTTTCTATGGAAATCCTTTCCAATTTCGCGGTTCAATCTTTCCTTTTTCTGGCGAAGATCCTTAACTTTCCCGGAGTTTCTCTCGTCGATTTGGGCCTGGACCCGAGCTCCCGTGCCTATATAAAGGACCCCCTAGTCGTCCTCTGCCTATCCGCTCAAGTCCCGTCCTTCTCCGTGCCCTAGCCGCCCCTCCTCGAGCTCTCTTTCTCTCTCCAAGCGCCGGTCGCCGCTCTAGCCGCGCCGTTCTTCGTCGTCCATCGTCGCATTCGGTCGCCGCTGCCGCCGTTGGGTTCGCAAGAAGGAGAGGAAGCCGGGCAGCCATCTCCCCGAAGCCGAAGACCCCGGGAAGTTCGTTGTCACCGTGAAGGTCGAGCTCGTCGCCACGTTTTGATCTCCGGCGAGGCCCTGCTGCTCCTTCCGTCATCGCCAAGCTTCACCGCCACCTCCGTTAGATTCGCAGCTGCAAGCAGAAGACCGTCCACCACCTCGTCTACGCCAAAGATCGTCGAAACGCTGCCGCCACCGTCGATCAGAACCCCGTCGCCACTCCAACCTCGCCGCCGTCGTCATCCGTCGTCGTTTGCCGTCGTTCAAGTCATCGGTGAGCTCCCCTCATCGTGCTCTTTCCTCCGGTTCAGATCAATCTAAGCCTTCCAATCTTGGTCAACTCTATGTCGATTAATATCAGCTGTCCAAAATCAATATAAGTCCGTTTCCTCTTTTCAGTGGCATATTATTTCTTTTTAATATATGTCATCTACCAAATACTCCCTCCGTTCCATAATATAAGGAACAACTGCTTTTTTTGGATGTTCCATAATATAAGGCATGCATGCATGCATACAATTAATTAGGACCTCATCTCCATTAAATTATTACTTTTTAAAATCCTCCACCCTCAAGATCTCTAATTCTATTGGATGCATGCATTATATTTATTAGGGTGATCCAAACTAGGAGATGATAATAATTGTTTCTTGGTCTTTGGGTTAAGGGTGGTTGTGCCTTATATTTTGGAACGGAGGGAGTATAATCTAATCATTTTCCGGAGGTTGTTTTAATATTTTATCTCAGTTATAAATCATTTGTAAATGGTTTAATTAATTTGGAATAGTCTTTTCTTTAATAGGCTTTAATTGAAATTAAATCTTGCAAAATTCGTAATTAATTCATATGAAGTTAGAATGAGGCTGTAAGTCTCATAATTTATCTAAAATCATGATCTACATGTTTGTTTACTTTATATTTACTGTTTATTTGGAGTTTCTTAGTATTTTTCCTCGTTTTGCGTGTTAGCTTGTCATTTCCGTCATTTCGAAGGTTCGCGAGTGCGCCGGAAGTATTCAAGAAGACTAATTGAAGACCGAATATTGCAAGGCAAGTCACACAGATTCTAAACACAATTCCTTTGAGCATGTTGATCATATATTTAAATTCTCTATTTATTTCAACTGTGCATTTATTTTCGAATGTCACTGGGTGGTGTGAACCTATTCCTTTGTTATGGCTAATTTGCATTGATTACCCTATGTCTTGATTACCTCGGGTTATAATTTGAATAGTTGGATTTATATATTGGTTCAACTAGATGTATTAGATATAATTGATTAGCCATGCTTAGAAACATTAGCACACGATTGGGATAACCAATGTTTCACTATTACTTAATGATGGATATTTAATTGTAGCTCACGATGGTCAATCGTCATTGGTTAATTAATTAATTTGCCAACTAAAACTTGATAATGGTGGGTTGTGAGCACATGATTTTGATGGTCGTGCTCTGTCACGCCCTAAAAATCGTCTAATTTAAAAATGCGTTGTTTAAATCATTTTTAGAAATTAAATTAAAAGCCTACAAGTTAAACCCTAATAATCTAGGAAAATTTTTCAACATAAAAATAAGCTAGATAAAATTTTATTAAATACTTTGCTTGTTCCTCTATTTTCTAGAATTTTCTGGGAATTATTTGAGCAAGGGAAGTATTTTTAATAATTGGAACAACATTTCACAAATTATTTTAATTAAAAAAAGTTCCAAACCCCCTTCCTAAGGTGGTTGGGCCGTTTTTGGCCCAACATGCCCCTCCCCACCCGCGGCCGAGTCGGCCCAGCCGGCCCAGCCGAGCCGCCAGCCCTCCCCCTCCTGTGGAGACCGACAGGGGGGCCCCCCCTGTCGGGAGCTCCTTCAACCTCCGGCCGGCTATGGAGCCGAGCCCGAGCCGCCGTCCGAGCCGCCTTGCGCCGTCAAATCCGCCCAAACCGACTCACCCCGAGTCCGGATTTTTGAGGGGATTTTATCCTCTCCTCCTCCTCTATCTTTCCCCTCAAGAATCGGAGAAATTGGTGGAGTATTTTGCCCGAATCGAACTCGTTTTCGAGTTTATCTCCAAAACCGAGTTTTTGATTTCCCGGAGCGATTTCTTGCGGGAGGAGTCCGATCTCTTCAATCCAAGGCTATAAATAGAACCCCCTAGTTCTCCTCTTTCGTTTGCCCCCTCTCCCGTCCTCTCTCGTGACTCCTAGAGCCGTCGCCGCCGCCGCCTAGCAAGTCGCCGCCGCCGGCCAACTCCGGAGCCGCCGCGCA
>CM020186.1:10389010-10471160 GCA_009805545.1 Oryza longistaminata | reverse complement strand
AAAAGAATTTTTCAATTAAAATAATTCGTGAAGTGATGTTTCATTTATTAAAAATACTTTCCTTGCTCAAATAATTCCTAGAAAAATCTAGAAAATAGATAAACAAGCAAAGTATTTTATGAAATTTTATCTAGCTCAATTTTATGTTGAAATTTCTCCTAGATTATTAGAGTTTAACTTGTAGGCTTTTAAAATAATTTCTAAAAATGATTTAAAATATGGATTATTAATTTAGGCGATTTTCAGGGCGTGACAGAAGCTCGTCGCTGGCCATCTTCCGTCGCTGTCCGTCAACGCGTAAGTGTTGGTAAGGACCGTCACCTCGCGCTCTTTCTCCCGGTGTTCTTCCTTTTCGCCGTCGCTTCGTAGTTCGCCGGTGATTATCGTTCCTGTGTCCGTTATCCGGTGATCTCGCGTGGCTGTCTTATCATTGCCACGTCTATCTAAACCCTAGATCGGATTCAATCTAATCCGTTGGATCTTGGCCAACTCTATGTCAAGATTAATCTCAGCCGTCCAAAATCAATATAAATCTGTTATCTCTTTTCAATGGCATATTAGTCATTTTTATCATATGTCTTCTACCAATATAATCTAATCTTTTCCGGAGATTGTTCTAATCTTTTATTTCAGTTATAAATCATTTGTAAATTGTTTAATTAATTTGAATAGTCTTTTCTTTAATAGGTTTAATTGGAATTAAATCTTGTAAAATTCGTAACTAATTCATATGAAATCGAAATGAGGCCGTTCAAGTCTCATAATTCATCTAAAATCATGATCTACATGTTTGATTACTTTATATGTACTGTTTATTTGGTTTTTATTAGTATTTTTCCTCGTTTTGCGTGTTAGCATGTCGTTTTCGTCGTTTCGAAGGATCGCGTGTGCGTCGGAAGTGTTCAAGAAGACTAATTGAACACCGAATATTGCAAGGCAAGTCACACAATTCCTTTGAGCATGTTGATTCTATATTTAAATTCTCTATTTATTTCAACTGTGCATTTATTTTCGAATGTCACTGGGTGGTGTGAACCTATTCCTTTGTTATGGCCAATTTGCATTGATTACCCTATTTCTTGATTACCTTGGGTTATAATTTGACTAGTTGGAATTATATATTGGTTCAACTAGATGTATTAGATCTAATTGCTTGGCCATGCTTAGAAACATTAGCACACGATTGGGATAACTAATGTTTCACTATTACTTAATGATGGACATTTAATCGTAGCTCACGATGGTCAATCATGAGTGGTTAATTAATTAATTTGCCAACTAAAACTTTTTTTTGCAGGGAAATTTGCCAACTAAAACTTGATCATGGTGGGTTGTGAGCACATGTTTTTGATAGTCGTGCTCATGACAATTAAGGACCGGTTCACGAGTTTCGTTTGTGAAACATTAACCGTGCCAACCACAAGCCAGCATGGGCAACAACTTTACCTTTTGTATAGCATGGTTCATTGCGGGGCACCAGACTGAGAAGTAGTGGAGATAAGCCCACGGGGGTCGCTGCGGAGTCCATGCCTTGTTTTATAAGGGGGTGATTATGATCCAGGAACGGTGTGCTGTGGTGGATTGTGTTATGCGAGGGGTACAGTCACAGCTCCTTTCCGAGGTACCGTGGTGGTATTGAGGCGCATGGTGACATGTCGTGGGGCTGTGTCTTGTGGGTACAGTGGTACATCTCTGGCCAGAGTAAAACTATTCGAATAGCCGTGCCCCCAGTTATGGTCGGGTCTAACAATGTCTTTCGTGATTAGTCTCACACTTCTCACCATAATAAATGATGCTATAACTGGTAATAATTTGATTAGCTCCTGGTTTGGAATGGTACATTCCTGGTTTGGAGATAGATCTGTACACCGGGTATGGTTGTTCAGGATGGTTGGGCCTGTGCAGCATGGGTGTGCTGTTCAGTGTTGATTAATATTGATGATTAATTACTCTACTGTTTTATAATTCACAAATGTTTGCTAAATGCTGCTTTTGCAAATGAGCCTATATTATGCCATCCTTTGGTATCCTTGTGCACTTGCATATTTGGCGTGTGGCTTGTTGAGTATGTCATATGCTCACCTTGCAATAATCAATCAAACCTCAGTTGAACACAAGTTGCGAAGGAGAAGATGTTTGGCTTATACCCCAGTTGAGCTGCTTGTGGGAGTGGAGCCGGAGCTTCGCTAGACCGTAATTCCGCTGCTGTTTTCTCTTTTCTTTTGTAAGTATGTAACATTGTATTTTTGATGAATCTGTATATTAAATTGTCATTTTGTGTACCTCGACTGATTTCTGGACGAGGATTTAATGCACAAATTAGTTTGGAAATTACTTGTGAATTTCCAGGCGTGACATATTTTCTCCTCAAATCACCTGCATACACATATTTCACCAACACTAGTGGAAATGATTAGAAATAATCCCTACCACTAAGTTGGATACCATGTTTTATTTCATTATATGCAGGTATTGACGGTCAAATATTATGATTTAAGGACCATCAACAACACCCCCACACTTAACATTTGCTCGTCCCGAGTGAAGGCTATGGACTCTACAACAGAGTTATGACTTCCTTACTAATAATCATGCAAACAAATTATTCAATGTCATACCAGTACTTGTGGATATTTGTAGTGTCTACCACGCAATCTTGGACAATTGAGAAATGGAACAATCTCGACTAAGTCACCCTAACTTTTCATGAAGAACAACTTGGGGTTTTTTCAAGTAACACAAAATTATAACTTTGCTTTGCTCCTCAATTGATTCTCTCGATCACTCAAGGTGTATGATTCCTCACAAAGGCATATGATTGTGCCTTTTCTTTTCCTACCATCTAATAAGGCTAATGTGGAGCCCAGGGTATGGAAAAGACTAGAGCACTACTTGCATCACATATATTGCAAAGTCAAATAATGGATCAACGGAAATACAAGACATACTTTCTGGTCAAGAATGTGCAATTGTATGTGTATGGTAAATTTGTGGGTGGAAGAAGGGAAATACTAATAACAATAACTCCTTTTGTATACCTCCTCCATTTATTTTCTCTTTCGAAATTTAGGAGAGTGCATGGCTATCTTTTTTTTCTCCTTTTTTTTGTTTCTTTCTTTTTCATCATCATGCTCCATACTTGTATGAGCACTTTTTTTTCTTTTTTGCATAGCCATGCCTCTCTCTTTATTTTTTTTTAATGAACCTGGGAGGAAGAGGCATAAATGACATGGAGTATTTATTTTGCGGAAGAAGGACAAAATGAATAAAAAATGAGGAATGCTAACTTCTAGTGTAGAAGTTTAGCATAAGTGCGTGTATGTGGAGTGTCTATGTTCTTGACCATGAAAGTATGAAAAGTATCTCACACGGGTCTCAAAACTTGACAACACTCAATGAAATGACAAGCAACGTATGTAGCAAGCTAATCATGAATGATCAACCTATGGCTCTAGTGGGAATAAAAATTTCAATGAGGAGTTTAGCATCGTTATTTTTTTTCCTTTTTATAAAATTCCCAAGTGTGCAACATGAAGAGTAGGATTTATATCATCAGAATATATATCATTCATCAATTACCTAGATAGCATGGGGTCCCTATTGAATAGATCACCACAAGCAACGAGTAGTGAGCTAAGAATAAGAGGCATGCATGTTATTTTCAGGTAGACCATGAACTCTAATTGTACCATCCCTAGCACATGGTGTATGGCATTGATTTACAAGATCACCCCACACTTTTCTTTGTACCTGGGATTCTTTATTGGACACAAAAAGAAAAACAAAGACACGAGTGAAGCAAAAAAGGACTCACTTGGTTAGAAGACCAAGGAGCCAACTTTATTTTATTTTATTTTATTTTATTTTTTTATGGCAATAATGGATATGGTGGATATCCTGGCAGGATGGAGACATGAGATGAGGAAGCACATGGTGTATGGCATTGATTTACAAGATCACCCCACACTTTTCTTTGTACCTGTGATTCTTTATTGGACACAAAAAGAAAAACAAAGACACGAGTGAAGCAAAAAAATGACTCACTAGGTTAGAAGACCAAGGAGCCAATTTTATTTTCTTTTATTTTTTTATCGCAATAATGGATATGGTGGGTATCATGGTGACGACGTTTGATGTCGCGACTACGGTATTTGGATAGTATGGGGATTGTTGATGCTAGGATATACGCGAGACTGAGGTAAAAGAGATGGAGACAGGGATTTTTATACAGTTTCGGGCCCCTGAGTGGTCAGGTAATAACCCTACATCCTGTTGGCCGGAGCCGGTATTGCTCTTATTCACCATAATCACACCAGTACAATATGTGGGTAGCCTATCTAACTGTTGTCGACTTGTCGGTCTGAAGGTCTGACTCGTAGTCGACAACAGGGTAGTCTTCCTCCTCGAATCCGTGCCCGGCGAGATCAGAGATAGCGCTTTCGTATCTCCTGACGGTATTCGGAGACACCGTAGGGGAATAGCCATGCCTATCCCTGAAGTCGATATCCGGCGGCGTGTCTTGGCATATGTTGGCTTGTATGTTGCGGCTTCTGGTGGGCGTGTGTTGATTGTCATGGGTGTCTTCCATGGTCTCGTGGTGGTCGTCGATGAGGTGGTCGTCCCGATCGTAGTGATCGTGTTGATCGTCTCATGGTGAGTCTGTCTGTCCCCCTGTCCTCCTAGGGGGGCTTGTATTTATACCCATAGGTGTCCCCTTGTCCAAGTAGAACTAGGGAAACCAATATGGATACAATCCGAGTAGTCCTTGTCGTTTCCATGTAGAACTCTGGTTGTCTTTCCTTATCCGGAACTCCCTCCATATCCGCAGGTTGTTTCCGTATAGGACATGGTATGTGGTGGGTCCTGCCGAGATTTAGTCAACTACTATTAGGTATGTGGTATCCATAACCATGACACATGGCAGGATGGAGACATGAGATGATGATGCACATGGTGTATGAGATTCTCACCAGATAGGTCTTACCAAGATTTGAACCGAATGCAACAAGTTTTGCATTTGTTGTACTTGGTTCCCAGTGCATCTCTTTCCTCATAGATAAGGAGCGTGATATAAGTGTTTGAAGTTATTTTACACTTCTCCTTAATTGTCTTTTTGTTTCCTACAAAAGGTTAGTGGACAACAAATACTCGAAGCACTACAAAGATTTGAAATAATTTTATCGTAGCCTCAAGATTAATTGTTCACATCTACGCTAAAAAGGAATTGGATTCAAAACTTATGAAACGTGGATCCCACAAGTTTGCCAAAAATTTATTTTATTTTTCGAGAGACACTTCTTTTATTCTAAAAACATTTCAAATTTTTATTATTCACCAAATTTTTGTTTAAGCAAAACTCATACAAGGCTTTAGTTAAAATTACACGAACATAACAAAGGAACATTCGACAGTATACTTACCGTGCACTTCGAATGGTGATGTGTTCATCCTTTGCATGTTAGCAATTTACCGATTTGTTTCTCGAGCCCTGACTTACATCCAGTGTGAATTGAACTTGAGGAGTCACCCATAAATTTGAAAACTTTGCTGCAGGGGGTTAATCCACAAAAGATACGCACCCAATGTCTATGAACATATTAACTCTGAAATTCATTAGTCAAATTAAACTCCATGTCCAATTTGATTAAAGCAGACTATTTTAACCTAAGCACCATGCTTAATTTAAAAAGCCTATAGATGTCTTGCGCGAACACCCAAAACAGAGCATATGCAAATAGACACAAGAAACATAACCATGTATGGTCAAATCTCATTCACATAAAGATAAGTATGAGTAGAAGATGTGGTGAACCTTGTTTTATCTTTCGCATACCTGAGTGCACTTACCGCCAGCATGATGTATATTTTGAAATCTCTAGAGCGGTGGTATGGTCACATATGATTGTCGATTTCTCCTCCATCTCAATGTACATTGTAGCGGAGGAAGGCACTTTGACAATACCAACTCAGGCGAGCTGTTTGGTTATGCACACATATCAGGTGCAAGAACCTTGTGCCTTGAAGGCGTGATCCGTTGGCACAATGCTGTAGAGACGTTGGATACCTCTTTTTGGGCAAATGTGCAACTGCCAACTAGAGTGGAGCCGCAAACGCCTAGAAAAGAAGAGGGCAACTCCTCTTGCTTGTATGCGCGTAGGTGCTGCGGAAGCGAGAAGTTGTGCACAGCTAGGAGTGGATAAAGGCTAAGCCAAGGCAGCACATGAGCTCGAGAGAGGGACTAGGTGTAGCCAGGTAGCATGATTGCTACTAGCCAGGTGTATAGCCATATTTCAAAGACATGCACATAATGCGGTCTTTGATCCAAATGTAGCTCGTCAGCTCTCTTGCTCTTTTCTTCTTCCCCATTTTTTTCTTCTTTTCTTCTTTCTCTCTCTTCTCCTCTTTTTTATCTTCTTTTTTTTTCTTTTTATGTTTTAGCAAGCTAGGACTAACACCAACTTTAAACCAAGATGGCCTTGGTTGATGGAACTCGTTATGAAAAGCTCGTCGACCTTCCCCCCACACTTGGACTTTTGTGTCGCAAGACATCAAAACCAAGTGTGTGATGTTAGATTCTCCTATAGAGTGTGTTCCAATACCAAGGATCACCAAAGTGTACAGTTGATGTAGCTACTGTGTTCTTAGACATCACATGACCCTTGTTCTTAATCTCAACCTGAAATGGTTAGCGACCAAGAATACCCGAAGGTGCATATTATCCTAAGAACTGGTTCTTGCTTTTATTAGTAAGGAAACTTACCATGATAATCCGGGGTATTTCCCGGCAGTGCTTTGTTTATGGTCACAAGCTTCACCATCGGGACATCTCTCTGCAAGATTAGTGCCACAAACAAATGCGAGATTTGCAGTATTTATGATAAATATAAGCATCCACAACCATCCTTCTAAACATGTTAGAAATGAGGACCGAAAGGTGGTCGTGGTCGTCGCACAGGGAAGCGACACTAATCGAACAGGACTCTGCGGATTCCTTATGCGAGCATGAATACAGGGGAATTTTGAAAGAAAAACTTTCATGCTTGATTGCGGATTGCTTTCTCTCGTCCTCAAGAGTCGATGTCTCTAGCTTGTCTGTGGCCTGAAGGTTTTCCTTCTCAAGAGATGCATCGTGCAAGAACCGGGTTGTTTCTTGATGATAAACAAGAACAATGTTCTGAGGGCCAGACGGACAAGGCATAGGCTTGATCGAGGGTGATGAGGGTCATTCAGTTTCATGAAGATGGACAATGGGTTCAGAAGAAATGAACGAAGATACAAGCATCACCTCCTCGAACGGCTCATGCTTGGAATGAGCCTTTGTATTGCTAGAATAATTCAGGGTGTTTCCATAATCTTCATAAAGATCATCCCTTAATTGAAATGGAATTTCTGGAGGATGAATTTCTTCTTCCTTTGACTCCAGTGGCTGGAATGAGGATTTGGCAGTTGAGTCGGGTTCTGACTCGACGTGCATAGGTTCCTCATGGATAATCTCGACCTCCGGGATGGCTTCACTTTGGCCGAAAGAATCGTTCTCTACGATCAAATCTAAGAGTTCTCTTCCTTCGGTGGTTGTCTTGTGTGCGAACGATCCTCCGGTGGAAATATCGAGATTTGCCGTAGACTCCTTATCTAACCCGTACCGAAAATGTTGTAACAACACATGGTCGGGTAGAGACAAGTCCGGGCCAGACTGAGTTAATAGTGAGAACCTGGCCCAGGCTGCACCGAGAGATTCCTTCTCGTTCTGTCGGAAAGAGAGGATGTCTAATCGAAGATTGATTACACGGGTTAATGGAAAGAAACTAAGGCAGAAATTGCACTTAAGCCCCTCCCATTCACCGTGGAATTTCTTGACAGACATAGTGTACCATTGCTTTGCTTTATCTCTAAGAGAAAAAGGAAACAACTTCCACTTTTGAGTTTCATGTGTCATGCCTACGATCGATAGGAACGAACAAACTAGCTCAAAATCTCGAAGATGGAGGTATGGGTTTTCACCGATACTACCAGAGAAGGTTTACTCTCGAATCATGGCTATAAAGCTACGACCGATTTCGTAGTCATCTGAAAGGATTGGTTTTGAAGAACAGGACGGCTCACAAAGATCAGCCCAAGGACCAGAAAGGTTTTGAATTGTGGATTGCTCCATCAAGGAAAAGAATAAAAGAAGAAGAAATAAAACTCGGATAAATTAGCAACCGTTCCCCGGCAACGGCGCCAGAAATGCTTGTTGGTATTTCTTACGACCACAGATAAATCCGCAAGCGCACGGAATACCGTTGTAGCACTTCACCTTCAGATGACCCCAAAAGGATATCGAACTCAGGGAACGTGTGTAATCTACCTAAGGCCAAGACGATCCAAGGACAGCAACTATAGGTAGATAGGCTAGGCTAGAGAGGACTTTCTAAGTGTTTTAGTTATCTAAGCTAAGCAAAAGGTAATTTCCTATCTGTTGCTTTGGGCACGGACCCCTGCTGGTCTGCCAGCGTGGTTCCGGCTATAGCTCTATGATGTATCCGAACGTGGAGGATTATTAGGACGGGATTCAGGGCTATCACCACCTGCCACCTACCTCTGACAAATTCATGGGATACACAACAAACAAAGGTAATCTCTAACCTAGACACCTTGTCTAAGTTATTAATTACAACTCTAATACTTGTACAGGAACTTCCTTCTTTATCCAGAGTCCTATTACTAGAGCACTTAGTATGAATACTAAACAATGAACCTGCAAAGATGGAAATATATCTTACTCAGAATAAATAATTAAATAACATAAGAAAGGATCACGAATGCTTACTTAAAAGTAGAAGTTCTCCGAACCCGGAGCAGAGTGTATCGACAACTCCGGTACTCCTCCAGAATTTCTCCTAGAAGGCTACACTCGTCGAGAAAGAAGTCGGATGAGTGCCAAACTTCCGGGCACCCCTCCAGAGCTTCCCCTCACTCTCCACCTTATTCTAATGTACAAAAGATATAATAGAGCCACTTGTAATTTAGCTCAAAGTTGTGTGTTGTGAATGAATGACAGTAGCTCTATTTATAGCCTCCATATGACGGTTACAGGTATGGGAAACGACCAAACTACCCTCCAACCATCATTGGGATGAAATCAGGACCGTCCATGTGAAAGATGGCGATGAACGGCCACCAAAACGGTTCGGCCGAACCCGGGACGACTCCGTTCAGCCCGTTTTTCGTCATGGACACTAATTATGAGGCCCTCAGCCCATTGGCATGTTGGATGGGCCCATTTGGAGGTGTTTAATTGACTTATGCGGCCTCCAATCCATGTAAACGCGTCCTGAATACGCGGAGGTACATTTTGTCGCATGATGGGTGTATTTTCTCCTCAAATCACCTGCATACACATATTTCACCAACACTAGTGGAAATGATTAGTAATAATCCCTACCACTAACTTGGATACCATGTTTTATTTCATTATATGCAGGTATTGACGGTCAAATATTATGATTTAAGGACTGTCAACACCCTCACCAAGCCTAGCAACTTACGAGGTTAGTTTTGATTAGGTGACATTTAGTTTTTAAATCGCCTATTCACCCCCCTCTAGTCGACATCACGATCCTACAAATGGTATCAGAGCTTGGTCTCTCTTGATTGGGCTTCACCGCCTAGAGAGAAGATGTCGAACGAGGTGAACCATGTAGGGAAGGCTCCCATGTTCAATGGCACAAACTACTCCACTTGAAAAATTAAAATGTCTACTCATCTCAAAGCTATGAACTTCCATATTTGGAGTAGCCTACCTCTGACAAATCCGTGGGATACACAACAAACAAAGGTAATCTCTAACCTAGACACCATGCCTAAGTTATTAATTACTACTCTAATACTTGCGCAGGAACTTCCTTCTCTATCCGGAGTCCTAGTACTAGAGCACTTAGTATGAATACTAAACAATAAACCCGCAAAGATGAAAATCTATCTTACTCAGACAAAGTAATTAAATAATATAAGAAAGGAACACAGATGCTTACTTAATAGAAGAAGGTTCTCCGAACCCGGAGCAGAGTGTACCGACAGCTCCGGTACTCCTCCAGAATTCCTCCTATGAAGCTACACTCGTCGAGGTAGAAGTCGGATGAGCGCCAAACTTCCGGGCACTCCTCCAGAGCTTCCCCTCACTCTCTACCTTATTCTATTGTACAAAAGATTCAATAGAGCCTCTTGTAATTCAGCTCAAAGTTGTGTGTCCTTGAAGTGAGATGAAGACCTCCTTATATAGGCTCCAAATGACGGTTAGGGGTATGGGAAATGACCAAAACACCCTGCAACCGCCTCTGGGAAGGAATCCAAGCCGTCCACGTGGAAGCGGATGGCGGGAAGCGGCAGAAAGGGTTCGGCCGAACCCAAAAACACTCCTCCCGGCCTCTCCTTCGGCCGAGAGGTTGCTTATTGGGCCCCCAACAACCTGGGCTATGTTTTGGCCCAATTCTAAATGGTTTTTATTGACTTATTGGACCTCTAATCCGTGTAAACGCGTCCTGCATACGCGGAGGTGCATTTTGTCACATGACGGATGTGTTTTCTCCTCAAATTACCTGCATACACATATTTTACCAACACTAGTAGAAATGATTAGTAATAATCCCTACCACTAAGTTGGATACCATGTTTTATTTCATTATATGCAGGTATTGACGGTCAGATATTATGATTTAAGGACCAACAGTACCTCCAAAAACCTAAACCGGTATATGCACACATTACCCTTCGGAGTACCTCTTGAAGACTATACCGGTATATCATGAGATTAATGAAGTCACCACTAGCGTCTCGCTGTAAACAGATACATCACCTATCACAAAATAAAACAAAAGACATACATGCAAAAACTTACCTTATAAGCACATCCAGAAAACTAGGCCGGTATATCTTAAGATTGACGAAGTCACCACGGACGTCACTGTCAACAGGTACATCGCCTACCACTGAAAGAATAATTAACCGTAAAATAAAGACATACACGAACATCCTATGTTTATGAGCACACCCGAAAAACTAGAACTGCATATCTTAAGATTGAAGAAGTCACCATATGTATCTCGTAGTCAACATGTACATCGTCTATCACTAAAAGAATGAAAGACATACATGCACACCTAATTCTTATGAGTACCTCCGGAAGACTAGGCCGATATATCTTGAGATTGGCGAAGTTACCATGGGCGTCTCGCTGTTAATAGGCACATTGCATACCACTGAAAGAATAATTAATCGTAAAGTAAAGACATACACGCACATCCTATCTTTATGATCACCATGTCTCGCTATCAATAGGTACATCACCTACAACTGAAACAATAATTAACCATAAAATGAAGACTTACACGCACATCCATCTTTATGAGCACCTCCGAAAAACTGGGCCAGCATATCTTAAGATTGACGAAGTCACCATAGATGTCTTACTGTCGATAGGTACATCATCTACCACTGAAAGAATAATTAGTACATCATCTGTCGTTTTTCAGTTTTACAGGATGCGTTTGGCGACGAATCCGGCCATAGCTTGGCAGACCTGGAAAGTGCGGTAAAACCCTGGAGCGGTCCTCTTCCGTCTCCGAGGAGGTCGCCACCGAGAACGTTGGGCGCGATGGTGTCTTCAGCTCTGCAAGGTAATGTCCGATCTTTTTTCCCTTCAACAATTCATGGCAGCAAATTTGCCTCAACTCCGGCGAGTAGACGAGCTCCTCCGGCGGTGTTAACTTCTTTTCAAAAAATCCCGGTGTCATCTCCCGATCCGGTGAAGTTCAAACTTCATCCGGCGGCGGAAAGTTTGGAGGATTTTCCTAAACTACCGGAGATTACAATTTTTGAACCAAGAAGCCCCAAAAGTCTACCTTTGCCTAGGCCCAGAATTCCCTTTCGGCCCACGGCTGGGTTAGTTTCTCTCTTCGCAAAAACAGGCACAGCTTGTTTCAGCATGGTTTTTGATCCTGGAAACCACAGAAACCGCATAAAACAAACTCAAGGCCACCTCAGTATTATGTACTTTCAGCACCTCCACCCATCTCATCTCAGCCCAACTGCAAAGGCCAAGGCTAACTCAGCGCGTCGGCCAGGTGCCCAGGCCCAATTGGCCCTTATTGCCATTGCCAAAACCCTAGCAATTCCAGCCTCCAACCCCCAGTGCAACAGTATGCTTCTGCTCCACCAACTGGGGACTCAACAAGCGGCGGAAAGAAAGCCCATAACACAGATACTACATGGCTCCAACAGGCCCACAGTACTATTTGTGTTCTTGATTGTGTTGCTTGGTTGACATTTGATCTTCGATTCGGCTATTAATTACTGTTAATTGCTTTGCTTGTTTGCTTGATTTGACTCCCGATCCACGTATTAGTTGCTTAGTTGGTGTTCTTTGCACAATCAATGCCTTTTTTTTTGTCTTGCATCCTTCTTGTTGCATACATGCATTATCACAAATTGATAAATTATTGAAATGAAAATGTGTGATCCATTAAAAACAGGAACCAAATTGCTTCGGTATTCTCTGTGCAGTTTTTATTTTATTTTCTCTTACATTAATTTCAGGTGCCAATGTTGCAAAACTGATCTTAAAAAACCAAATAAACCATACCAAAGCCATCCCCTAGTGACATGAAAGCTTTTACAGAAGTAATTAAGTTGCATGGGCTATATGTTCTCAATATCAATACTTTGTTTTCCTTTTTGCAGCTTGAATATGTATATGCTCTCCTAAGACTTGAAGAATATACCAATTGAATAACTTGAATTTGGAAAAAATAAATGCAAGAGAATGATTGCCCACTAACTAAACATACCTGGCCTATAGATGTTACGTTCTGGGTGACTGTGCAGCATCAGAGCCATCTGCTGATGAACTATCTGTGTCTGTATCTGCATATGCTTCTCACGGTAAATTTCATATGTTATGCAGATGTATATGAAAATATCCTTTATAGAGTTAATTGCAAACAGATATGCTGCTAATATAAATTTCTGCAAAGGATGAGAGCATTTACCACTAGACGAAGAGCCTGAATCGCTACTAGAACTTCCAGAACTACTTGATCTACCCGCATTCTCCCCCTTCTGATCTTCCAAATGAACAGGTGATGATGAGCCTACATACCTCTCATTATCATCTGTAATTGAACAAACTTAGCTGTTATCCTTAAACTGGTAATAGAGCTAGGTCACAAACACAATTTTACATTTAGATTAATAATAACAATTATAAAACATGCTCCAAAACACACAGTCGCCTACCTGCTGTGTTTTCTTTAGGTGGTTCGATATCAATTGATTCTGGCTCAGGATTATGTAACTGCAGGGAAATAATAAGTACCATATTGTTAATATCACAGTATAATTAATTCACAACAATTACATCATCCCTAAGAAGCATACCGTCTCTTGTACTGGAGGCATCTGATCCTGCTCTACTTCATCCAACCTTGCATGCTCTGTCTTCTCTAGCTCTATATCATGATTCATCTCATCCTGCCCTGCCACGGGATTCTCAGCCTTCCGCTTGTTCTTGCTTATACTTTTTTTGTAGTTTGTAACAAACCTATCGAGCTCCCATAATGTCTCAACATCAAAGCTATCTATATCAACCTCAATCTCATCATCATGCTGGCTGAGTGACAAGTTTCTCTTCTTTATAATCTGCACAACATTGTCAAGTTTCTCTGGTGGCAACTCCTGGAGATTATTACTAAGCCGCTGCTTCTCCCAGAAGGTCATCTCCCTCTTATTAGGCTCCCTTGCCTTGGGCTTCTTTAAAACTGGGGGCCGACCAGTGTGCTGCTTTGGAGTGGCCTCCATCCCCGCAGCATGTACTGTTGAGTCCGACCTCTCTAACACCTTAGAATTATCTATCTCCTTCGGCTTCCTGGGTGCAGCCGATGATGGTGTTGGCGGCTGTGGTGACAGCTGTGCTACCTCGGCCTCAATTTCCGGCCACTTCTCCTCAAACATGTTCAACAGCTGCTCCGCCATGAAGTGCACATCCTGCCCTTTGGGGTTGTACCTCATGGCATTCTGAAAGGTAAGGCGCACGTCACCGGCGAACTCCCGCGGCGACTTGTAGTGCCCGGCGGCCAGCCGCGATTTGACAGTGCCGAGGTCCATGGGCTTGGTGATGATGGTGTGGTAGTCGTGGAGGCCAAGCGCGCTGGCGTCGACCGGCGTGTTGAACACCCAGCTGTGCTTGTGCTTCATCAGCCTCGCGAGCAGCGCGCCGCAGCTCTTGAACACGGGCGCGTAGAGCTTCCGCCGCGCCTCCGCGGAGAGGCCCGGGTTGGAGGAGGGGTTCCCCTTCTTCGACTTGTGCTTGGAGACCGGCGGGTGCGGGGGCAGCGGGGTGGAAGGGTCGGTGGCGGAGAGCGCGGAGGAAGGCGCGGGGGCCGGGAGGGAGCTGAGGGAAATTGGCACAATTTCCAAAAAAAAAAAAAAAAAAAAACTTAGGCGCATTCTTGGATTTCTCATATTTTTTTGGTTTTGTTAAAATATCAAGACTTCGATTGAATATAGACCAGTTTTCTGTTTTTTAGATTACTTTCTGACATATAAAAACATATTTATATATAGATCAGTTTTTTGTTTTCTGGAACTATTTGTTCGAATATATGTGTACATATTATTTAAAAAAAATATTAAACCGTCCGTTTCCCATAAATAATAATTTTGAAACACTTTTTTTATTTTAGCAATTAATTTGGAACGTCTACAAATGGACTAAATATACGTACATTAACCATTTTTCAAACTTGCGAAATATTGATTTTAAATTTGTATATGTGAAAATATATGATGTTTATATGACTAGCAATCAATTCATATAGAACGTGAAAGTCATAATTGTGAATTCAGAAAATCTGTATTTAAAAATAATCATCGCTAAGATGGATTAATATTTCATAACAACTAAATTCGAAATTTATCTGCTAATGAAGTCTTCGTTTTCATGCAAACCATTATAATTCACTCCAACAAACAGATGCATGCATTTGCTTTCTATATGCTCGAAATTATTAATTGTTAATTAGGAATTAAAGACTATCATGTTGTATTCGGCGTGGAGCTTGTTTTAATCTAAATAAATTGTTATAATTTGGACCTCCGACATATAGATGGACAGGTGTTTTAATTATTAACATAGTTATTTTCTCAAAGTAGATGCAGATACCTCGAATATGTTAGCATAGGTATTGAAAATGGTGGGAAGACCTCTGCTGCCAACATATGACTCTGCTTCCACATTTAAGTTCTCATACCGCACTTCAATAGTCGGAAGCTTGATTCCAACCCTGCACAAAAGAAAACATTTCTCTGAAAAGGAGAATTGATAAGAAACCTTTCTCAGTTGGAGAATGAAGCTTTAATGCAACCTTTCTCTGAAAAGGAGATTAAGGAGGCTATTTTCCATATGGAGCATAATAAAGCACCATGTCCGGATGGTTTCCCGGCGGAGTTTTACCAAGTTTTTTGAAATGTTATTAAAAATGACCTGTTGGAGCTTTCTAATTATTTCCAAAAGGGTACTCTACCTTTGTTTTCTCTTAATTTTGGCACAATAATTTTGTTACCTAAGTGTGTTGATGCCATTAAGATTCAACAGTATAGACCCATATGTTTACTAAATGTTAGTTTTAAGATTTTTACCAACGTTGCAACGAATAGAATAATGGGGGTTGCTCAAAAAGTTATTAGTCCCACTCAAACGGCTTTTATTCTAGGTAGGAATATTATGGAAGGAGTGGTTATTTTACATGAGACTATGCATGAATTACATCATAAAGATAAAAGCGGTGTAATATTTAAGATTGATTTTGAAAAAGCTTATGATAAAGTAAAATGGTCCTTTGTACAACAGACGTTGAGGATGTTGAGGATGAAGGGCTTCTCGCCTAAATGTTGTGAGTGGATAGCTTCTTTTATTTAAGGTGGTCATGTTGGTATAAAAGTAAATTATCAAATTGGTAACAATTTTCAAACATATAAAGGTCTTAGGCAAGGGGATCCTTTATCACCAATCATTTTTGACATAGTAGCTGATATGCTTGCTCTGTTAATTAAGAGAGCTAAAGAGGTGGGTCTCTTAAAAGGGATTATTCCTCACCTAGTGGATGATGGTTTGTCTATATTGCAATATGCAGATGATACCATTATCTTTTTGGAACATAATTTGCAACAGGCAAAGAATTTGAAATTGATTTTATCTGTTTTTGAAAAGCTATCTGGCTTAAAAATAAATTTTCACAAAAGTGAATTATTTTGTTTTGGTCAGGCAAAGGAGTGTTATGATCAATATTCCAATATCTTTGGTTGTAAGTTAGGTTCTTTTCCTTTTAAGTATTTAGGAATTCTAATGCATTTTAGGAAACTTTCTAATAAAGATTGGAAAGTAATTGAAGAAAGAATTGAGAAAAAGATTAGTAGTTGGAAAGGTAAACATTTATCTGTCGGGGGAAGGTTGGTCTTGATTAATTCTGTACTTTCAAGTTTAGCTATGTTTATGATATCTTTCTTTGAGATACCGAAAGGGGTTATCCAAAAAATTGATTATTATAGATCATGCTTCTTTCGGCAAGGGGATGATCATAAGAAAAAGTACAGACTCACTAGATGGGATATTATTTGCCAACCTAAGGATCAAGGAGGCCTTGGAATTACAAAATAAATGTCTTTTGAGTAAGTGGTTGTACAAGCAAATAAATGAGGGAGGGGTTTGGCAGGACTTATTGAAGAGGAAGTATCTTTATAATAAGTCTATAACCTAAGTTGACAAGAAACAAGGTGATTCCTATTTTTGGTCAGGGCTTATGAAAGTCAAAAGTATTTTTTTAGATATGGGTTCTTGTATCGTGAATGATGGGGAACAAATAAGATTTTGGTAAGATAAATGGCTAGGTAACTTGGCTTTGAAGGATAAATATCCATCTTTATATGCTATAGTCCGAAGGAAATCATCCTCTATTGCCACTGTTATGGGATCTGTTCCGCTTAATGTTTCTTTTAGAAGAGCTTTAGTTGGTAAGAATCTTATATACTGGCATGAATTGTGTGCTTCTATTGTACATATTCAATTGAATCTTTCTTCAAACTGTTTTAGATGAAATTATCATCAGAATGGTAGGTTCTCAGTAAGGTCAATGTATCTAGCTTTAATTAACAATGGTTATGTTGAGAAGAACAACTATATTTGGAAACTTAAGATGCCGCTTAAGATTAAGATCTTTATGTGGTACTTGCTTAAGAGGGTTGTGTTAACCAAGGATAATTTGGCAAGACGGAATTGGAATGGTAGCTTAAGGTGTTGCTTTTGTATGAAAAATGAGTCTATTCAACATCTGTTTATGGATTGTCATTATGCAAAGTTCATATGAAGAGCAGTTCAGTTTTCTTTTGGTTTTAACCTTCCAACTAGTATATCTCATATTTTTTATGGGTGGCTTTCAGGGGTTGACAAGAAAAAGAGTAAACTGATACTTGTTGGAGCTTCTGCCATTTGTTTGGTTCTATGGTTGAGTAGAAATGATATGGTTTTTGACAAATTACCATCTATTTCTTATATGCAAGTAATTTTAGGGCAACGCACTGGCTCCGGTTTTGGGCACAACTACAAAGATGTGAGGATGATGGGGAGTTCCTAAAAGTTGCATGCCGCAAGTTGGAGTCGATGGTTATTCAACTATTTGCCAATCATATGTGGAGGTTCACAAGTAGACTTCAATAAATGTGTTCTCCTTATTTTGGCTTTATTTCGTTTGTTTTTGTTTGGTGTGTTCTTTTTATCTGAACTACACTCTTTTCTAGGGTGCTACTTTGTAATAATTGGCTGTAGCTCTTTTTGAAGAAAGGCCGGGATGTTATATTCCATTATCTAAAAAAACAAAAGGAAACATTTTCCAATTGAGGATTGGAAATAAAAGTTTCAAAATTAATTTAACATGGATCATCTTGGTCTTAATTATCGATTTTAAAAAATTATAGGAACACAAAAGGATATGTTTTTATAAAGTAAATTTCACTTTGGGTCACCTCTTATTACCGATGTTTTGCTTTAGATTGCCTTTCATCAATGTTTTCACTTTGGACCGGATAATGTTGCCTTTGGTTCACATTGGACCATCCCGACTCTCTTCTCAAGCATATGAACAATCTCCAATACGGTGGTTTTTACTTCAATAAACTTCCACAACTGTATGTAGACTATTTCTTTTTTTTTTGTGGGGAATGTAGACCATTTATTTGACACACAATAAATCGAATGTAGATGGATAAAATAGTTGGGACTAATCCAAAGTAATAACATTGGTTAAAGGATGATCCAAAGCAAAACAAACGGTAATACAAGGTGGCACAAAGTGGAATTTACTTTAACTTTTTTTCTATCCAAAATATACTGCACCTGTGGAGATGACCAAATAAATATAGAAGCATATGAACTGACTACATGAAAATTAATCATTGAATTACCTTACAAGATACACTCATAAGTTTATTTTAAAAAAATTCCGTGCTATGGATCATCACTTTTGGTACTGTTTAATTCCTAAAAGTACAAGTACGGTGCAACCTGCAACACAATTTCAAAAATATACCACCAAATTTAAATTTTCAAAACTACATATAGTCCTTGAGCGCATATAATTTACGGGGAAACGGTACGTGTTGGTGTGTGTGGGGTGTGTTCAACGTCGTGTACGTAATCGCAAAAAATAGCAGAGAAACCGCGCACGATAGAGCTCGGCTACACGCGTGAGCACTCCTCTGACTGATCACCCGTATAAAAATGATTGCTACCAGAGAAGTGATCTTTATGGGTCATGTAAAAATCACATTAATTTCGATTTAAATTGAAGCCAGGACATAAAAAATTTATTTATTGTCCGGATTAAAAAGTAGAACATATAAAAATTTATTTGTAGTCCCAATTAAAAAAGCGTTACGTGACTTTATAATCTTTATAGTACCGCGGTTGGTGGTACTAATCGATTAATTTGGCCTTACCGATCCAAACGTTCCTTGAACATGCAGAGGAAGCCCGCGTGGTCGTCAGCGACGCCCGCGACGCGCTCCAGCAGCGCGCGCTGCTCGTCGGCGGCGAGCCGCCGCACGTTCACCTCCCGCAGCTCGCCGTCCGGCGGCAAGGCCAGCAGCGCCGTCCGTGCTCGGTCGTAGGTCGGCAGCTTCTCCAGCGCCGCCCACCGCAGGTCCTCCTCGTCGTCCTCCTCGCCGACGACGACGACCGCGAGACGCCGTCCGCCGCCGCCGCCGCCGCCGCCGCCGACCACGCCCAGCCGCCTCCCGCCGTCCGCCGCCGTACCCGTAGGTCTCGCGCCGCCGCCGTCCATCTCGCCGATCATGTTGTTGCCTCCGGCCAGTGATCCGATGTGCCACGAGACCAACGTGAACTGAGGAGATGCTGGAGGAAAGAAATGGGCGCAATTATATATATATATATATATATATATATAATAGCACGCGCACTTCGAAGCAAAAGCTAAGTGAAGTGAAAAAAAATATATTTGTTCGGTTTTTTAATAGAAAATGGATTAAAATTCAGACTCTACGTACATCTTAAATTGGATGTACTATACACAGCCAAAAATATATATGTTCGAATTAGCACAGTATTTCTTTTTAAAGGATATAGAGCACGTCCGTTTGACAAATATGACAGGTTGGAGTTGTCCTGTATATAATAAAAGACTATCCGCCCTCAACTGTACCATAAAGAAATCATCATCACTAAGTATTAATTCTTTTATTTAATATTGTAACTTGTTTATGATTTTTTTTAACTAAAAACACATGGGTACGACGATTTGTTTAATTTATCAAAGAGGACAGATACTCCCATTTTTTTTTAACTAAAAACACATGGGTACGACGATCAAAGAGGCTAGATAGCAAAATAGATCGCAAATAGATAGCAAGTAGCCAAGTACCAATACCGCCGGTTGAAGTTGTAATAGAAAATCAACATATTTTTTAATTGAAAATGTTAGTATAGCTGTATTTTTTAATTATGACAAACGTATGGGCGTCGATTATGTTAATCACCACTCATTTCTGATTGTGCTTATCCCATTAATTGAATGCAGTTGTACATGCCCTTGTTTAATTTGATGTGTGTACACCACCAGATCAGTATATATACTATATTCAGACACATTTAGGGATATATTAGGATGGGATTGGAAATGGATATTTCCTCTTTTTTCATCTTGTAGAAGTTAAATTTAAGCTTACATGTTTATTAATTGATATATTACATACTAAACTATATTGTGATTTTTTTTTATAACTATTTGGATGACATGTAAATAAAAATAAACCAGAGGACATCCCCTCGAGGGATTAAAAACAGTTTGCCATATATAATTGACGTGTTTAGACCGCGCACTACTATAGAAAAATCATTTTTCATAGTGTTACCCTTTTCCTTTTACTGGCGGGTTTGATAAAAATGCGCTTGTGAAAATAATTGAGAGGGATTCCGGTTACCAACCGCTAGTGAAAATACAATTTTCCCTGCGGTTGTCAAGGACCACTGACTGCAAACATACTTTCGCTATATTAAAATAACCACCGACTGCGACGAATCCATCTTTATCTCCTCCTCCCCCCAGACTCAACGCCTTAGCGATAACTCCTCCTCTCCTCCTCCTCCCTTCTCCCTCTCCTCCTCCTACTCCTCCTCGGCGAGCAGTGGCAACTCCTCCTCCTTCTCCTCACCGGCCTCCTCCTCCCTTCTCCATCTCCTCCTTGGCAAGCAGCGGCGCTCCGGGGTTGGCGCGGTGATGGGTGGCCGGTGAGCGGCGCGCAGTCTTCTCCTCTTCGCGGCGGCGGGGCACGACCTCCTCCTCTTCGCCGCGCCATGTGCTCGGGGCCAGATATGCCGCCCGACCAGGGGGGAGGCTGGAACCACTGCCGCGACGACGGGGGAGGCCGCATCCACCACCACGAGAACGGGGGAGGCCGGATCCGCTACTGCGACGATGGGGGTGGTTGGATCTGCCACCCTGATGACGGGGGAGACCGGATCCACCGCCGTGACGACGGTGGAGGTTGGATCCGCCACCGCGACGACGTGGAGGCCGGATCCGCCGCCGCGACGACGGGGAGGCGGGATCCGCTAGCTGCCGTGATGACGGGGGAGGCCAACAGGGAGGGCGGCGATGGTGGCAGGAGGGTAGGCGCGGATCTGACGGCGTCGGTGCTTGGGCGGCCCTCCTTGGCGGTGAAGGAGGTGGATCCGGCGGCGGCTGGCACAACGACGACAGCGGCTCCCGTGATGACAATGACGGTTACCGTGATGATGATGACAACGGCTACCGCGACTCCAACCCACTCCCCTCTACTGCCTGGCGACCACGGCGTGGACTTCGGCAGGTGGCGCCCATGGTGAGGTGTCGCGATGGCCGCCGGTGGTGCTTATGGATGTGGCGGCCAGTGGCAACATTTTGAATTTTTTTTATCCCAAAATTGTTTTCACTGGCGGTGCACTTTATTTTGCCGCTAGCCAAATTACTATTTTTGGTAGCAGTTGTCTTAGCATAGCCGCTTGCGAAACTCAATTTTTCCAAGCGGCCAGCTGGACACTAGTGAAAACGCATTATTTTCACTAGCCTTTAGGTAGGGGTGAAAACTTATCGGATAATATCCGACCCGATCCGCTCCGAAACAAGGATATGGTATGGGCTTTTAGAAATCCGGTAGATATGAATGTGGATGCGGATAGTATAATGTGGATGCGGATGCGGATATGGTATCTCTAAAATCCGGTGAATGCGGATTATCTTATATTTATGTCGGATTATCTGATAGGCCACTTTCCGGATAATCCGAAATTATCAACATATGTGATATCTCTATCTATTGCATATAACATAAATTGGTTCCTTCAATGGTCTAATTCATCAATTAACCTAGATTTCTTAGTCTGAGGCTTTCACCGTTTCTTGTCACACTTGCCTAGCTGTATTTTTATATTATGGACCTCATATTCATGTTGTTTGGCACTTAAGCATATAATTATTACGATGGATCGTTTATTGATTGTTGTATTATTGTTCCTTGCATTGCTAACTCGATATTATATTGGTTGCATACACACGTAACAACCGATAAATTTATTCCATTTCCAAACCGATTCCGCATCATTTCCGACATCCAAAATAATCCGTTCCGCATCCGCGTCCGTACACTATCCGCACCCGCTTCGAATCCGCTTAAAAATATGGCTTAAGATATGGTATGACCACTATCCGTCCGAATTCGCTCCGTTTTCACCCCTACCTTTAAGCATTGGAGGCACCTCTGTCTGCCAAGAAAAAAAAAAACCTTTTTTAAGTAGTGGCGGCTATCTATGCACCATAACCACCCTATAAATAGTGGCTAGATTTTTAGCTATTTGTTGCTCATTGATAAATAGCACTTTATATTAACTTACACGGTCACGTAGGTAAATAAAAAAGAGCTGCCAGAAAGCTGTATTTGTCAGGAGCAAGCCACTAGAATTATTGGGTTCGAATGACATGATATCACCACCTAAAATTAAATCCTCGGAAGGATTAATTTGATTCTTCTCAATATCTTGTACTATTTTGTTCAGCGAAAATGGTAAATATCTTGTCCAAAAACTTATTTTAAAAATTTAATGTGGCATTAAAATGTGGTAAAACTTTGCTATAAAATTTATGAGTAGCTAGTTGTTTCGATAGAGCAATACCAATACTCCCTCCGGTTCTATATTAATTAACGTTTTGGACAAGGTTGAGGTTAAACTTTTATAACTTTGACCATCAGTAACTTTAAAAATATTTAGTTTAAAAAAACTAGAAAAACATATATAGATTTGTCTTTCAAAACACTATAATAAAAGTAAACATACATTTATTTATTGTATATATTATAATAGAAAAATAAGATCAAAGGTATATCTCGTAGAGCGTGTCATTATCCAAAGCGTCAATTAAAATAAAACCGGAGGGAGTACCAATTAATAGAGAATCAAAAACCAATTACCGAGGGTCGTATATACTAAAAGTCTATACAGTTAACTAATATAATACTCCTTCCGTTTTTTTAATAGATGACACCGTTGACTTTTTCTCGTATGTTTGACCATTCGTCTTATTCAAAAATTTTATGCAAATGTATAAGATATAAATCGCACTTAAAGTAATATGAATGATAAAACAACTCATAACAAAATAAATTATAATTACGTAAATTTTTTAAAAAAGACGAATGGTCAAACATGTGAGAAAAAGTCAACGACGTCATCTATTAAAAAACGGAGGTAGTAGTTAACATAGCTTCTTAGGCCATGTACAAAGCTAGAGTCAGACATGAGCTCTACGTTATTTAGAGACTAGCATCCTACAACAGTTGGAGACAATATGATCTCTAATCATTAGTGTATCAAAATATTTTTTTCTTACTCTTTTTTCCTTTCTTTCACCACCATACAACCAAAATTACTCTAATAAATGTTAAGAGTCAACTCTAAGCCGTTGTCATATAACAACCATATTTCTCTTTTGTCCTTTCTCTTTCTTTCATGTCATCAAATTTACTTGCATGGCAATAGAGAGACTACTAATAAAGACTGATGTACATGCCCTTATATTTCTTGCAATAAATGGATGATAACCCTAATGATAGTATTTATATGATAAGTTGGCTTGTACAATGATATTTTTTGAAAGTTGTCTTTATCGTTGTATTTTTTAAAGTAGAGCGTTCATCAATGGCATTTGTTGTATTTTCTATTGTTATAAGGCTAAGTTTGATTGAGCTACACCTAAGCTATTTTCTCATTATCTATAGACACGTTTCCCAAACAACTTAACATGTTTTTCGTATAAAAAACTTTATATAAGAAAGTTTTTTAAAAGTATCAAATAAATATGTCTTTCAAGCTTGTAGTAATACTAAAATAATCATCCATCAATATTCCATCTTGGGGTTCATTCGTTTCAAAGAAATTAATTGTAAAGAAAAAGTACAAAAATATATTATCTTTTGAGATGCGTACTGAACTACCATTCGTTTCAAAGGAACAAAAAAAAAAAAAAACCTCCTTTCCGTCCACTTTTAGAGGGAAAACAAACATTAAAAAAAAATAATCCACTCCAACCCAATGTTGTCAATCTTTTGAATTGTTTGCTGCACAACTATAGAAAAAGTTCTTTATATTTTTCAATCCTTTAAGTGTACATGTATTTTCATACTATTTCTACGTTTTAAAATTCCTATAAACCGAACGAGCTCTTAATTAGTTTTGCATGAAGCAATTTGCTCGAGCCAAAAGTCCTGCGCGAGCGATCCCTTAATTAGTTTCGATTGATTACATCAGCGAGCATGATATCCCCAATTCTCCCACCAATGCAAGACAAGACATCAGCAACATGGTACAGTACGTACAACGGTACAAGTCCCCTCCCTTCAAACTCGTGGAACATGTGCATGTTGCTATGTCTTCCCGTCATTAAATGCATTAGGCAGTTTTATACCAGATTCAATACAATCTTTAGAAAATGTTATAAAAAAACAGAACTCTGTTTAGGGCATGTACAATCACTGAGATGGCTGCTCTCTCTCTGTTTCAAAATATAAATCGTTTTAATTTTGGTCGAAGTCAAACTAATTTAATTTTGACCAAGTTCGTAGATAAATGTAGTAATATTTATAACACCAAATTAATTTCATAAAATCTATAATTCCATATAAATTTATAATATATTATTTTGGGTTGAAAATATTATTTTTTTTCGTTAAACCTTGTCGAACTTAAAGCAGTTTTATTTTGACCAAAGCTAGAATGACTTATAATCTGAAACAGATGAAGTAATGTTTAAAATAGTTAGGCATGTGCAACAATAACTATGTACTCCCTCTATAAAAAAGACATGTATCCAGATTCATTCCTAGATTTTGAAGTTTTTTGACGCAGAGAGTAGATATCCATTCTTTCTATAAAGACCCAAAGCTGAAACCTCAGTGTTCCACGTCATCGCTAATTCTCAGTCGTTCGATCAGTGGATGAGATCGCATATTAACCGTTGGATGAGAAGATCCCTGCATGAGATGTCGAGGAGTGAAAAACCTCCCTCTGTCGAAGTATATGATGGCAGCAGCTAGATCAACGATGATATGCAGTGACTGCGAGGATTAATAGTACTCCCTCCGTTCTAAGTTATAAGACGTTTTGACTTTAGTTAAAGTCAAACTATTTAAAGTTTGACTAATTTTATAGACAAATATAGTAATATTTATAATACTAAATTAATTTCATCAAATCAATAATTGAATATATTTTCATAATAAATTTGTCTTTAGTTAAAAATATTACTACTATTTTTTTATAAACTTTATCAAACTTAAAGCAGTTTGACTTTGACTAAAGTCAAAACGTTTTAAAACCTGAAACGAAGGGAGTATAATGGAAGTATGCATTTGGTCAAAGGATGATAAAATGAATTAAGCACGACATTAAAGCCATTAATCACGGCCGCTCGGCTGCCTTTTGATGGCGATATTCCATTGCCCGAGAACTAATCTATCGGAAGAGGAACCATCCATCGGGCCATGTGTGATCTAGAAGTCGATGTGTGATGTACTGGTGGCTGTTCATAGTGAGGCGAAGAGGATCAATGGCTCGAGTAACCATGTTTCAGAAACAGGTATTTGCCCTCTTGAGACCTGCTTCTTTGCTGGTACTTTGTTTCCAATCTACTTACACAATTTGTTTGTATAGCTGTATAATTGATCATTCTTTCGTACACCCTGCATACTTACGTACATATGTTATTCCTCCAAATATCTGATTGATTGATACGTGATACAATGTTCAGGCACCATCCATTATATTTGTTCGTTGATTTTGAAATGATTTTTACATCATATCCAAATATATATCCAATGTTTCTGCCCTTGATTATCTTCTACATGGACCTATCCAACCCACTAGCTGCATTTACAGTAATTGTGGTGGTTAATAGCGATCGATTTCGCTTCAGGAATTGTAGCTTGCACAAGTCATGGCAAGTTGTCTGATGATCCCTGTGTCCTATTGACTGCAATTTAATTGATCTCTGCACTAAAACATTGACTTTGCAACCTTCAGTCTCTAATAGTTTACATGTATCATTCGTTCTCCCATTTTTTTTTAGTGAAATCACTGGTGGACAAACCATCTTTCGTCGGTCGGACAAAATCCACAATAGTGTCCCGGTTCCACTAAAAACCGGGACTAAAAATGATTTTTAGTTCCGGTTTATAAGAGCAACAGGAATATTTGATATTCAGTAGAGTTACCAACCCAAGTTACCAACCGGGAGTCCCGGTTCATACCCCCCCCCCCCTCCCCCCCCACCGATCTTTACACCCGATTAGTAACACCAACCGGGAACAACATTCCTAACTTAGTCCAAAGATAATCCCTTTATATTTGGTTTTTTCCTCCTCCAGCCCGAGCCAAGCTTCAAAATTCTTCTACAAGAGAGGGAGGCATGCCAAAATTCTTGTGAATTTATTTTGGTGATTATATACAAATCAGAGGTATGTAAAAGGTTAGCAACTTCTTCCTCATTGTTTTGTTGTCATATTACATTTGGAGCTATGTTTTGTACACATTATTTCTCTAAAACTTTGTTGGAAGTTGATGAGAGAGAAAATTTGTGTAGGGAAGAAGAATATATTGAAATTTTGTTTATTTACAATTTTATAAAAAAAATTATAAAATAGCTAAGAAGAATTATATATTTGAAAATTAATCTAAAATAATAGAAAACAAACTAAATTGAAAAACTAAAAGAAGTACAACACATTAAATATTAGTTTAAAACTTCAAAAATAATTTAAAAAGAATAATTTGTGAGATTATTTTATAATTATTGTATGAATAATGATATGTCATTACTGTATGACTTTTAGTGGATTTCACTTTCATTGAATAATTATTGATTTTTTTGCATTTCATATAGATGGATCGGCAATGGATGTACGCGGACCGGTGGTTGAAAAAGTTTATTGACGGCGTGCATTATTTTTGAGAGTGGCAGAGGCTAGCAAGCATAAGGGTTTTATTTGTTGTCCATGCATTAAGTGCAAGAACAGAAGGATTGTACAGTAAGGACTATTCATTTCCACTTGTTTTAGTAGGGGTTCATGCCTAGCTATAATTGTTGGACATCACACGAAGAGATAGGGGTTCAAATGGAAGAAGATGAAGTGGAAGACAAGAAATTCCGGACTGGGTTCAGTACGCTGGATTTGAAGGAAATAGAACGGGTGAGGTGGACGGGATTGACGATAACGACGCTGCGGATGATCTTGGTCAGATGTTGAGGAGCTAAGCAGGATTGTGAAAGTGAAAAGGAGGCCCATAAATTGGAGCATATGTAGAAGACCACAGAACGTCGTTTGTAACTAGGTTGCGAACAGGGGCACAAAAAGTGGGTACCACTCTAGAATTCTTGCAATGGATGGCAAAAAATAGTGTTACTGACAAGGCATTTGGCGATTTATTGAAACTCGTCAAGAACATTCTTCCGGAGGAAAAAAATTGCCTGAGACAATATACAAGGCTAAGAATAGTCTGCCCTCTAGGACTGAAGTTAGAAGATACACGCATGTCCGAACGATTGATCCTCTATCGCGGTGAGGGAGTACGAGACCTAGAAGCATGCCCTTTTTGTAAAGCACTACGATACAAGATTAGACTTGATGATCCAGGTGAAGTTGACGGGCAGCCAACGAAGAAGAGAATTCCTGCTAAGGTGTGTTGTATTTCCCTATAATACCAGGGCTATGGCTTTGTTCAGGAACAAATGGGAAGGCTAGAATGGTTTGTTGGCACGCAGAAGAACGTCAACAGGACGGGATATTGAGACACCCGCGCACGGTTCGCAGTGGCGAAACATCGACAGAACATTTAAAGACTTTGGAGAGGACGCACGAAACATAAGTGGTTTAAGTACGGATGGCATGAATCCTTTTGGAGAGATGAGCAACACCCATAACATTGGCCTGTTACGATTGTATCTACAAACATCCCTCCTTGGCTATGCATGAAGAGGAACTACATAATAATACCGATTATTATTCAATGCCCAAAGCAACCTGGTAAGATATTAATGTGTACCAAAGACCACTAGTCGAATATCTGAAACTGCTGTAGAAGAAAGGAGGTGTCCCGAGTGGGATGAGGACAAATAGGAGAAGTTGAACCTATGAGCACTGCTGTTCGTAACCATTAACGATTGGCATGCACTTAGCAACCTATCGGGCAGTCAAACAAGGTACAAGGCTTGCACTCACAGTATGGCTGAAACTGAAAGTACGTATCTAAGCATTGCGAGAGTTGTGTACATGGCCATCGTCGATTCCTTGTTGCAAACCACCCTGTACGAAAGAAAGGTAAGCACTTTGAACATAAGGCAGACCACCGTACTAAGCTAAACATCGCAGTGGAAAAGCATGTTTGCTATGTGAAAAATCTCAAAGTAGTGTTTAGAAAGGGGCCCGGCAGCCAACCTATAGAGAACGAAGATGTCACGCGACGATGTGGAGAAGAACTCTATTTTTGGGAGTTACCATATTGGGAATTCTTGGACGTCCGCCACGCAATCGACGTGATGCACCTTACTAAGAACCTTTGCGTAAATCTGCTAGGCTTCTAAGGTGTATATGGGAAGTCGAAAGATACACTGGAAGCACGTAATGATTGAAGCATATGGAACAACGCGGCGACCTTCACCTAGAACCAAAGGAGAAAGAAGCATTACTTGAGTCCAGCCAGCTACACTCTTAGCAAGGCAGAGAAGGAAAGTATGTTTGAATGCTTGGAGAGCATCAAGGTACCTCTGGATACTCCTCGAAATAACGTGAATAATAAGCATGAAGGAGAAGAAGATCACAAACTAAAGTCTCATGATGTCCGTGTTGATGACACAGCTGCTACCTATTATATTTCGGGGTATCCTTCCCGACAATGTCGGGCAACAATAACAAAGCTATGTGCTTTTATAAACGCATTTCGCAGAAGATCATCGATCCGGATATATTAGAAGGCCTTCAAAATGATGTGGTGCAATGTCTTATAACTAGGTATAATTGAATACTTATAACTAGGTATATACTCATAATTTTAAAATTATGAAAAATTTGGGCGAATTTGTGTATTTCATACCATGGTGCCCCATATGAGTGTCCATTATATATATGCATATATATATATATATATATGTGTGTGTGTGTGTGTTGTGTGTGTATATGAAACATATATATATGCATAATATATATTAAACCATGCAGCAACAGAGGCATGACAAATAAAAAAAGATAAAAAGATCTTGTAGGTCCGTTGGTTACACCAATCTGGCTGAGCCATCTTTGTCCCGGTTGTGGAGCTTAAAGATCGATTTTACTCCTGGTTATTTTACTTGGGACTAAAGATCGCTATCTTTAGTACAGGCGTTCCAACCAGGAGTAAAGAAGTTTCTCCACCATGCCAGCTTGGAAGCAAGCGACGCTGCTTTGACATGATCACTTTTTCTACAGGAAATTAACTCGTACGTACGGTTAATTGTTGTTCCATATCATTTCAATCGCGTAGCAAATTTCTTATAGCATGATAAATCAGTAACTACGTACTTGTCCCAAGCGACTAATTAATCTATTTTACCACCAGCACCAAGTGGTATGCATGACCTCGTCACCCATCAGTTTGCACAAATTTAGAGGAGAAAACTAGTACATATACATGTACAAGTAGTAGAGCTAAGGTCAATAATGCAGCCCACTGTTGGCTAAAAAATAACCATGTCATTTAAGTAAACGTTGCTAATCTACAATAGGACATACTATAACACAAATTTTTATCTTTAATGGACCCACCATCTTCCCAACATGTAGCAGTTTCTGCTTGGAAATCCTAATGGGCGGGTGATCGCTCCCATCCCACAGCACGATCACCTCCCTTGCCCCTCCCAATACTCAGATACACTCCTCCCTCCTCTCCCCCTTTCCCTCCCTTCTTCTCTTCCTACGGTACACCACACAAATTTTTTTAAAAAAAAAAGTTAGAAAAATTTATGTATAGAAATACTATATATAAAAAATTTGAATTCAAATTCAAATTTGAATCGGGCATGACAATTTTGACTTATAAACTTTGGGTCTATAAACTTTAGGTGTATAAACTTTAGATGTATAGAAATACTATTATATAGAAAATATTTGAATTCAAATTCAAATTTGAATCAGATATAATTAAATTCAAATTTGAATCGCGGTATATAAACTTTAGGTCTATAAACTTTAGGTTATAAACTTAGATGTATAAAAATACTATATATGAAAAATATTTGAATTCAAATTCAAATTGAATCGATATTTGAATTAAAATTCAAATTTAATCGAATATAATTCAAATTCAAATTTGAAGTCGGAGATTATAAACTTTAGGTGTATAAACTTTAGATGTATAGAAATACTATATATAAAAAAATTTAAATTCAAATACAAATTTAAATCGGATATATAAACTTTTGACTTATAAACTTTTAGTCTCTAAACTTTATATGTGTAAACTTGATGTGTATAAACTTTAGGGGTATAAATTTACTAAAATAGGAAAGTAATGCGGTGCCAAAAAAGGAAGGGAAAATTTCATCTATACCACAAACTTTTGAGCAGTACCAAAAAATACCACAGAACTTCCCACCTTCCCAACAATACCACAAAACGCAACAGAAGTGGAACGGGAAGTGGCGTTTACATTTTGTAGGACCAAAATACCCTTGTGCACAGTGGAGAAGATCGGGAGACCGTGCGACGGGAGAGATCGCGTGCGAGAGTTTCTGTTTTCCTTTTCTTTTACTAGTAATTATGCACGTGCAATGCACGTAATAGCCAAAATAAATTAAATCAAACATATCACTATGTAAATTTACCAACGTTAGTGGCTTTCAACTTAAACACTACAGTATATTCATACAAAGCAGCACAAATTGGCAAACTATATGCTTCGTTTAATTTTATAAAACCACATCCAATAATATAATCTTGAAATAATCCAACAATAGATTTTGATCATAAATTCAAGTATAGTACGGATTCTTGAAGAATAACTTTATTAATGGACAAAAAAAAAGTAAAGTGCACACCCTGAAACTAAATTTTCATTTGTAGTCCAGGCATGGTATTAATTTGTTTTTCCATAATCTCCAATGAGTGCTCTTGGCAGAAAATTGAAATAAATAACAATGCTAAAAATAAATTAAAGGGTCCAATAACCATGTATAGTATGACAAACTGTTTTCACAACAAAATCTGACAATAACTGTTTGTTCGGTACTATCCAACTATCCAAGATCAACTTCTCATCGAACTTGTGCCTCGCATTGTCCTGCTTCAACCTCACAATCCCATATCAGAATGGCTGCACACTGGATGTGCATGGCCCCTTTCAAAGTGAACACACTATTATTCAATTCCAGCATAGCTAGGAACTGCCCATCAATTCACCCAAGGACCAGGGCACTACCAATTGAATGATCTACTTCCAAGTACAGGTTTCAGCCCCCATTCAGAGATCCTCAAAGATGATTGTGTCAAAAGCAATGTTTTAAATAGCGTGCTAAGACATTTAGCGATTAGCTTCTCAAACAGCTGTAGCGGCAGCTATAGCGAGCTAAACAGAGCTATAGCAGCTAAATTATACATGAGAGCAAATAGTTAGAACCCTTATCAAACAGCTATAACGGGAGATTTAAAACCCTGGTCAAAAGTATCAATGAACCTAAACATGTAAGCCACATTGCCGGAAAAAAACGTGAGCAAACTCAATGTATAACCTGAGATTATAACCTCACATTGGCAGTTGATGAGTTTGATCTGTAAGGTGCTATAACTTTACATTATATCATACCCAATAATGAATACTAAATCATATGTATAGTTAGATTGAAGGGGAAAATCATTTAATTTGAGAATAAAATACAATATGATTCTATAATTTTATTTTGAAATTTCTGGCTGGGTATATAATTCATAGATCTGGCTGATGCAAAGTATGGTTCTCTGTCGTTTGTACAGAATATAGACTTTTCAATTAAATATACAAGTCAAATTTGTTATCTACCAGTTTTTTTTCTTAATGGTGCACTTATCCATATTAAGATTAAAACTACAGCTTTCTTGTGAGGAACCGGCCTATGCAACCTTGCTTCTGTTCATCATTGGAGAAGTAAAAATCTTGCCCTATAGTCAGTATAAAACTATATTTAGAATAATTAGATTGCTCTATAGTATAAAAAGAAAACAATGGTTTCAGACTATCAGTCTCTTGTCAATCTGCTAACATATAATTATCTAACCTATAGGTGTTATTGGAATGGAAGAAAAATTATATCAAAATATCAAACATAAATCTTAAGTTCTTGCAATTTGCTACATGACAACTGAATGTTGCTCATTTCCATCTTACAAAATCTACTCTGAGTTCCAAGCACACTATATACTTTTTTTTTTCTGGAAAATGGGAGTTTGATAGTAATAAGGAAAAGAGGGATAAAAATAATGTAATCATGCAGAGGTTAATAAACACAATAACAATAATCATGCAGAGGCTGTCTTGTTGAAACCACATCAATCAATTCAACAACTACACAATAACAATCAGTAATTTTCTCTACAATTAAAATGAACAGAAAAGGCACAATATTTTGGTTTCCCTAGCAAAATATTCAACAGTTGGCTATAATTCAAAAATTTTGAATACTGGATAAATATGAGTTGGGACGTCCTATGGTTGCCCTAGGGCGCACACCCCCTTGGACTAAGCCCACGACACAATTATAAGGCCCAAAACCTAAATACAAGATTGTTGAAATGGTTACTATCAAATATTCAACAGTTGGCTATAATTCCAGAGGTAGAAATCATCATCTTGGTAGGGTTACTATTGTTTGCTCAGTAGTTTTATGAACTTGATCTCTCATAGATAGGATTTTTTATGATGAACTGTTTGTGTTTGATTCTGGTTGCAGTACCTCTCGAACAACTTTGTTTGCCAATAATGTGAAGTTACTACAACTACAGCTCCTTCAACTCCCTTCTTATGTATCTGAAAACCATTCAAGTTATGTTATCAGCATTTCCGATAAATATAAAGAAGTCAAAATCACAGTGAATTTTCGGATACGTAAATCCACATGCATATGTTTGTTAAACATTATAGACCCATAATGTAAAACAAAGTGAATCAAAGTATACTTGACTGCATGACATATCAGCCAACTAACAAAGAAAAAAAACAGCCATTAGGAGTGAGGACTTCCTAATTATCAGGAATTAGGAGTATAGAACTTCAAGGATAACATCAGGACCAAGTAATAGATCCATTATGTTGAAAAAAAACAAAAGTACGAGAATATGGTTAGGTAATCGAAACAGATAGCTAGACCAAAACATAGTCATTGATTTTACTTCCTAGCATTGGATTCATTATATTGAAAACCTGAAACAAAATATAGAAAAAAATACAGTAAATTGGAACTCATTAGAAACTCCAATTAAGGTTAACAGCTTAGGTCAAGACAAATACTTATCCACATGCCTGCAGGTACACGGCAGCATGCACTATGGTAAACATCCAAAAAAAAGCTTCAATGATAATGTTCAGAAACTTGCCTTTGCAGTGAGAAGAATGTGGAGTTGTGGTTGCAGTCTTGCAGAGGACAGAGGAGATTGGCGCGTGAGGACCAGCAGAATCAGTAGCACCTCCTCACCTTCTCCAAAACTTTCATTAGGTGTAACGTTTCTATCTATTGTACAATTTATCGCCAAATCAGAAACCTGCAAGAGAACAAGTCGAACAATGTGGCACTTGATTTCATAAAAGCGGCAGTATTATGAACTATCAGCTATCTGATTGATAGCAAGAAGATACATTTTGTAGTTTATCATTATATATACATATCATCCATTCCTTATAATGCTAGTCCAGATTAAATCATGCATAGTCATATATGGAATATGGATATTTATTCAACTAAAAACATGGCACATAAAACATTATACAACTCAGGTCCACATTCAACTTGAATTGCTGTCACAGAAAAAGGGAACATAATTGGAAGCTGCACGTTGAGCCAAGAACACAATAAAAAACACACCATTTTTACGCCCACACTGCCGGTACATATTTTATGCAAACAAGCATATAATTATGCTAGTCCAGGACTCCAGGTCAAATCAGTACAGGGAGATATGAACGCAGAAAGGCACTCACCGTTGTGGAACTCGTGACCACACCGCTGCCCGCCATAGACCTCCTGTCTGAATATGTATGCTAGGTCCTAATTCAAGTGACTGGCCAAAAAAAAAAAAGAAAGAAATCATGATTCAATCATTTGTGGTCACAATCAAAGTTCAGGCAATTTATGAAATGGAGCTATCTCTAAAATTTTCAGGTTAGGATAAGAAGCTGGCAGTGTGGGCGGCAATTAGACGACTTCACTTAATGGGAGTTTGGCAAGTTATTCATGAATGGAAATTAGTACACCTTTGAAATATGTACAATTACCGGCAGTGTGGGCGGCAATCCGAGGTTTTAAGTTAGATATATACATATTCTGAAATATATACCATGTCCTGAATCTGAAACAACACCACTTGTTTTCTTCAAGTACTCATTAAAAAAATTATGCAGCAATCAAGCAATATCACTACAAGTGGGACAGGATAACTCATAAAAACAGTAGGAACGTTTATTTTGGTCAAATTGAACTGAAAAGAATTTGTGGTCCTGGAAATAATAACAATTAATATACACATTGGGAGTAAGAAAATTCAACCAACGATATACTGTTGTGAGAATAATTTAGGGTAATCTACAGACGGAGTTCCTCACTGAAAATTTTGTGAAGTGATCTACAAATGAGATGGGAGCAAAGGGGCTTGTGCTTCAGATTAATTTTGCATATGCTAGTCTTCAACGCACAAAAAAATTGTGAATGTCAGATCGGAGCTATACAAAATTGAAAGCAAGGCAAGCATTAAAGGCAATGAAGCAATGGTTGAACTAATATGCACGGAAGAATGTAATATGCAGTTTGGCCAACCTGGCTTAGGCAAATCAACGAACACATTGCATAAATCCTAGGGATTGATAAATGCTACGATAAAAATGGGATGGAATCGAAGCATCGTTTAGTGATTAACTAACCTAATTAAGGATTTAGGGATGGATCGAGCATATGATTGAGAGGCTGAGAGCTGGCGTTGGAAAGCAGACGCACCAGAGGCGTGGTGGTGCTTCGCGCGGCGAGGAGGTTTGGAGAGCGCAGGGGAAGGAGCAGTGCCGGGGAGGGGCAAAGCTCAGGGCATCAAGGCCGGCCGCTGTGGACTGCCGGGGAGGGGCGGAACTGAGGGCTTCGAGGCCGGCCGCTGTCGACCCCGCCTCTCTCATGTCGCACCCGGTTCTCCGTTCTCTCGAAACCGGTTCTCCAGACTCCGGCGGTCACGTGCGAGGAGGCGGCGGCACCCGACGCCCGGCGCCTACAACGGCGCTGCGAGGGAGCGGGCGCACTTGACGGCGAGCGAAGACATCCCGAAGCGAGGGGTAGGGTGAGTGGAGAAGAAGCGGCGGCGGGCTGGCGCACTCCATCGCTATTTTTTTTTCTTTTTACCGATCGCTTTCTGTAACCGCTGTTTACGCGGAGTGGGAAGTGGGAGATCGCTACTAATTGCAGTTGCAGGGGTGATCCAACTTTCGATATAAATCATTGGATGAATAGATCTAAGGGTCAGAAAAGAGATGTTTGATGAACTCGTGCTTTTTTATTATTCTAGATGTTTTCCTTTTCTGTGGAAAAAAACGTGCGACAGATTAGATCGATCGTTTCCTTTTCTTTTTAAATCTCTTTTTCTTCCTTGGAAAAAAAGTAATTTTCTGTTTGCGTGCGATAGAATTGGATCGATCGTTTCTTCTTTTATTTTTAAATCTCTATTTTTTCCAAAAAAATGTAATTTTAGTTTTTAAAAAAAATCTAGTTGTTAAAGAACCAGCATGACATGCATGGTGAGCACCTTGTTTTTTTTTTTACCATTATTTCTTAATTACGTGCACCTACTGTAAAGAAAATTTTCGTCCTTTCATGAAAGGAAATATTATCAACAAAGTTTTGCAAAGTAAAAAGGATAATATTTCTTGCATAAAAAATACATCATCTTAGTAGTTTCAAGGTGACAAAGGAAAACAACATTGACAAACAAAATGACTAATCCATCGGTGCTTCTCAAACTCCCCCTTGATAGCATGTTGCCTCATAGCAAGTTTAAATCCTTTTCCATTGGGGAAATTGACGTTTTTACTAAAATTTGGGTCCTCCCTATTATGCACATAGATAGGGAGTGTATTTTCATCTGGTGGTCCATCATATTCACGCACAAAAAGTGGATCAGACTCATCTGGAACATCTGAGTTACAATCATAGAAGGTATTGTTGCCTCTTTAATACACACGGTATCATCAACCCCATATAAGTGCTCCTCATCAACACCAATTGGCTCATCTTCCTCATTCAATCTATCTGGGTCACCGTTAAAAGCATCAGTCCAAAACATAGCCTGCCATTGTGATATATCATGTATTGTGGTGCCATGCTCCTTCCCACCAGCAACATCTGCCTCTACATTAGTGGCCTTTGTATTAGCAACATCTACTCCTATCCCAGGCTTCTCTATCCCGTTAGCAGGCTCCTCTATCCTATTAGCCGCATCTGCATCAACTACAACCCCTACTTGATTTACGTTGGTTCCCCTTTCAGGAATAGCCCTGGAAAATACAAAGTTGATTCTACCGTTAGTTCATACCTACGTTATAGTCTAAATATTCTACTTGGGTTAAAAATCACAATGAAAAAGAACATAAAACGTACCCGTGAAGAAGCGCTTCGTCTGAGGGCGGCACCATCACTCGTATCCACAGAACCACGATGTCACGCCCAGAAATTCACGAACCAGAATTTCTAAGTTGAATGTGCATTAAACCCCTGTCCAGGACCAGCCAGGGTACACAAACGACAATTGTTGACATACAGATCCACGTCTTACGAAAATATAAAAGATTACAAATGCAGCGGAAAAGATAAAACGAGCTAGACTCGGAAGCTTGACTTCTGCAGCGGGCGACTCCACTCCACAGGCATCCCTTGACGACAGCGACGAAACCAACCTCAACAAGACAGCTCTACCTAGGAAGATCTTCAGCTCTGGTGTGGGGGAAAAGAGAGCAAGACTGAGTACTACCCACTGTACTCAGCAAGTCATACCGGAAGAGGAGGTATGATGCAGGATATATCCAAGGGAGGCTAAAGGTTCTTTCGCATAAAGCCGGCATTTCTAAGCAGTAGTTGAAAGCAGTAAAACAGTTGTAGTAATTAATCCATATTAACCAATCACTGTCCAACGTTACACCACGTTGCAACAGGCCCAAACCACCACCTGAACTAACCAGTTCCAAAAGCTAACTAGGGGTGAAACTAATCACGGTGAATCTGGTCGACCGCCCATAACCGCGGGCACGGCTATTCGAATAGTTTTACTCTGATCAGAGGTGTACAACTGTACCCACAAGACACAGCCCCACGACACGTTACCGTGCGCCGACATGCCACCACGACATACCGGAAAGAGGCCGTGACAGGACCCTTCGCATAACCCCCTCTAACCGATCGCACCACACCTTAGGATTCGCCCCCGTCCCCAGCAGGCAACGGGCAGCCCCCCCTTTCGTGCCGCAGTGAATCCGGAAGCCGATCAACCGGACACCCCAGCCAACCCAACTCCATCACGCCCACCCTCGCCTAGGTACGTCGGCTAGAGAAAAGCTACACTACAAGCCCAGCAGTTGCCCACGCTGGCTTGTGGTAAGCACGATAAATTCTTCCAGGGTTTCCCGCGAACCGGTCCCTAATCGCCATGGGCACAACTAGCAAAACCATGCACCCACAGCCCACCATGACGTGTATTTTAATTAACCAACACCATTACGGTGGCACTAAACCAAAGCTATGCCGATAATCAAGTCTATGCTTTAATGTGATCCCCCTTTGTGCACTAGTTGAACTAAGCATGGCTAAGCAATTCCTAGTCCAAAGTCTAATCATGTTATAACCCAAGCTAACAAAGAGTCATGGTACCAAAATAGCATGGCTGTAACAATAGGTAAACCTCCCATAGTGTTATTGCAAAACGATGCAGTATTTGAAAGAAAACATTAGAATATTTGCAATATAGGATCAACATGATCAAGTGACGGGCACGACTTGCCTTGCTCTGCTGCTGGAGGAACCTCGGCGACTATCTCGAAGTACACCGGAGCGTCGGAAGAGCCGGAATCTAACGACATACAAGGCAAACAAGGCAAACAGGCTATAAGACTACTGAAACAGAGAACAAAACCATTTTTAATGGGTTCTACACATTTTTCTTGATTTACTGAGACTTGAATGGGCTTAAACGGAGCTCGGATGAATTAGATATGAATTTTAAAAGATTCACTGTGTTTATTACTATAACAAAAAGTCCTTATGTCAGGGCTGACGTCATCCGGGGGGGCGGCGCCGACAGGCGGGGCCCGCATGTCAGCGGCTCAAGAGAGAGGGAGGGGCGCCGGCACGTGGGCCCATGGGTCAGCGGCACAAGGCGGCGGTCCACTCGCGGACCGGGACCACGCGGGTGGTCCACGCCGTCCACGGGACGACGGTCCAGATCGGCCGGAGGCGATCGGACGCACGGCGGCGGCTAGCACGGCTCGGCTCGCTTCAAAACCGGCCGGCCGGCCATGGGAGCGGCGGCGCGAGCGGTCGCCGGCGACACGGGAGGCGCGACGAGGGCCGAAAGCGGCGGCACGGGAGGTGGCGGCGACGGCGAAAGCGCGCGGCACGCCGGGAGAGGAGAGAAAGGGGAAAAGAGGAGGCGGAGGCCTCACCGGGGTTTCCGGCGCGAGAGGAGGCACGACGAACGGCGACGGCAAGCGCCGAGGACGACGGTGGAAGGCGGACAAACCTCGGGACCACCTAGGGGACAAAATGGAAGAGATTAGAGGAGAGGGGTGGTCCACGGCGAGCGAGGATGCGGCCGAAGGCGGGGAAAATGGAGGACCTCACCGAGCTCGGAGAAAGACGATTTCTGGCGGCGATTGTGGCACACAAGCGGTGGCCGAGATGGCCCACGCGGCCGGTGATGCTAACACGGCAGGCCTAGCGGTGGCTTGGCGCGGCGGAGGCCCTAGCGGCGACGGCTCGTGGCCGGAGATGGCGGGCGGCCCGCGGGAGCTCGGGTGCACGGCCCCGGTGGGCGTAGAAGGCGTGGGAGAGGACGCGAAATGGGGAAACGAGAGAGGGAGCTCGGTGAGGGTTTTATGGCGGGAGGGCGGACGTGGCCGAAAACGCCGGCAACGTGGTGGAGAGAGAGAGAGAGTGGGGTGGGATTCGAAATAATCCCGCCCTGCTCGAGCGCGCGCGCGGGGCGGGAGCGACGGGGCGAGGGCGCGTCGTGGGGGAACGCGGGAACAGCGCGGGCGTGGGCGCGGGAGGAGCGGAGAGGGGGGCGACAGCGGCGTTGCTGGCGACGGCACACGGCTGGAGGTTGTGGACGACCCGACAGGTGGGGCCCACCTGTTGGCGTCCCGAACGGAGGAGGAGGGGGCGCGGGCCGGCCCAAGAAGGAGATGGGCGCGGGCGGGCGGCGGGGTGGACTGGGCCAACGGCCCAAGAAGGGGAAAAAGGAGGAAAAAGAAAAAGAAAACGAAGAAAGGATTTTTCCTGGGATTTAAAATTGCACTTTGGCTCATTTTTAATTGGTTAAAATTACTTTTAAGGCTCTGAAAATTCCACTAAAAATCCTGTTAATGCATTAGGGCATGGGGAACTCAAGAAAAATTCCACCACGCTATTTCCGATTGTTGATTTCATTTATTAATTAGGGAATTAGCTCTAGGTTAATTCAAACCATTTTCTTCGGACGATTTATTTAACAATTTTTTAAAGAAAGAAGAAGGGGAAAACTTCCGGGCGTGACAAACCTACCCCACTTAAACGGAATCTCGACCCCAAGATTCGGAAGAGCTGGCGAAAAGGTGCGGATGGGTGGCCTTCAACTCATCTTCTCTTTCCCAAGTGGCCTCTTCCTCTGAGTGATGGCTCCACTGAACCTTGCAGAATCTGATTACTTTGTTCCTGGTCCTTCTCTCACTGATTTCGAGGATACGAGTCGGCTTCTCCACATACGTCAGATCTTCCTGAATTTCGATTTGATCCGGACTTGCCTGTTCCTCAGGAACTCTCAAACATTTCTTCAACTGTGAGACGTGGAACACATTATGAATGCCAAGCATGTTGGAGGGAAGCTCAAGCTGGTAAGCAACTTCACCTCTACGTTCCAAAACCCGATATGGTCCCACAAAGCGTGGTGCCAACTTTCCTTTGGTTTGGAAGCGGTGTACTCCTCTAAGCGGAGTGACACGAAGGTACACATAGTCCCCTGCTTCGAAAGTGAGCTCCCTTTGACGATTGTCTGCATAGCTTTTCTGTCGAGATTGCGCGATTCTCAATCTTTCCATGACAGCTCTGACTTTCTCTTCTGCCTCATTTAAAACTTCTGTACCAAACAACTGGCGTTCCCCTGTCTGATTCCAGAAGAGCGGAGTGCGACACCTCCGTCCATACAATGCTTCAAACGTTGCCATTTGCAGACTAGCCTAGTAACTGTTGTTGTAGGAGAACTCAGCATACGGCAAGCTTTTGTCCCATGCTCCACCAAAATCAAGCGCACAAGCTCTCAACATATCCTCCAATATTTGGTTAACTCGCTCGGTCTGGCCATCAGTCTGCGGATGGTAGGCTGTGCTGAAGTTCAGACGGGTTCCCAATTCTTCTTGCAATTTCTGCCAGAACTTTGAGGTGAATTGGCTTCCTCGATCAGACACGATCTTCTTAGGTACACCATGTAGACACATGATTCTTGCCAAATAAAGCTCTGCTAACTTCTTCCCTGAGTAGGTAGTATACACCGGAATGAAGTGAGCCACTTTAGCGAGTCGATCAACGACTACCCAAATGGAATCATGTCCAGATGACGTCCTGGGCAAACCGGTGATAAAGTCCATTCCAATTTCTTCCCACTTCCATTCTGGAATCTGAAGGGGCTGTAGCAGACCTGCTGGCCTTTGGTGTTCTGCCTTTACTCGCTGGCAGACGTCACAGAGTGCGACAAATTCAGCTATTTCCCTTCTTATGCTTACCCACCAGAATTTTTCCTTGAGGTCTTGGTACATCTTAGTACTGCCGGGATGAATTGAATACTGAGTTTGATGAGCTTCTGTCAGTATCAAGTCCTTTAACTCCTTGTTTTCAGGTACACACAATCTTTCTCCCATCCAGATTGTTCCTTGTTCATCCTCAACAAAACCTCGGACTTTTCCAATTCTCATGTTCTTTTTGAGCTCGGCTATCTCAGGATCACTTGCTTGAGCTATGCGAACCTGCTCCACCAGTGTGGGCTGTGCCTCTAGGGCAGCCACGAATCCGTGCTCAACTATACCAAGGTTCAGATGTTCCAAAGTAACCTCTGTCCCAGCTGGACGGGTCACCACATAGTTGTCCCACCAAACAGAAGCGGGACCTTGCAGCTGGTGTGTAGCAAAAGCAACCTTCTCTTGGTCATTGCATTGCAAAAGGTTCAGCTTCTTCTCAATAGCACGAAGCCAGTCGTTGGCCTCGATTGGGTTGGTGGTACTTGAGAAAGTGGGTGGCTTGACACGGAGAAATTCTAACAGTTTGGATTGAGGTGGTGGAGGACCAAACCGCAGGTTCTGCTGCTGTACCTGCTGTGCTTGCTGCTGCACCTGCTGCAACACCTGATGGTACTGTTGCCGCATCTGTTGCATCATCATTGTCATCATCTGAGTCTGATTGTCCAACACCTGAGCAATCGTTGGGTTCTCGGGCGGTGGAGATGGACTGTTGTCAGATGCACTGTTGGCACGTGCTCCACTAATCTGCTCTTCGCTGCCATTGACGTTGCTGGAGTCACGTGAACCATTCCTTGTCTTCACCATCTGAAGGGGGATAGGTAGAAATATGAGAAAAGAGAGAAAAACAGAGGGCTTAGAAACTAATTTTTCTTATAAATTTAGGTGAAATTATCTTATTCTTGATTAAAACACTGAAAAAGAGGCACGCAACTCCTAATAAAGGCAGCCATACCACTGACACATGATATCGACCGCCGACTAACCCACAAGCAGCAGACCTAAGCACAGAAACTAGCAACCAAACTAAACTAGGAAGACGATAAAGCTAAGGGCAGCGACTCTGAAGCTCGGAGCAGCGCTTGCAATCGAGGGATAGGACTGACATCTAAAGATGGACAAGGGATAAGAACCGATTCATGCTCGAATCCAAATTAAACGAAGCAACAAATGACTCAAACAAATAACTGAACATGATGATTTTTATGCATAGAACATTTTTCATGAACCCAGATAAAGACACTAATGCAACTAAACAATAAATTAATGCATAGACTAGATGCATGGAAAATGATGCGCATAACATTGCCCCATCGAACATAGACACGACCTAATGCATAACCCCCAATAGATTCCCGGCTGACTGTCGAATAAACTCCAAATAAATTTTTTCTAAAGCCCTAGGCTGAGCTAATTTTTAAAAAAAATCCGATCCGAATGAACGACCAAGATTTTTCCCGCAAACCAAAGAGGCAAAACTCCAAGTGTTCCCGAAACAATTCCAGGTGCAAAAAGGCATATGCAGATGAAAAAGGGGTTCAGAGGGCTCTTAGGTCTCTAGTTGGCTTGTCCTACGGTCAAGGTCGGCTCTGATACCAACTTGTCACGCCCAGAAATTCTCGAACCAGAATTTCTAAGCTGAATGTGGATTAAATCCTTGTCCAGGACCAGCCAGGGTATACAAACGACAATTGTTGACATACAGATCCACGTCTTACAAAAATAGAAAAGATTACAAATGCAGCGGAAAAGATAAAAGCGAGCTAAACCGGGAAGCTTGACTTCAGCAGCGAGGCGACTCCACTCCACAGGCAATCCTTGACGTGTGCATTCGAACAACCCGTACCGAGTGATGAATGCTGTCTTTGGAATATCCTCTTCGCGGATCCTCAACTGGTGATAGCCTGACCGCAGGTCTATCTTAGAGAACACAGTAGCTCCTTTCAGCTGATCGAAAAGATCATCAATCCTTGGCAAAGGGTACTTGTTCTTAACAGTGACCTCATTGAGTGCGCGGTAGTCAACACACATCCTCTTGGTTTTGTCTTTCTTTTCCACAAAGATAACCGGAACACCCCAAGGCGACGTGCTCGGGCGGATGTATCCCTTCTGTAGCTGTTCATCAACTTGCTTCTTGACTTCCGCTAGCTCGTTGGCTCCCATTCTGTAAGGCCTCTTGTGGATCGGTGCAGTTCCAGGTACCAAGTCAATCCGGAACTCGATATCCCTTTTTGGTGGCATTGTTGTCAGATCATCCGGAAAAACCTCTGGATACTCTCTGACTATGGGAATATCCTCCAACTTCTTAGTGGTTTTCTCCACTACTACCTCTTGTTCTTCACCCGTAGCCTGGTTTAAACTGATCCCTGGCTTCTGCGGCACTGGAGACTGGAAGGTTACCACTTCTCCCTTCACATTGGTCAACTTGATGGTGCGGCTAGCGCAATCAATCACTCCTCTGTGCCTTGTCAACCAATCCATTCCAAGTATGACATCTAGGTCCTTAGGTTCGAGAAGAATGAGGTTGGCTGGAAAAATCAACCCGTGGAGTTTAACTGTCACTGACGGGCAATAGTGAGTTGTGGTCATGCCTCCTCCAGGAGTATGGACTCGCATAGGTATCTTAAGCTTCACTAAAGATAACCCATGTGCACCAGCAAAACGCTTAGAAATGAAGGAATGAGTTGCACCAGAATCAAACAATATTACTGCCAGTGTTGAGTTGACGGGAAATGTGCCCAATATAACCTCTGGTGCTAACTGCGCCTCCTCTGCAAACGCATAATTGACACGGGCCTGCACAAACTTGGGTCCAGCATGTCTTGGCTTCGGGCACTTTCCAACCGTGTGTCCGGGCTCGTTACAATTGAAGCAGAGTTCGGGCTTTTCTCCAAACTTCTTGGGCTGTTCTGGCAGAGCTGGCTGAGCTGGCTGATCTGACTGAGCTGGAATCATTAATGGACTTGGAGTAGGGTTGAGGCTGTGCTGCTCACTGTTGTTGGAGAAGTTTTCTTATTAACACGTGAGTTTTTTCTACACGTAGCCATCGATCAAATGGATATATACCATCTTTGTTTCTTCCTTTCTTTTTTTTTTCTTTCATTTTTTCTACAACGGAGACATCTGTTCTTTTCATGGGCCTGAATCCCGCGACCCACTCACGTGGATAGGCCGAGAGTCCGGATTTGGGCCAGGTTCACGGCCTGTGTGTTAAACAGGTTCACCCTACTGATCGGTTTATAAAACCGAGCGGTTTTAGTTGGTATCCCTATAAATGTCGTTGGTTTTCACTGGTTTTTCTCAGTTTTCGGCAAATCAATTTGAACAGATTTTCTCCTCGAAATGGTAATTAAGGTAATTAACCATAAAATTTTGTGCGAACGAGCCGTTGGCTCGGTGGTTGGGTTCGCTCGGTGGAGTGCCCACCACCCGCGTTCGAGCTCCGCTCGGCGCGGGTTTCGCACCGGGATTTTAATCCCTTTCCCCGGGACCGACTACGGTTGGTCCTGGTTAGGTAATAGGGTACACACACGCGTGCGCGTTCAGTGGTACTGCACGTTTCCCGTGCACTAAGGCTTCGGTGCCTCCAATCTTAATCCTAGCGTGTGTTAGGGACGCGCACGCGTGTGTGTGCGTGTGTCGTGGTGTTGAGTGTGGTGTGTGTTTGTGTGCGTCCTGCTTTGTACCCTCTCAAAAAAAAAACCATAAAATTTTGTATTTCTCGGACAACTCTCTACACGAATTATTGAACTGTCAAATCGAATAATTTTCAACTAAAATTGTAAAATTTTTAAACTCAAATATAAGAACTTTCATGTTCATAATTACCTGGGGAAAGTTGAAAGTTTAGTTTAGATTAACCCATCAGAGAAGGCCGGCCTACATTCCGGACGCATGAATGTTACGAGGAGTAAGTCCACTTTCCGTCTGTCATTTTTACGTCGAATTTAATTTGCATCCCTAAACCGCAATACCCCCAACTTACAAAAACAGTTTAAATTAAGTCCTCTAATAGTATAGAAGGTCGGTTTTGTTGATATGGCAATTTCACCTAGTCCACTCGTGCTGACTAGACTCTTAACGTACATGACAAAAATGAAAGTGGTCCAACCTATCATTCTAACTCTCCTACTCCTACCTTCTCTCTTCCCCCTGCTCTCTCTGCGGTCTCCTCTCTCCCTCCTCCCTTGCACTCAGTCTCTCCCCCCTCAAGGCATCACGGTGGTGATGACGAGGTGAATGGCAGAGGTGGCGCCATGTGGTGGTGACGGCGAGCGACACAGCCATGGCGGCGAGGAGGTGGGGTGAGGGCGTCGGCTGGGGCCTGTGGCAGTGTCGGGGAGGCAAGACGAGGCGACGCCAACTAGGGGTGTCGAGGAGGTAGTGGCGATGATGCAGCACCAGTTGTGGGGGCGGCGACGAGGCACCAAGCGATGCTCTAGCCGATGATGTGGTCGCCAAATCTGGCAAATTAAGGCTGCCAGGTCTAGCGATAACCATCCCCACCGGCAGCATGTAAGGCCGCAGTTGCTCCGCCTCAACACCTCGCTTCACTCGCTTCAACCAGCCTTCACCCTTCATGCTGCGCTGTTGCCTTAGGATCTTATGCCTCCGTAGACTAGAATACCACGTCATTCAAAACAACCATCCATGCTGCCTTAGGATCTTATGTAACCAGGTTTTTAATGTTGGGGATTCAACATCTCTTGTATTATGGTTCAAGGATGTAATCTAAACTTGACGTAAAAATAAAAGACTTAGAGTGAAGTTATTCCCATGCATGTTACGAAATAGGAAGCATCTCCACTCCCTCACTGGAACAGCCTATTGCACTACGTACTGATTCCCTCAGCCCATGTTGGAAAAGGGGAAGCTTATGGTGGCTGTCCAAATCTTGTGGTACCACCAAGGCACCAAGCGATTTTTTGAGAGAAATATATATTTTTTTTGTGAGAAGGCACCAAGCGATTAATCGGGATATGGACAAGCTGAATCAACACCTTTTTAATACAGTACTGGTCCTAAAGTGAACGTGAGGTCCGTAGGTTGTAGGTGCGTGTAAGGAATTTTGCTACTATATATAAGCCCATTCTACTTAGGTATTTTTTGAAAATCGTAACATAAAGTCATGGTGAAATAAAATAGAAGAAGAATAGTTGGATTTTTTTTTTTAGTTCAAGAATAGCTGGATTGGGCATGTAACAATATTTATGGAATATGTAAATTGAATTGAGCCCAAGCAAAGCTTATACTCCTACTTTAATTTACTTCTGTGCAATCCAAGTTATAGTGACATCCTGGTAATTAAGGCTAAGCAGATCTTGCCTAACAAAGAGCATTTAAAATGCAGTTAATCCAACTCCAAATTAAGCGTCTGAACCAAAATATCTCGTGCTATTTACAAAATAAAAGAAAGAGCTAGCGTAGTTTGTCCTAAAACCAACATTAAGCGCATCTGAAGATCACCTAGAAGCTTCGCATGATTTTGTTCTAGAAGGTACACCGGCACAAAAGAAGTGAACTTGTTCTTGAAATGTCACTTTCACTAAAAAAAAATCGGTGGAGAGAGGGGAGAGGACCCCTATTGCACGCGAGCAACTAAACCGGGGGGGACATGCAAGCCCTGCCGCCACCACCCTCCTCCCCCATTCCCAACCGTACGCAGCCAGGGCTAGCCGCCGGAAATCGAGCAGCTAGCTAGGATGGCGATGGTGGGGCTTGGTTTTTGTCCCCCTCCGGCGTGGAGAGAGTGTGGCCGGACGACGGCGACAGTATGAGGGGGGGGTGCGTGCGGCGAGGGGGAGGAACTCCCTGACTGAGCTTATTAGCGAGTGTGTTGGGGGCGTACTGCGGAGGAGCTTCCGACCCAAGTTTGGTGGCCATTCCCCGTCGCTCCTCCTAGATCTGGGGCTTCCTCACCTTGGCCGTGGTCAATGCGAGGGACCTGCCTTTCTCTAGCTGTCCTTCTCGGGCGTGCACGGTGTAGAAGGTGGTGGGGATGGTGCTAGCGAGCTCCTCCGAGCCAGGATGCTAGATGTGTCGCTCCTCGCGAGGCGATGGGTGGAGAGGATGAGTGACTGCTACGGGCTGGCAGCAAACCTCAAGGGCTGGTGGTGTGAGCGGCAAGCGGCTAGGTGGTGGCGACAATTCAACGTCCCGATTATCGCCAAAGGAACCTCCTCTCCATGGATCTCCTTCCCTCCTAAGGCTAGATTCCTGTTTGGGTGGCTGGAGGAACAGGGTGGTGGTTCGAATTCGGCGCTGGTCATTGTGTAGGTTAGTAGTGGTACTGGATGGGAAAGCGCTAGTGAAAGCCTTGCAAGGCCTTTGGCTGGCGTCGACACCGTTAGGCATTATTCCCTTCCTTGGAAGGGTCTTTATGGTGTTTTCTATGTCTCTACCAATCTCCAAGTGAAAACCTTAATCTAGTCACCGGCCGACGAGCGGTTGTAGCATTTCACGTCATGTCCTCCATGGGGACGCTGTTTTGGAGAAAATTACCCATGCAACGATGGCCGTTGGTGGACTCTTGTGCTTTCGAAGCACTGTACACCTAGGTGTTTGGAAAGGCCTTAGCCTTCTTGGCTACTTTCTTGTTCGTGGTGGGCATCCAGCTCTCTTCGTTCGTTTTTGCTAGGTGGAGTCGAAGCTGTTACGTTGTTATAGTGCGATGAAGCTTGGCAACGATAACACGTTGCAGTCTCTTTCTGGGGGTTACTGGTGTTAGCCGGGTGGAGGAAATGGTGCGTCGTTTTGTTGATTTGGCGATGCTTTTGCCAACGATGGCGTGATCTCTATGGAGTCAAAGCTGCTGCGTCGCTAGGCGGCAAGCTCAGGGCTCGGTAACAATGACACTTGCTTTGTGAAGTTAAAGCTGTTTGCCGCTTTTTCAGCTAGCTCGACATTGATGTCCACCGTTGGATTTCATCATTGTTTAGTTGGTAGTTGGTTAGAGTTGTGTGGTATTCCATGTGTTGGGTTATTGTACTAGCCGCGATTGAGCTGCTTGGCGATTGAGGTGCTTGGCGAGTCTCTTCTTGTTGAGAGGTTGTTTTTTCTTTTCCTTGTAAACCATCTGGGTTTTACTCTTGCTTAATTGAAATGAAATTGACATTTCTCCTATCGGTTTAGTTTTTCTTTAAAAATATATCACTTTCACCCCTTTCTATATTTTTTATAGAAATTCTGAAAACTTATAAACCAAGTGAGAATTTCAGAAATGGCCGTTTTCCCCCCCTGTAATCCACGGTCAAACTTTCTATGCGCTAGAGCCTAGATGTCTAAAAAACAAGGGATAGAACGACGCACCGCTTGGTGAAGAACTGAAGTTAACGGCTTCCTTCTTCCTTAATTTTCGCTCTCAGCTGTGATCAACGACAGGAACACACACACACACACATCATCAGCCCCTAAAACCAGCAACCATGCATGCCTACTCTACACTCAACAAATAAATATACAAATCATGCATGCATGTTCTTCATATCATATCGGTCGATCATCTGGTCAATCACACAATCACCATCAAACAATGTGTGAGATTCTCTTGTTACTTAGGTACCAAGAAGTTATGCAAGAACAAGCTAGATCACACACACAATTAATTATGTAGAAGTAGATAGCTAGCCGCCATGCGAGCGTTCAAAGCTATATCCACGTACTGGATCATCCACAGCGCGAATTCAGAAATCGCAATAATTTAAAATATTCTCACGCAAAATCGTCTATAAATTCGCATCAAAATCTGATCGAACCCAAAACATTCCATCAATGCATGCTTTGCATTGCTCTCCTTCTAGAAACAATCAGAAGTCTCAGACAAGAAAGAGACGAAAATGTCGAACACCTACGTGTCCCTCGTCGCTGTCGTTGTAATCCTGGCAATGGCTTCCCAGTGCTTCGCTGCCACCACCAGCGCCGGCAATGGCGGCTCGGGCGCGAACGCCGGACGCCGCGCGCGCGCCGCGCAGACGGTGGCGGGGATCCTGGCGGTGCACAACGAGGCGCGGCGCGCGTGGGCGTGGCGCCACTGGCGTGGAGCGCGGGCATCGCCGCGTACGCGAAGGGGTACGCGGCGTCGCGGCGCGGCGACTGCGCGCCGCGGCACTCGCCGCTGTTCAACTTCGGCGAGAACCGTTCGTCGGGAAGGGGCGGCGGTGGAACGCGGCGGCGCTGGCGGCGGCGTGGGTGGACGAGGGCCGGCGGCGGTACGACTACGGCAGCAACACGTGCGACGGCGCGGCGGCGGCCGCGTCGTCCGGGTCGTCGTCGCCGTGCACGCGGTACACGCAGGTGGTGTGGCGGAACACGACGCAGGTCGGGTGCGGCCGCATTGTGTGCGACTCCGGCGACTCGCTGCTCGTCTGCGACTACTTCCCGCCGGGGAACTACGGCACCGGCCGACCGTACTGATCGTGTTATACATATAGTGCCGTGCCCTGGAGAATAATCACACGTATACTCGCTCCGTCCTAAAAAATATCAACTTATACGGATAAATTTGAACCGACATATGTATATGTTTGTGTTTACAAGTTAATTTTTTTATGGGACGGAGAGTATACGATTGTGCATGCGAGTTAATTACTATTGTGCCCAATAAGCCGTTGTGCTCTACTGCTTGTGCATTACATATGATTTTCTTTAAATGTAATTTCTTTGTGAATTAGTGCAATTTAATATGTAATGTCTTGAGCTAAATTGTGAATATTATGCTCTCCTATTCATTTTTTTTTTTGAAAGACATCAAACCAAACATTCAAAGCATAGAATACCAATATATTTTAAATACTTTAGACTGGATACATACATGACAATTTATGTTTAGAATAGGCATGAAACAGTATAATTTTCTCATCAGGTTTTGTGAATATATCTCTACGGATATTATTGCTATATTGAAGACTTTGTAAATGTTCAAAACGATACGTTTACAATTACACGACAGGATGAAGTAAATTAGAGGCAATCAGACAGACTAGCATACTTGTTTGCACCAGCGAGAGCGGTGGGGACATGGCTGTGCCTCGACGCAACCTGGGGCCTACACAGAACTAGCGTTGCCCCACGAGGCCACGACGCAAACTCAAAGAGATGCCAATGACAAATACGTGACGTCACCGTATTCGAGTGGAGATTCACAAATTAGATAGACTTTAGGAAATACGAGTTCTTAATCTTGTGTCGGTGTCTGTGATTGTTTTATGTTACGTCAGTATATATCGTTAAGATTATTCTTGGGTGAATTATTTAATAATTAATTGTAGTTTGTTGATTAAAGACCAAAATGTTATTGTATTTCCCCCCAAAAAAAATGTTATTGCATTATCTAAAAAAATGAACTCACCGTATTTCTGTCAAGAACTCTTCAGCTCTTGTATAAAGATTGCATCTTTTTTTTTAAGGTGCTAAATAGCAGATTTAACTACTTGTGTTTCTAGTAACGACGGATGCAAAAAGAAATTTTCTAACGTCTGCGAGCACCTTGCTCCAGTCATCGTGGGAAAAAGAAGTTAACAAGAGGCTACTCGTGCGTAATTTATATTTATTTATTAACATCGTGTACAAATTAAAGCAATGTCTGCAAGGAAGCATTTGTGTAGCTTCAAGCAGCCTTTCTGCAGTAGTTTTCTAGACATTCTTTTTTTTTTAAAAAAAAAAGAAACACCGTAGGGGCAACCCCACAGTTAAACATATTCTGTTAATAAATCAACATGGGAAATTACAAAAGAGTTAACCTATTAGAAAGAATTTACTTATCATTTATAGAAAGACAGAAAAGAAGATAAAAAAGGGTGTTCCTTAAATCCTTAAAGAAAGCCTTTCTGAACGAACGGATGGATTAACCCCGTAAAAAGTAAGATCATTTCTCTGCTTCCAAATATTCCAAGCTGCATAAAGGACTTTTTCAGTAAAATGAGATCACCTGTGTGTCCTCCTCGCTTGAGTTATTCCATTATTTAGAAAATGACCTCTTTGGTCTTTCAAGTTTCAAGTGGAAGGCCATGGGAACGGTCCCAAATAAGCTGTATCAAACCAATGGATCAGAATTGGCTGATATAAGCACTAAAGAAATTAAAGAACAATCTCTGCGCGCCAGTGGAAAAAAGAAACGCATCTGATATCCTATATTCATATGCTCCTTGAGAAACGCCGAACAATACAGTAGAATACCTATGCATTGGAGGCGTTCGGTAAGTACTCATTCTGAACTACATTTGCTAGTGCATGGTAATAAATCCAAGATTCAATACAATATTAATTATTATATTAAACATTTAACAAAGGCAGACACAAACCGGGCTGCAGATAATCCGAAATGGTTTAGCATGACTACACTGTGAGCATCAACAAAGCCAGAGCATGATGACCATATATAGCAACCACAAAACTGAAATTAGAGGAAATATCATGATAAACCTGGTAGAACATTTACCTTGCCTAACTCAGTGAGGATTGGAGGTACAACTTCATACAGCTTTGAGACCTGAAAGGAAATAATATCATCAGCTCTGCAGCTCATAACTCTCCTACCCTCACTGTTTTCACAATTTCTTGAATTTATTTTGGTTCCTCGGATTGATTACCATGTTGTTTTTTTTGGAGCAGTAGTGCTCCTTGATTGGGCGGGGGAACTGGCAGCACGTCATTACATCGGTCATGGCATTATTTCCCTTGTGCATAATGGTCCCCTCGTGTCCGGTTCTGGCAACTAGATACAGGGGCGGACCCAGGGTATGTTCCAGGTATGCACCGGCATACCCAAAAACCTGAAAAACTCATTAGGACCAGCTCTGTGTCAGGTCTAGTAGGAGAAAAAAGATGCTCATGCAGTAGCTCTAGCTTTCTGTAAAGCAGCAGGCTGCCAGGCTCAGCTTGGAATAGCGGTAGGTGTGTCCAGTCCACATATCAAGTCCAGCACATACAGCCTCACACTAGCTAGGCAGCTAGCTTACTTTTGAGTACTACTCCATACAGTATGACTTGACTTTACAGAAATCAACATTGCTATTGGCAAAAGAAACCGACTAAATTACTTAAATGCATTTTTATATTTTATTATTTATTAAGCACAAGTTTAGATGTATAGTAAGATATTAAGGTCATATTAATGTAAGTTTTATTGTATCTATCCTACCTTAGATTTTAGGTTTCATTTTCGATCCTGCAAGGAGATTTGTGTGTGCATACCCAGAGTAAATTTTCTGGGTCCGCCACTGCTGTGATTTATATCTTATACATTTGCATAAAATTTTTAAATAAGACGAATGGTCAAACATGTGAGAAAAAGTCAACGGCGTCATCTATTAAAAAATGGAGGTAGTATACATTACTGTAGTTATATAGAAAGCCCCCTATATTTACGAGAAATATAATATGAAGAAAAGAATATGCATACCAACTTTAGAGATGGCGCTGTAATCCTATTAAGTGCGAGGTTGTTCTCATTATATGAACTAGGTGATTCCCCGCGCTTTATTGCGAAAATTTTTAAGTAACTTTTAATATTTTTTAATAATCAAGCTAAAAGTAAAAATATATATTAGTTATTATCAACAACAAATAAAACTAGTTCGTCAAACTATGTTTAGAGAGAAATACATTTAGTAGACTCTATATTTGAGTGTAGATGAAATATGATATCTCACACTTTGATTATTGTTTACACGGATTTTGGCTCGTGTCCTAAATATAATTTGTTAGATTATAAACTGATGTATTATCTCAAATATAGCGCGTACAAAATATATATAATAATCAATAAGAATTTTATCGGGAGACAGATGGTGAAGTAATTTAATTAAATAGCGGCCACGAAATAAATGGCCATGAAATAAAATATAATTCACTTATATTTGACAAAAATAATTTTTGGCTTAAAATAGGAATGCATATGTGCATTCCACATAAGTAGCGTGAACAAATATTTTTCACGCGCTTTTCATCATATCGACGAACACTAATACTTAGCTTTCTGGTAATGTGCACATATGAAGTTCGTGTTATAATAAAAGGGACCATATAAATATATTGGGACTATGATTATATTGGGACTATGATTATTGGCTAAGTAAACACCTGGCCTAAAATATATAGCCGTGAAATGGGATTTTCTCATTAACCCAAAATAAATCGCGTCCCAAATATTCTTAGAAAAAAGGTACGCACCATATATTCAGACTGCGGTCATCCAATAAATTAAAACTAAAGCCAAAATATATGTTATTTGGCTAATAAAAAAATGTACTCCAAATATTCGCGACGTGAAATGAAAATACCTGCCGCGTGCAAGCCGCTATAATAGTGCGGATATATACACACGCGCTAAATAAGAGAGGGCCACATGTAAGTGAAAGGATATGCATGCGCTCTCTCTCCCTCTCTCATTAACAAGGCAATTAAACAGCTAACTAATAAAGATTAAAATGATAATAACAAATGGGGAAGCATGTAACGACCATGACCAGGTCTGCCCACGTTCACCCCACTACCTGCATGCACGTTGCCACATTCATCCGGTCAGAATGGAGGACCCACATGTCAGCCAAAGAAAGAGGTATGCAGTTGAGTCCATTTCCCACGATCTGCCCAGGGATGTGCGCGGGACTCTGTTCAAAATCATGAAAAGCTGGTTAACCCCCTCTAATCCTCCTCTATAAATAGAGGGAGTGGGGCAAGCAGGGAGAAGAGTTCGCTGGGGAGAGGTTCCAGGGGAGATTAGCGTAGAGGCTAGGTGCTGTGAGTATGCTTTGCAGAAGCGCTGCTTGTTGCTAGGCAATATACGCTGCCGTGCCGCTCTGCTCCTATGCCATCTCGTCAGCCTCTACTTCCTCGCTCTGCTGTGCCGGAAGAATCAGAGGTGTTTCAAGGTGGGAATCATGCTCTTCCTTCATTTTTAGACTCGGCCATTGTGTAGGAGTCAAAAAAAAATCTCTCAGTTCATCTTCCTCTACTCATGTTAATGGATTCTTTTGCTGTGTCCTTCGGTTCGGCCAATGAGTACGAACCAAGGGATTATGTTCTTGCCATGCTCCTAGGCTTGGCCATCATGAGTACAAGCCAAAGGAATTTTTCCTCTTTGTTGTGTCCTTCGTCTCAGCCAGCGTGTATGAGACAAGGAAGTTCGTTTCATTTGATGGCTTTTAACATGATTTCACACTTTTTCCTATGGTCCGGCCAGATGAGTACGGGCCTAGGAGTGGTTTCCATGCAAACTCTTTTCATGTCATCCTACCATACCCTCTGATTTGGTCAGTGAATAGTCATTTTCTCTAGCTCTCAAATCTCAACTTGATAATTTACCAGCACTCGTTTTTATTATAATGATTAATTGAATTTAGTTTGATATAATTTCCATAAATTACTTATAAATTTCTAAATTTACAGTGAAATCATGTTGCCCAAAAAGCACGCATCTGGAAGTGAGAAAAGAAAAAAAAGAAGAGAAGGATAGAGGACTTGATACATTGAAAAATAGGAGCTATTGATGAGTAATTGATATTGATGCCATCGTCAATGACTTCGCATCGGTAAATGTTAGAAGAAATTTTTAAGATAAGATATATAACTTGTTTTATAAGAATATTTTTTTATGCATTACATTTATTAGAAATATCGTTATATTATTATAGTTGTATTAAAGAGCCCATTTTTCTAGTTTCGCTCCGGGCCACTAAATTGACAGGACCGGACCTGGGCTTGCTTGAAAGGCACTTTTGGGTTGTGGTTTATAAACTGAAGACATTTAACTATGCAACGAGAGAGAAAGTACCTCGAGTATCTAAATTTTGCACTAAGTTTTTTATATGTCGAGGTACTTATTATCTGGGCCATGGCCGCGACGTCTAGAAAGGATGTATATTAAACACTTTGATTTTTCATCTTGCTGCCGTGGGCTATGGCCTGGGGTCTAGGAAAGGAGGGATTTTAAACACTTCGATTTTTCACCTTAGTACATAGCTTCCGTTGGATCAAAATTACAATGGCCTTTGTCCATTTTTGTGTCCTCCCTACTTCATAATTTTGAGTTCAGACTTGCATATTTTTATTTGCTGAGAAACCTAAAGCATATCAATCTTTTGACACGGTCTCTACTGTCAAACTTTGATCATTAATATCTTTCATATATATCATCGGCATCTACAAAATTAACACTCAAAAAGTATATTCAAATATAAATCCAACGGTACCACTCATGTGGCACTAAACATATATATTGTAAGCTTATTGATAGTAAACAAAATAAACACGACATTTTCAAATGCATGCACGCCTTGTATTTAATTATTTTAGGGAGGGAGTATAAGGTTTTCTCCAACACAACTATTAAATGTTCATAACTAAAGCTAGCTCATACATGCCGGCCAGGACTACCATTTAAAAAAAAATCGAGTGATGTAGTACTACCATAACTTTTTCCCGAGACCGAACTTAAGGTCTCATCCAAATAAATTGTTTGCCACCAAGGGAGCACCAATTGTGCGGTGATGGACTCCATGCACTAGGTTTCAAATCCTCGCGGTCTGTTTGGTTGGAGGGAGTTTTTAGGAGGGATTGGGAGTTTAGAGGGATGAGGCTATTAACTGTTTTGTTTGGTTGGGGAACATAGGAATTTTGGTGGGATGGGGATGGGGAATTGAGGAATGAACTCCCTCCTTTTCAATACCTGGGTAGGGGCAGGTAATTGGGAGGGAATTCCTCCTTTACTTCGCCTAAACAAATCTCAGCCATTCGTTTTCATTAATGATCTAATCTCCAACTAAACTCCCTATCAATTTCCACCACCTCTACCAAACAAGAGACTGGGATGAAAAATCAAATTCCCATCTTAATCTCACCATCAATTCCCTCGTGTAAACTCCCAATCCCCTTCCCTCAAGTTGCCAAACAAGCCCTTGATAACCTTCACAGGTGGGTGTTTCAGACATCACTTACGAAAAATCATTTAATCATAATAATAGATAGCCTCAAGTACATTATAGTTCTAATTCTTCGGGTTTTATCCACTGGAAATGACCAGTGCTAGCATTGCCCGCCATATCTAGCAGTGCCACTATGGGTACCTGGTAGAGTGGTAGATATGCACTCCACCTACTCTTTCCCTATGCCTCCTCGACCTGCACTGTGGCAAAGGCTGCGTCTCCACATCCAGGTGAGGACTGTTTTGTTAGATCTGCATTCATGCTTCTCCAGATCCATCCCGATGCTGATTTCCGCAGAGTTTCAAGCTTGCTTGTATGATGATAGTACATTGCTTTGTTACTTATTTGCTCGCTGCCTTGGCTTGCAATATATCAATTCGGTTTCTTGCTTCTATACTTGTTTATGTTAAATGCATAGGAGGAATTAAGAAATTACGGAGGAAATCAACTAAAAGAAAAAAATATATTTCACTGCATTTTATCTCTTTTATTTGGTTGGCCCTATCTACTTGTTTGACGTGTGCACTTGATAAGTTATGGAAACCTTCATGCCTGTATGTACGTGTATGTTACGTGGATGTGATAACATTTTTGTGGATATGAGTACTAGCGCCAATCATCATGCCATTGGTACAGTAAACGCTCCTGATATTCGGGAATTCCATTTCCATCCTAGGCCCCAACATTAATTTTATTTCATCCTCTTTCATTACTATTTCTTTGTCCATCCGTTGTAATTTTGCATGACATTATTCTACAATATCGATGAGTATGTGTTTTGAGATAACGCAACTAAATTCCGGCTTATATCCACCAATGCATAGTACTACCCGCCGGGCAACATCGCCGGCCAGCGCCCTTACTAACGCATATATATGCCGCGGTATATATACGTAGCACATGCACGTGCGAGAGCTCATAAAATGTTGTGGTGTAATAACACGTGCGTGATCAACTTTCAAGAACGTTTTTGTTCTTGCATTGGAACAAATGTTTGACAAATTAATACTACATATAAAGCCGTCAAAAACTGAGAAGCACGTTCTAATTGTTGAAGAACTCTACTCCCTGTTTTTTTTATATATTATTAAAGCACAGTACAAGCGCGGACGTTTTTAATGAAATGCTTGTTACGGTTCGTATTCCTCATGCCACTACTTAATGTTCTCAACGACATTCAAAACAATCGGTTTTCGCGTGGACGCTGCCACGCTGGTCACTTCCTCCTCGGAAGATGAACCACTGTACGCTGATCACGTCCTCCACTACCATGGCTCGCCTCTCTATCTCCCATGCCACATATTTTTATTCCAATAAATAGGGGACTGGGGACAATGAGAGTTTTATCGCCACCCACTTGTGCTCTCACTTACTGCGCCTCATGACCTCCTCCCCATTCACTCTAGCCATACAGGGTTTCACCACTCCATCTGCAGAGCATGAAAACTAGTTAGGAGGATAACAACAGCGACAACACCTCAGATAAAATTTTCAAAACTTTGGAAATTATTATTGTGGACGGCTTCTACAGATAACCGTCTGCAAAATTCTTTTTTACAGACAACTAGTCCGCTAGTTTAAATATTTTGAACTATTTATAGATAAACCGGGGCCCATTGATTTATACAGGTGACGCTCTGACACATCTACCTATGAAAAGAGTTTTCGTAGGTGGTTATTGAAGACATTCACCTTTGAGAACTTTTTTACAGATGGGTGTTTCAGACATCACTTACGAAAAATCATTTAACCATAATAATAGATAGTCTCAAGTACTTCATAGTTCTAATTCCTCGAGTTTAATCCACTGGAAATGACCAGTGCTAGCATTGTATTACCCGCCATATCTAGCAGTGCCGCCATGGGTGCTTGGTAGATACGCACTCTACCTACTCTTCCGCTACGCCTCCTCCACCTGCACTAAAGCAAAGGCAACGTCTCCACATCTAGGTGAGGACTGTTTTGTCGGATCTGCACTTCTGTGCGCCTGTACGGTTGTGCCCTGTGCGATGCGATGTCGTCTGCCGAGTTGCCTATGACGCTGCAACTCCTCTCGTCTCTCGGGCATTTCTGCTTCTGGATAGGCCATAGGCAGATACTAGACTACTAGTATTAGGTGTTGGCCCCCCACTATCATGGGCCCCCGGCGATCGCCTCGGCTACATAGCCCCAGGGCCGGCCCTGCCTTTTCCTGATCCATCCCGATTCTGCTTTTATCAGAGTATCAAGGCTTGCTTGTATGATGATAGTACATTGCTTTGTTACCTTTTTGCTCGCTGCCTAGTGCTGCAATACATCGATTCAGTTTCTTGCTTCTATATGCTTGTTTATATTAAATGCATGGGAGGAATTAGGAAATTACAGAGGAAATCAATTAAAGGAAAAAATATTTCACTGCACTTTATATCTTTTATTTGGTCGGTCGGCCACATGTGCTTAATAAGTTATGAAAATCTTATTGCTTCTACGTATGTGTATGTTGTGTGGATGTGATAATAAGGTTGTGATACGTGTACTAGCCAATCATCGTGCCTAAACTCTTCGGATATTCCGGAATTCCATCCCTAGGTCCCGACATTAATTTTATTTCCTCCTCTTTTATTACTATATCTTTGCAAGGCAACTACGAATCGGGCGTCGGATTTTTGAGAGAAAAATCGGGTCCCCGGCCCTCCTGTGCGCTCCCCTCTACACATTCATTGCATGAATGCTGCATGCCAGCTACTTGCTTCCTATGCCTACATCTCAGCTACATGCAATATCCAATACTACCCTCACTTTCCCCTATCGATGCATATCTAGCTTTTCTTAACATGTTTTAAATTATTTTTTCTCTTAAATTATTAATCCCATATGCAAATAATGCAATATGATTGCATAGTTATATTTCTTGTAATTAAATCTTTACAACAAGATCTAACATAACTATATTTTAATGAAAATAATTAATCGATGCTTCACCACTTATAGAAAATTGTTTCAATTCGCTCCATAAGATGTTCCAGAGAGATGCAACATTCAAAATATAATGACTGCAACACTGTCAACCATTGCATATGAAAGCTATTCACACTTTCACAGTCGGTGTAGCATAACTCCCCTAGTAAAAAACCATGAGTTAAAAGTACAAATTAAAAGCCAAAGGACTCACAAAACGGCAGCAATTAATCAATAAGAACCCCCGCTATATATATACAATCGCGAGTTCACACAACTTCACCCCGAAACCACCATGTCTCCACTACTCTACTGCTGTCTCGTCGCCGTCCTGTGCCTCCCGCGGGCGTCCGCATCGCCGGTGGCGGCGGCATCCATCTCCGTCTCCACCGTGCAGCCCCGCGTCGAGCCGACGCCGGTGCAGTTCCTGCGGGTGCACAACGAGGCGCGCGCGGCGGTGGGCGTGCCGCCGCTGTCGTGGAACGGGACGCTGCAGCTGGACGCGGCGCGGTACGCCGGCGAGCTCCGGAGGGACTGCAGCCTGCGGCCGCCGCCGCCCACCGCGGAGAGGGGCACCGGCGACGGCGCCCCCGTCTACGGCCGGAACCTGTTCAAGGCGTACGGCCGCGCCACACCGGCGCGGAGGTGGCGGCGTTCTGGGCGGACGGCCGGCGGTGGTACGACCGCGACGCCGGGCGGTGCGCGGCGCGCCCGCCGGACCTGCGGCCGCGTACACGCAGGTGGTGTGGCGCGCCACGACGCAGCTCGGCTGCGCGCGCCGCACCTGCCGCAACGGCGTCGACACCGTCGCCGTCTGCGACTACTACCCGCCGGGCAACATCGTCGGCCAGCGGCCATACTGACGATGATCTCATCTGTTGCTGCGACACACGACACGCAATGAAATGTAGTACGTACGATCGATGGTTCTGGTGAGTGATTGAGTTTTTGGAACAAATGTTTGGAGAAATATAAGAAACATGCTCCAAAGAAAATTAAAGGGATACTCTAAGATAATTTGAATATGGAGATTTAATGATGGCAGCTGCGATGAGGATTCAAATATGTATTGTCATCGGAGCTAGATTTGTTGGACCTCTCCATTTCCCATAATCTTGCCGAACAACTCTATTCTCTCCCAAGTCCGACCCAAACACGGATAAATGAACTTTTTTTACAAGGTTATATTTTACCTGGCCTCTACATCCAATCGGATGTATGCGAGCCTTTTTAAATTGGGAACTTAACCCCTCAAAATATCTCAATCTGAAATTTACTCATATGGAGATTTGAATTCAGATAACCTTTTTACATTAGGAACTTAGCCTATCAAACAACCCAATATAAAATTCGCTCATGTAAAGATTTGAACTCAGAGCCTTGAGGTGCTACTCAGGTCACATGCCCTTCCGCCCGATAAAAGAACCTGGTGATCGGTGTTGCAGACACCTTATCGCTGTTGCTTGAATAAGTAGGAACAACAATCTCGACAAAATTAAAAAATACATTTTTTAAAAAATTGGCCTTTTTTTCTTTTGTTTGGCACAAATGCAAGGTAGTTGTGTGGTTTGTAGCGAATCCAGAAATTTTCTTGTGATGTAGAAGGAGCAGCTGGACCAGACTTGGCATGGGCCAGTTTTCACATTGAACACTCATTTTTCACAAAAATAAAACAAAACAAAATAAAATTCTGATGGTCGGTGATGGCTGAGTTAAAAATACAGTTATGGTAATACATCATTCTACACATTTTAAGGGGGCAAATCACACGAATTCCCTACCATCCATTATGCTTCTAGATTCATTGTACGTCCTCTATCTGTTGAGCTCCGACGAGTGATGAACTTGGCAAATTTTGTACATATTCCTTAATTCTTAAATAAATTTGGTTGGTCTATCTTGGCCGGCCCGACAAAAAAATGAACTTGGCAGAGGAAGTGGGAGGTGTTCCCGACTTAGAGGGATAAGAGGTGGGGATGAGAGTAAGGGATGGTGGGCTGGTGGCCATGGTGGAGTGGCAAGGCGGTGGTACCGGTAGCCTCGACAGTGGGAGAGAAGGTCGGTGGACTTGTGTTGGCGGGGACGTGGGATCTAGAGTGGTTAGGGTGAATCGTTAAGGATGGGGAAGAAGGTGCAGGGGCACTCTGCTACTGTTCGGAGGAAAGTGAAGCTAGGGGAAGAGGAAGAGAAGGGTGGTGGGTCAGTGGCATGCTAGGGCAGGAAGGCAGAGGAGGTGGGGTGATCCGGGGGAGAATGGTGACACGCGTAGTGAGGGTGCAAGAAGATGATGGGCTAGTTTTTTTTTTGGGTGGGGGTGCTGCACGAATCTTAAAGTGATTCTAACCTTCCAAAATTTGTGCGATGTGAAGAGGGGAAATAAGCGATATATAGATAGTACCATAAATCTAAACAGGGGAATTTCAATACTTTAGAACCAGGGACAGTTAACTATTTCCCGCTGTTCACTTAATTATTACATCTGCAACCATTGAACCATAGAAGAAATGTAGCCATTATATAATTAGGTAGCTTCTTCCTTCATTACTTTTCCCTGGATGGCAGAATAGGCAAGCACACCCAGTGTTAATACAGGTCCCATGCCTGCAAAAAATTCTGTAGCAATCCGCCTCGCACGACTGCGGATCACACGCCGTACCCGGAGATATGACCACCGTTGTGCAGTTCTTCCCTTGGTCTGCTGCCAACTTTCTTGCCGGCACTTCTGTGGCCAAAATGCAACAAAGTCATGTGAAAAAGTACACTTGACGGATATGCTTGTTCAGCAAATCAGTGTTGGAGTAGGGTGCAAATTAAAGTTACCTGAACTCATCGCCAGGATGGCAAGGGCCATAAGGAGCAGATGCCCAATTCTCATGAAACTCTGTTGGTGGCACCGTTGAGAATGGGAGATGTTGTGGGAGGTGATCTGGGTGGTGTACGTCCCTTGGCGCGCTTGTGTGTAGTTCATATATAGTGAATGGCAAAGCTTTGGTTTAATTTGCTCTGGAAGTTGATATTTTTTTTCTTTTCGGGATCAGTTTTGGAATATATGATGATCTTTAATGTGCATAATTAATATGGATATATTCTTGTATCTAGAACCAACAGATACAGTTAATAAATGGGTCATGGGCCACTACAAATTGGAGATATTTACATCCAGCTTGGCATTTATAGCATATATTCATCAGTGCAGTCATGGTGCCACTAATTGTTTGTTGGGGCATTTTCTACTTCAAGGTTATAATGAATCAGCCTCAAAGATTTAAGGGGCTTTTTTGACCTTTTTATTTTCAAAATCCCAACTAAAACAGCTTTCATTCCCTGGAAGAGCTCGTAGGAATAAATTGTATCCTTATTATCACCTAATTGTAGGAAAGGTTAATCATGAATGAATTGTTTTGCATCTTACATATATCAATTGCTTTGCTTCATATCTTTCTCTGTAAATATTAACATCTTGCATTATATCAAAATATGAACATATTGCACAATTACTTGAGGAAAGGTTTGCAAACATAAGAACAAGAAGAGGTAAAGATGAAGACAAAAAGGTCTTTATTGGTATATGGGAATTTTGTGCTATTATTGTTGTTTGCTACACATCCCTTGGAAAAGCTGACCATATTTGTCACCTTGTGATGACTCATGAAGCACTTGCTACGATGAAAAAACTCTTGCATACCAAAACCACCTTGCAGAGAAAAAAAATGGAATGTCCAATATAGAAATCCTTACCAACAATCGTTTGAAAATTGGAAATTGTTATAGGGAAATAACTTGAATATATCTTGAGAAAATATATTTAAAGATCATTGATTCAATCCAACAATGCTAATATATTAATTGAAAATGTTAGCACACGAAGACATATGTTTCATGGGAACCAAAAGCGTAAATATACTTAAGTGGAATATATTTTTCATAAATGACTAGTTTAAAATGTTTTGATGACCACGGACCCAAACATGAGCAATTCATCATTTGAATCATTCGTTTGGGGGAATATTAGCAATTCCAGCCGGGCTTGGTCCAGAGGGCAGACAACAGTAATGATGGAGGCGGCTGTGCTGAGCACACGGAGCAACGATGCATGTGGCGGTGGAGGGCTAGCCCTCTAGCTTGGGCTTCTGTGGTGCTGCCAACCGGCCAGACATATGCTATTGTCACTGTCATTTGTCGCTTAAGCACAGACATCGGTGACGCTAGTAGGCGCCACACATCATCATGGAGGTGATATCCAAAATATTGACAGTGACATTCCCAATGTTGTAGCCTTCTACAAAGCGTCTCATTAGAGGTTCCCTATTGGTGCGGCGTCCTTATGGCGGTGTATGTGTTGGTTAGGTTTGATGGCAATGGTGGCATTTATATAACTCAATTACTCTCCGAGTTATCTTCCGCTTTGAACATTAGGCAGCTGTAGTCATGGGACCAATGCAAAATTTGATCGGCAAGAGTTGGCCGCTGATTTCTGGGTTTTTGCTTTTCTGGTTTTAGGAAAATAAGGACTACATACATACATATGATAATCTGTTGGTAGAAATAATGATTATGCATGGACAACTATATATAGAAATCTTTATCTCTTTAAGGTGGTAAACTAAGTAGTTTTCCTATACTATGTACTTTCTCCGTCCCATAAAAAACTAACTTCTGGCTACGAACCTGGACGTAGTGTGTATCCAGGTTCATAGCCAGAAGTTGATTTTTTATGTGACGGGGGGAGTAGGTAATAACTGACTACGGGTGGGCTCCACTAGCCTGTCGGTGAACCAAAGCAAGACATGCATGGTGACTTGTCTGTTTGTGCTAGACAAGCACAATGTGGCCACAATGTGGCCAGATTGTAGTCCACCTGGGAAGGGTCATGAGTTCATTGAACTCATGTACACGTCTATCTAGGGGTGGTCCTGGTTATGCCCGGTGCTCCCGGGACCACCTAAAAATCCTAGCTCAATGCATATATATGTATACGTGAAAATAAACTTTTGAAAAAAGAAAAAAAGCTTCTTTATTAACATATTATGATGCATATTTGATCAATTTATACTTCTAACTTGGTTATATTTAGGGTATTTTCAAAAATTATATAAGATGGACCATCCATATATAGATACGCCTCTGCATATCTACTGGAGGTTGTGGTGTGCAAGAGGAGAGGAGAGAGCAAGAGGGGTGCAGCAATTGGCTCGATGTGGGTCTATGGCCCCAGGGATCATTGACATGGGTGGATATGAGAAGTGACTGAAATATCAGATGTGAAATGGATGGAAACATATGGCAGGTTCTTCCACTCATGCGCTACCTGTACATACATTGCTGTTAATTTTACTGTGAGGACAGGAGGTCACGGTGAACACACATGATAAAAATTGCATAGTCGTGTATGGTTGTATTCTACATTTAACCTTACTAACAAATTTAAATAGGGACCAATGTATTTGACAAAATTATATAATTTGTGCAGATGGCTATATGGATGTTACTTCATACTCCCTCTATCCAAAAGTCTTAAGTATATTTTATTTTTTTGGTCTTTTTTTTTTTCCAATTGAGATGGTCAGATTTGTAGTTTTCATGTGCCCAGTTAGATTGTTGACTAGAACCCAAGCAACTATCTTAAACATCGGTTATATGCATGCAAATAATTCATTAGTTTGTTACGTGGAGGATGAGTTAATTCCTCCATGATTTTGGTGACAAAAGAAATATAACTTTTGGGTGGATGGAGTATTTATTAGAATGTTTATGAAATTTTGTATTGTGCTGAAATGATATATAATTTTTTTAAGTCTTAGCTATTTACATGCAAATAAATTTATTAATGCAAAAAAAATAGAAACCAGGCTAAGATAAATTCATAGAAGGAAACCATTAATACTTGCATCGTCCAACCATATCATAATTAGAAAATAGGGTAGGATAAATTCATATAAGGAAGCAATTAATACTCACATCGGCCAACCATACCATAATTAGAAAATAGACTAGAATAAATTCATATAAGGAAGTAATTAATACTCACATCGTCCAACCATATCACATTTGTGAACCATGAATGAGAAATCTTTAAAAATAGAGGCAATTAATGCATGGCAAAAACAGAGGCAATTAATATAGAGCCAACTGGTCCCAGTGAAGAATCAATAAATGCAAATTTTTGTCACTTACCCCCTTCTTTTATATTAAAATTGAAGATGAATCCTATTGGCTTATATGTCAGTGACCTTATATGACTCATATGTCGATGACATAGGAGGGTATATCCAAGAATTATAAATTAAGGGAGGGTGTAGGACCAAATCTCAAATAATAAATTAGATGTATCCGAGGCACGTTGAACATGTTTGCCTTTCTTGAAAAGCATAAAACCGCCCCCCTCCCCTTTCCCACCTCACATGTCCCACCTCTTCCCCACCCCATCCCCTTCTCCTCTCACTTCAGATCGACAAAGAGTTCTATATAGTAGAGAGAGATAGAGAGAAAGCTAGGGATATTGAGAGTCTGACATCTGAAAATTAGCTATTTGAAATCTAGAGAGTTGAGAAGTTCAGGAGAGTAGAGGGGGAGAGAGAACCGAGTAATCAGATGGCTTCGTCATCAAACCCATCAAATCTTCCCTGCTCTAGTGATGGTGTATGCATGGTATGCAAGGTGCTTACAACAGAGGTAGAGCAGCTGCGTTGTAGCACCTGTGCGACGCCATGGCATACTCCCTGCCTCTCTAGCACACCGCCCCTTACAGATGTGGCCGACTGGGTCTGTCCAGATTGCTCCGGTGATGTCACAGCCAGCTACCTGCCATCTGATGTTGCTCGTCCAGAGAGCAGCCTCATCGCTGCGATTCGTGTGATTGAGGCGGATCCGGTGCTGTCCATCCAAGAGAAGGCTCGTCGTCGCCAGGAGCTTCTTGGCCATGCCGGTGATGCTGGGGCTGCAAGAACTGAAGCTGTTGGGGAAAACGCAGAGGACAGTGAGATCAACAATCCTTTATCTATGCTGAACAAGAACATCAACTGCTCGTTTTGTATGCTGCTTCCAGAGCGACCTGTCACTGTAAGTATGATTGCTCTTTTGCCAACCCTGTTAATTAACCTTTGCTTTGGAACAAGAGCCTAGAATATTATAGAAATGTTTCCATGAGGCACTACATGTCATAATATGTAAGCTCATAAAGTGTAAGTTTGTACCATTACTTAGATCTCAGATCACACTGAAGATAGGCTCCTATTAGCACACAAATAAATTATGATTAAGTTGTTCTGATTTTATTTGAATTGATCTACAATTGCTGTACTTCTACTGCAAATTACATCAAGTATGATATATACATGAAAATACAGGGAGCTACCGGATTGTTGGTTTCTCCATCTATTTAGCCTGTTTTACTGCTCTGCGATATGCCTCTGTGGATGCAATTGATCTCCTTTGACTTTTGCCGGTATCTCCTCTTCCTTCTCAACAGTTGTGTCCTCTCTTCAGCAGCACCCACCTTCCGGATGTTTCTTGCCAACTTTATAATTTTCACCTTGTTAAGAACCTTTCTCTCTTGGTTTCTATCAGGCTATAGGACCTTCCAGTTAGGAAAGAGCTATGTATAGTTTTCTTCTATAGGGACAGTGATCATTACATGAATGGCATCTCGTTGCTTATATGCTAGCCCTCCTCCTATGAGCTTAATTTATATTGCCATCTGTCTCAACCTGGAAAATTTACATTACAAAAATGTCATGCACACATTCGTAGTCCAAAGTCACATATGATCGCCTCCTATTGCCTTGCATAGCTAATAGTTCTGCATTCAGTATAACTTTCTAATACAATACCTATTGCCATTTGCACCCACTATGAACCATGCACAACTAAGTCGAATCAACCATGCACTTATGTGTTTTGGATATTTCTATTATCTCGACAATATTTAATCTGCTCCTTGTTAGCAAGAACGCATCGTTTCATAGCATATGCATTTGTCTGGTACCATAATTTATCACAGTGAAATGACTAATGATCTCACAAAAAGTGGTTTTGTTCATGTTATTTATTATCTCCGTCCTTTATTTAAATATTGAAATTTGTGGAAGCTTCATTTATTGTTTGCAAAGGATATATTTCCATGGACAGACTAGTCGGGTGAGACTCATTATTATCTGGCTAGTTCATTTTCATGTTATTTTTCATGTAACTACATTATTATCCTATGAAGATAATGCTACTTAACCGAATACATAGGAATTTGAACACCATTTATACCTGTGTTTCAGAATATTTTACTTTGTTGAACATCAAATTCCATTATTATAGCACCATGTCCATCAATTGTCATCACATAATATTTTCCTTTGCTTACATGTATTGTGCAGACACCGTGTGGCCATAACTTCTGCTTGAAGTGCTTCCGAAGGTGGATTGAAAATGGTAAAAGAGCTTGTGTGAACTGCCGAGCACCTATTACACAAAAAGTAGCACAAGATCTAAGAATTAACTTGGCACTAGTCCAAGCTATACGCATGGCCAAGGCTGCAAACAATGCTAGCACAACTGGTGAAACAACGGTTTATCATTATAAAGAAAATGAAGATAAACCTGACAGAGCTTTCACTACTGAAAGGGCAAAGAGAGCTGGAATGGCAAATGCTTCAAGTGGACAAATATTTGTGACTATTGCACCAGACTATTTTGGTCCAATTCTTGAAGATCATGACCCAAGGAGGAACCGCGGTGTTCGAGTCGGGGACCATTGGAAAGATAGAATGGAATGTAGACAGTGGGGTGCTCATTTCCCTCATATTGCTGGGATTGCCGGCCAATCTACACATGGGGCTCAATCGGTTGCCCTCTCAGGAGGTTATTTAGATGATGAAGATCATGGAGAGTGGTTCCTCTATACTGGCAGGTTTAATATTACTAACTGACCTTACATTGCGATTTGTTTATGTGGTTTATCAAAAACTAGTTAATCCATTATTTTCTACATTTGGCAGTGGAGGAAGGGATCTAAGTGGAAACAAGCGAACAAGCAAGGAGCAGTCTTTTGATCAGAAGTTTGAGAAGCTGAATGCTGCATTACGTGTTAGCTGCTTAAATGGCTATCCCGTGAGAGTTGTACGGTAATGTTTTTTTTTTCTCTGTGTGCATCCATGACAAATTTAGTGTGAGTTTATGTAAAATCATCATTATATTATTTCCTATGGGTTGCTTCCGGGACCATCACAAAAAATCAAAGCCATCGCAGAAGGACGTTCTTCTGGTAATGCACTAGAATATATGTAGACCTCTATATGTTGCAAGATATTATTTGTTCCATTATTGTTATGCAATTATGATACGTTGCGAATAACTGTACTCACACAAGGTTATTGTCTTTTAAGGCTTTCAGTGTTACTTTTAGTATGTTTCCACTACATCTAATACGAACGATCTTGTTTCATTTCTTTGGAAAAAAAGTAATCCCAATTTTTGTTTTTTATATGTTGTTCTGTTTGTTTATTAAAAGGTCTTTTAAAGAGAAGCGCTCACCGTATGCTCCAGAGTCTGGTGTTAGGTATGATGGAATCTATAGGATTGAGAAATGCTGGAGGAAAACTGGAGTTCAGGTATTTATAGTTTTCATGAAACATTACAGATATTTTTTTGTGTAGGCTGCAATGATTTTTTTTTTAGATTTACAAAACTGAATGTATCCAAAATTATAGTTTATCAACTTATCAATATAAGTGATGATTGTTGGAGTTTTTGTTTTTTGGCCTCAGGGTACGTTCAAAGTGTGCAGGTATCTCTTTGTGCGGTGCGACAACGAGCCAGCACCATGGACTAGGTTTCTTATACATCCCTTATCTCATGTATACATTGCTATTGTTATTCTATTTATTTACTTTTCCATTTAATTTTCTATATTTACTTGAAGTGATGAACATGGAGACCATCCAAGGCCATTACCAGATATCGAAGAGCTGAAAAATGCAATTGATATTACTGAGAGGAAAGGAAACCCAGCATGGGATTTTGATGTAAGTTGTTGTATTATGTTCTCAGAAAAAATACTAGCATGCACATACTGTGACATCTCCTTTTTCTTGTTATAGGCAACAGATGGATGGAAGTGGATGATTACTCCACCCATCAGCAGGAAGGCTGTCGTAACTGGAGATCCTAGAGGCAAGAAAATGCAAGGAGCAGCAAGGCATACAAATAACTTGTCAATGAGAGAAAGGCCTGTGAAAGTTTTTTTTTGTCTATGAATTGCAGTTCATAGTAGTGGCTGCTTGGCATTGCATTTCCACTGATTTCAGTCATATATTTTCTTTATTGTAGAATTCAGATGCTCCATATGTAGGAACGTGATGGAAGAGCCAGTGACAACACCGTGTGCTCACAACTTCTGCAAGAAATGCCTGCTTGGGTCATATGATAATCTTTCCCTTACGGAGGAGAGAAGCCGTGGTGGTCGGATCCTCCGGGCACGAAAGATTGTTAAAAAGTGCCCTTCTTGTCCAAGTGATATCGCTGATTTCATACAGAATCCTCAGGTACAGTAAAATAGTAGCAAAAATTAATTTTGTATAGATTTTAGTCATTTTGTTGCGAGGGATTTTAGTCATCTTTCCCATTCTTAGATGATGTATTCTTTGTTGTAAGGTAAACCGTGACATTATGAACGTTATTGAATCACTCCAAAACGAAGCTGAGAAGGAAGATCATGCTAGGGTGAGTGGAGAAGGCAGCAGTGCAGCACTTGTAGATTCTGATGATGAAAATGACACTGCTTGGGAGAACCAAGATGATGGTAATCTGGATGAGGGAGGTTGCAACAATCCTGAGGACATGATAACTGAATCTGTTGATTTGGATTCTGTTACTAATGTTGATAATACTGAAAACAAGGTGGAAGTTCAGCAGCCTCACAAGCGTACCGCCGGTGCCGGGAAGGGGAAAGGTGGCAAAAGGGCTAGGACAAGCTCACCAGGTGATGCAGATGCCAGGAATATTGTGACTTCAACTGAAACATTGGATGGAATAGCTGCTGATGAGAATGTGGCTGATTTAGTACAAACTGAGGATTGCACTTTCACTGGTGTGGAAAGAGCCGACCCCAATGCCTTGGAAGTTGATGGCAAGAATATGATTCCAGACTTTTCAGAAGCTGAGAAGGTTAACCCTAAACAGGATCAAGAAGTTCTTCCATGATGTGTTTCCTTGCATACTTGGGATGCTTAAAAGTTTTTAAGAAGTAGTATTATCTTATTATCTTTTGTGACATCCAGATTGGGATGATATCATTTAATTTGGGAATAATTGAACTCATAGTGGGGGTGCAACTTTCACTTCCTCAGGTTCAGACATTAAGCTGCTGCATTATTGAAACTTGAAACATATGCAAATTGCTTGTGAAGTTTTTTTTTTTTTGTATTCTTCCTCTTTTGTTATCCCTTTTTCTTTGATTTTTTTTTTTGCTTGCCCTGTTTACTTTGCAAAAACTAACTCGGACTGAAATGATTCATGGGTCGTGAAATGGAAGAAATAGTGGTGATATATATTGTTGTTGCATTGATTCCCAGTCTCTTTCACGGTATACTGCAGTGGCGGATTTACCACCTGGCTTGGGCGGGCAGTTGTCTAGGCTATATGTAGGATCGTAAAGGGCCTTTCCCACCCCAAAAGCTAGCCATTGAGGTGAGGGGCTCCCCCACTTATATCTTAGGTCCTTTGCCCTTCCACAACCAATGTGGGACTATTCAACACTATACGAACGCAAACGATCAAACTGGACTGATTTCTCTACAGTAAATTCCATGGATTTAATTACTTCCTGCACAAACCAAGTAGATTAGATTTAACTACTCTAGTTGGGCTGTACAAGCAGCAAGCCTTATAGGCTTACAGCCCTGTAGCATGCAATTGAGCCCTATCACAATGAATAACATATGGCATGCTCAAGCTTATACGAATCGTCTTGTCTTTCAACTATTGAAAATTTTACATGCATTTTGAACTAACAAAATTGTTTTGCCTTTAATTAGTACTAAAATGAGCGTATAGGCATTGCATATGTGGGTAGCGGATTTGGTTAGACTTGCCCACGCTTTGTGAAATTCCTGGCTCCGTCACTGGTATAATGCATTACTAGATAAGGGAAGGCTCCTATATGCTAAGTTCTAATTGATGTTACTGGGTGTTCCTCTCAACACCTGGGAACTTAGTGGTCGTATCAACACATATTCTCGATAACATCTGGTGCATAACGTGTGCTACGAATGAAGAACAGGCAGAGGTTTTTAACCCTCTCATTTGTAGCACACCCAACCAGGTTGATATGATAGGGTAGAGAGGTAGAGGTGAAGTGACTTTCTTGGAAGTTGAATTGAGTTACAGGTTTGCTTGAAGTTTCCTCAAGGCTGTAGTGCTCCAAAGTGAGTACAAAAATTACTGTGTGATGGATACCATGATGATTGATGAGCTTATGATAAAAAAATTTCGAAATTTTACAGTGCATGGTTTATTGGTTTTGGGTGCAGAAATTTGGGTGCTATTTTATTCGAATTTCTATTGAGCTTGATTGTTTTGACTGAATTAATTGGGGTACCAACTCAAGTGATAAAATCATCAATCTTTTATTGCAGGCTATTCATGCCAGCTAGTATTTGTGTTGGTGTTTCCATAATTTTTTCAAACATTAGATGGCATTTAATTTATTTTTCCAAGTTAAAATAATGCATGCAAATGCAATTAGGAATGAGAGAAAAAAAACAGCCAAAACCAACTAAAAGAACATATATTCAAAGGCAAGCATCCACAGCTCATCATACTGTTTTGAGGACTTTGTTTCGGTTTCTTACATTAAGAGTGAATTTAAACTGGATTTGAAATGTAACATGGAATTGGATGGTTTTTGGTGATATTTTCCAGCTCAATCTATTTAATATTAGGATAGTGGACCATGCTATGTACTCCATAAAATATTCACATTTCATTCCATTGGTGGTTTTGCTACGGATTGATGAAAAAAATCATTGGACAGACGAAAAAAATCATTGGTTTAAATCTTAATTGAAAATTCTACCGTTGACTGAGCTAACCCTATCTTGAATAAAATAATATTTCTTTTGAAAACTGTTGATTTTCGTTTCGTATGACAAGTTTAGTTTTATCTATGATCAAATTTTCCTAGTCCGATATGTTTTATAGTGTATCCCTCACATGAAGGTCAGTAAAGGATGTTTGATTTTTAAGTGATGTTGGTATATTTTGATAGCTCTAGAAGAGTTAGAAAATCTATTTGTAATTAATGTTATACTTGTAATCATGACAATAAACCTTGATATAACAAATATGAGTATTATATTCCCTCTTATTTTGGTTGCATTTAATGCGGTTACTTGGTTGAATTATTTGTGACTGATGTTTGATTTATCTCTTCTTGTATGTACTATTTTGAAATTCTTTTATGCACTGGAATCATAAAGGAAAGCTTACATAATATATTTGAACACTATAAGAGTAATTTAACATCAAGAGCTAAAACTTGGGTAAGTTATAATGCTCACCTTCATTGAATGAAACCATTGCCGCTATAAAGATAGCTAATTTTGCTTCACGACATCCAAAAGTTTATATAATTTACTGGTGAACATTGAAAAAAATATCCACGGTTAGAGGAGACCTCAAAACTAATAATTTGATGGAAAACATGCAATCATTATTTTATTATTTTTTTCACCAAAAGGATAGAGAAACCCATTATAATGATAAATTTGCCCCTCGGGCCAACATATGTTGCTATGATTGGTTTGGTCGAACTAGACCAAACCAAACCAGGCCATGAGTACATTTTGCAAACTTCCCCATTTTTTAAAAAAAATAGGTTTTCATTTTTTACCCTAAGTATATTGCTACCATATATCATATTCCTTCTTCATTCTAGAGATAGGTTAGAAGCTTCTAGCCCGAGGGGCAATATCGTCCTCTTGAAATATATCTCTCCGATTGGACTGGAAATAACAAAATAATGGATGTGGTGTCCTTTAACAAATTACCAGTTTTTGAAGGTGTTCTCCCACCTTTTGCTATGTTTACCAACAAACAAGCTATGTTTAAGTGACCTGTGTCAAAATTTTACCAAATGATAATGACGATACCTATAACTTTCACTTATACCTTGTAACTTGATCTATCACCTATGTTTGAGGGTTGAGATGATGGTTAGGAGATATGTTCCATAGAATAATATACTGATCCTTCTCTTCATGGGCCAATCAGCCTAGAGTATATATGTGCCATCATCTACTTAACACCGCCATCAAACTCAAGATGAGAGCAGAGGATCTGAAACATTGAATTTGAGCAAGTGAAGTTAATGATATTTCTCAAGTCTATGCATTAGGATGCTCATCATAATAAGCGGTTCTCGAGATCTTTATAAAAAAGCATCAACATCTACAATAACAAATAAATGCACTATCAAGACATAACATTGTGGATTGAATGAAACAAAATTGATGTATATATTGATGCACTTATTTATAAACTCAGTTAATGTTAGAGAACAAAATGCAGATCACCTAGCATGACGAGGTCTACTGCATCCTCATCAATGCCCCCTTTGTGACTAAGAAGACGAGACCATTCAACATCCCCCTTTTATCTTATGTGTGTCTAGACAGATGTGGTTCTCCCTTTTGCATAAAGTTGTCCCTTGGGCTCTTGAACCACAACCTGTGGTTGTGAACTTTGATGAATGGTGGAACCGAATCAATGGTATGGTTTGTGCAAGTACCAGGAAGGGTATAAACAGGTTGATCATGCTGGGAGCTTGGTCTATTTGGAAACATATGAACGATTGTGTCTTTAATGGAGTACCTCCAAGATTATCAGCCACCTGTGGAGTTTGGCAGGGACTAAGGGGCTCTCTGTAATTATAGACCTCAGCTAGGGCCTTTTATTTTTAAGTTCCTTTTGGCGGTCGTGGAACTAGTCCGTATACTTCTTAGTGCTTGGTGTGTTTGGACGCCTTATTTCTTATCCTATTGATGCAATGATACGCTTCTTGCGTCTTCAAGAAAATAAACTTAGAACAAAACTACATGACTTATATTATAAAACTGAGGGAGTACTAGTAAAATAGATTCTATTCCACCATGAATACAAATTGCCATGCATAGCTTCCTTGTTTTTACCATAGTTGACAGTAACATTTTTCCATGGACATGCTCCCCTACCACCATCACTGCTGAGGCAGCATTGCCAATCAAATCTGATTTCGCATTGAAATCAACATTAGCCATTGATATTAATTTATTTACACTAATCAGTGTGGTTTTATGGTGTATTGTTAATTGCACATCAGTTCACAAGCTAGAAGTCATCAAGGAAACACTCTACACTATTTAAAATTTATGTGATAAATTCTTCATAGTGTGTGAATATTCTGTACTTCACGGTGGTGTACATTGCAACCAAGGAGTTTCTATATTTGGCCGACATCAGTTTATTAATCATTATACATAGTTTTCACAAGTATTTTCATATTTTAGTACTTTCTAGCTACCGTTGGGTTGGAATCCATTAGGAACTCAACTCTCGAACTCAAATAATAGCAGGTATCAGTACGTAAAAGTAACTGATGGTTGGAAGAACCAAAGTACTTTATGTACAGTAGTGGAGTTGGTGATAGAAGATGGAAGGAGTACAAGGCCAAAAGTTTGTTCAATTCCTTTGAAAAAGCAGTTGTTGTTGCCTTTGTTCTCTTCCTTGTGCTTGCTTGGGCCAGCCATAGTGAGTTAATACAACAACTCAACTTGTATTGACCCGTTGCCAGCCACCGGTCCTAGCAATCCCCTTTGCTTTAAATTCAGGTTGTTCCCAAGCCAATAAGTTGAAACCTCCTAGATCTAATGACTGAACATGAAGTGTCATGGCATAGAAAGTTACCTTCACATTTAACAAATCACTTTCATCATTCCGGCCGGGTGATTTGCTTCCAGGGATGGTTTCATTCATGATATTATCATTGTGGAGATTATGGGTACCCCATACCCACACGGCATGATTATCCGACTAGTAATAGGGGATAACATATATGTATGGAATATGTAACAGATCATGACTTGGGTATTACGTTTCCCTGTATATTATGGAACGGCCTAAAGTCCTGGTTTGATAAGATTGTAAAGTAGATTTAGGAAACCGATACCGTATTGGTTAAGGTTTCTATCTTGTAATCCTGCCCCCCATCCTATATAAGGTGGGCAGGAGGCCCTTTAGGGGGCATGAGACAACTAGATCGTCAGATCTATAATACACTCGGTGGATTCAAATCCCCAAACAGGAGTAGGGTATTACCTCTCATTGAGAGGGCCTGAACCTGTCTAAATCCCTGTCTCTGCATCCATCCACTTTTAGGTCTCGTGCGCTACCCCCGTTTATTATTGCCGAATACATGTTTCGACAGTTGGCGCGCCAGGTAGGGGTTGCATCGAGTTTCCCGTCGACGAGTGCGATGGAATCAATTCCAAAACAGGCGTTGAGATTAATCTCAACGAATTCGATGACTCCAAACATCAACCGGTTTGTTGTTCCAATATATTATTATCAGATTGATTTCTAATCATGAATCGATCTTCTGTGAGATGCTTTGTTTGCGTGCATGCACTGGCGGCTGATGAGATCCATTGATCGCTTCCACATGGACGTATCACCGTGATGACTCGGCGCCGGCGGAGAGCTCCTGCGTCCCATCTTGCCCTGCGGCCTCCACGGGCAGATATATGCATGGAGTATTGCCAGATGCACGGACGTGCAAATTAGCACGCGTGCATGTTGCATGCATGCATCGATATATATGCTGTGCTATAATTGCCGCTACTGATTAATCCGACTAATATATTGAGCTTTTATAATTGCCGCTACTGGTTTGGTCTATCCTCCGGACTGCTGTTGCCTAGATCACTCGGTTGTCTCTATACACGCGTACAGGCAGAGCGGTGCCTATATGGGACTAGACCAACAGGCTGACCAGCGAATTACACACCGATCAAACTATTCAGGGATCGGGTTAGCTGTTTCAATCTGCAGATTATTAAAATTAATCTTTAATTTTATTTTTTCTCCCAGATTAATCTATTATCTGCGTATACTTTTTCTGTCGTCGGTTCGGCCGAGTCCTTTTGACCATGCAGTTGATGGCTCTACAAGTCCCATACAGGGACGGCTGCTGAACAAGTTGCGAGCCTCTCCATCAACTGGCCTTCGCCGCCGCCGACTGGTGTTTCCGCCTGCACGGCTGGCCTATTATGTCGCCGCTGTTGGGCGTCTACGACTTCACCGCCGGCCTGCCTCTGTCGCCGCCGACTGATGTCCTCGCCTATACGGTTGGTTGGTCACACCACCGTTTATGGGCGTCCACGTTTTCACCGACCGGCTGGCCTTCGCCGCCGCCGACTGGTGTTTCCGCCTGCACGGCTGGCCTATTATGTCGCCGCTGTTGGGCGTCTACGACTTCACCGCCGGCCTGCCTCCGTCGCCGCCGACTGATGTCCTCGCCTATACGGTTGGTTGGTCACACCACCGTTTATGGGCGTCCACGTTTTCACCGACCGGCTGGCCTTCGCCGCCGCCGACTGGTGTTTCCGCCTGCACGGCTGGCCTATTATGTCGCCGCTGTTGGGCGTCTACGACTTCACCGCCGGCCTGCCTCTGTCGCCGCCGACTGATGTCCTCGCCTATACGGTTGGTTGGTCACACCACCGTTTATGGGCGTCCACGTTTTCACCGACCGGCTGGCCTTCGCCGCCGCCGACTGGTGTTTCCGCCTGCACGGCTGGCCTATTATGTCGCCGCTGTTGGGCGTCTACGACTTCACCGCCGGCCTGCCTCTGTCGCCGCCGACTGATGTCTTCGCCTAGGCCCGCCTTCGTCGCCGCCGACTGGTGTCCTCGCCTATACCGTTAGCGGATTCCGCCGCCGTTGATGGGCCTCGTCATCTACACCACCGACTTGCTTCCGCCGCCGTCGACTGGTGTTTTCATTGCCACTGATGGACGACTTTGTTCCCACATCAGCCACCTCTGCTTTCATCAAGAGGAATATTACAAAGCTAAGTCATTAATTTTTTCTTATATGATATTTTCCTTTTCCTCTGCCTCACTACATCAACTGGTTCGCCGTTGACTAGTGAGTCGGGGGCTACAGATGTTATATCATATTTTCAATAATTTTCATAATATTTATCTTGATTGCTTGCGATATAATCTGAGTACAAAAGTGCCTATCGAGTTATAGAGTTCTATTTTCCTATGCTCTCCGTTTGGTTTGTCGATGGATAGTTGCCTTTGGGTCGATTCCTAGCACCCGGGGGCTCGTTGGATGGACCGAGTAACGCAAGGTGCTAAGTATTATTCGGAATAAATCAAAAGCATAGAGATAAGATAAATTTATTTTCTGCTCTTTACAATTGCAAAAGTACCCGAGTAGTAAACTCCGATCCGTGAAACTTTGTTCCATTAATGACGAACTCATGTCACTCATATGCATGTTTGGGAAGTGCCTAGGCCGACTCCCGGTGCTTGATGGTTATGACTAGTCGGGCAGAGTGTTTAAACGTAATGAGTCATCTGCTCGGGGAAATCAAAATTGACGAGAGGAGAAATACATATTTATAAACATTTTAAATACTTAAATTTTCCTCAAGTATTATATTTACATCAGATACTACTCATCCTATATGTTTGTTCTGCAGGATCTAGATCCGGATATGCATAATAGGGATTCATGGCTTTAAGCTTATCTCCTACGCTTCAGGAATGGATCAGTCAGAACATCATCACCGGCTCGCGGTCGTCGCCGCCGACTGGTGTCTTCGCCTATACGGTTGGATGGTCACATCACCGTTGTTGGGCGTCTATGTCTTCACCGACCGGCTTGCCTTCGCCGCTGCCGACTGGTGTCTTCGCCTACACGGCTGGCCTATTATGCCGCCGTTGTTGGGCGTCTTCGTCTTCACCGACCGGCCGCCTCGTCCGCCACCAACCGGTGTCTTCGCCTACACGGCTAGCCTATTATGCCGCCTGTGGAGATTATGGATACCCCATATCTACACGGCGGTTATATTTAGACTGGATATAGGATACCGAATATAGATAGAATATCTTTATTTGTATCCCGGGTTTGTTTCTTAACTTGTACGTCAAGGAAATACCCTGAGGTTTAGTCGGTTACGATTGTATTTTATCTGTATTCTCGTATTCTGTTAGGGGTATGAGTTATACCTTGTAATACGGACTCCTTCCTCTATATAAGGAGGGGTCCGAGTCCTTCCTGGGACACCAATTTTTTGGAGATCATACATTCGATAATACACTCGGCGGTTTCATCCTCAGACAAGAGTAGGGTATTACTTCTTGAATAAGAAGGCCTGAACCTGTATAAATCCTTTTGGCCTATTATGCCGCCGTTGTTAGGCGTCTACGTCTTCACCGACCGGCCACCTCGTATGAAGCCAACTGGTGCTATCGTCTTCACTGCTGGCCACGTCGCCGCCACCACAAATAAGCGTCATCACATTCAACACGAGCTGTCTACGTTTGCTGCCGACTGGTTTATTCACTTCCATGGCTGCATGATTCTGCCAGTGTTGATTGGCCTTATCGTCTTCACCGCCGGTCATCTCGTCTTTGCCTCTATAGCTGGTTTATATTGCTACCACTACTGATGGACGACATCGTTTTCATTGCTGGCCGACTTGTCTGACGCCGACTGGCTTGTCCACCTCCACGGCTGCGTGTCTTCGTCATCATCTACTGCCGTCATCGCTGTCATGCTGCCGCCGACTGGTGTTTTTATCTTCACAAACTACGCGTCTTCGCTACCGGTTTGCTTCTGTTGCCGTCGACTCGTGTTCACTTCATCACGGCTATGCAACTTTGTCGCCATGGTGGAGCGACTTCATATTTATTATCTTCGGCACCGGCAAACACTATTGCCTCTACTTCGCAAGTTTTGCTACTTCACCAGCCACGACGTCTACAAGAGCTTCGATATCTCGACATGCATCACCAAACATGATGCCGTGCTATTTTACTACAACAACTGGTGTTCCAATATTCAAGATTTCTACTCGGACATCCTCAACATGCATCTTCACTTTTGATTGCAATGACTACTCGACGACAAGAAGCTACAGTTCTCGACTCTATGTTCAGTTGTTTCCCAACTAACCAAAGAGTCGGGGGCTATACAAATACAAGACTCTCAAATCAGCCAACGAGTTCTATGGAATCTACTTTGGGAGTTATAAGTTTTGTCTTCGCTTCAGAGCAAGTGTTCTACTTCAGCAACTCCAATGATTACACCGGCAATTTTGGATGCTCCATGCCGCCACAATCTACTCCAAATTTCTCAAGTTTGAGATTTAATCTACATATCCGGGAGTTTAGAGCTATCAACCAATCAGCTTAGTTTCAACGAGTTGGACAATAGCATTTACTTTCCTCTAAGTGAAGCATCTGCAACAGCTATAGCACCAAGTTCTACTGCCATCTTCATAAATCAAGAGGCGTTGCATCAATCTTCGTCACACACATGCCAACATTAAGAAAATACTTGAGCATGGATTTCTTCTCAACAGTTTGATGGTTTGTTGTTACTGACATCATCACCAGCACATCTACTTCATCGGCCCTGATGTCTTCGCCGTTGCTAAGGAGAGACTACGTCCTCGCCGTTGGTTGCTTTTGTCATCACCAACTTTCATCGCCGACTTGTTATTTCGTCTTCACGGTTAGCCTACTACGCAACTGCCGATAGAGGATCTCATCGTTATCATTGGTTACTACACTGCTATTGACTGGATCACCGACATCGTCATCTTCATCATGTCGGTTGCGTTTGTCGTCGCCGACTATTTTCTTCATCTTCATGATTGGTGGATTTCGTCATCGCCTTTGATTTGCCTCGTCTGTCACCGACTGATTATTTTGCTGCAATGGCTACACAACTTTACCGCTGGGCGCCTTCATCTTCATTGCTGGCTGACCTGACTGCTGCCGACTGGTTTCTTCGCCTCCACGGTTGTGCAACTTCATTACTTTTGATTGGTATCACTATCTTCACTGCCACCAATATTTTTGCCACCTCTGGTGGGTAATATTATCTCTATATTGGTCGTCTTGTCTCTATGCCAACTGCGTCAGCTACTTTATTTTACTACAACAAGTGGCTCTCCAATATTCAGGATTTCTACTTGGACATCTTCAACACATATCTTCAATCAAGCAATGACTACTCGATGACAAGAAGCTATAATTCTCGACTCTATGTTCAGTTGTTTCCCAACTAACCAAAGAGTCGGGGGCTACACAAATACATGGTTCAAAATTCGACAAGCTTTATGTCAAGATGAAGCAATCAATTAATCAGCTAACGACTCAACTCTGGGAGTCATCAATTTTGTCTTCGCTTCAGAGCAGTAGGTCAAGATTAAATTTACATGTCTGAGAGTTTGGAGTCATCAACCAATTAACTCATATCAGATTCAATGAGTTGAACAACAATATATACTTTCCTCTAAGTGAAGCATCTGCAACAGCTATAGCACCAAGTTCTACTGCCATCTTTATAAATCAAGAGGCGTTGCATCAATCCTCGTCACACACATGCCAACATTAAGAAAATACTCGAGCTTCGATATCTTCTCAATAGTTTGATGGATTATTGTCACTGACATCATCACCAGCACTTCTGCTTCATCGACCCTGACATCTCCGCTGTTGCTAATGGATGATTATGTTTTCGCCGACTTATTATTTCACCTTCACGGTTGACCTACTATGCAAATGCTGATGAGCGTCTTCGTCATTATCATTGGTTGCTACACTGCTATTGACTGGATCACCGACATCGTTATCTTCATCATGTCGGTTGCATTTGTCGTCGTCGACTATTTCTTGCATTTTCATAATTGGAGGATTTTGCCATCGTCGTTGATGCACGTCTACGTCTTCATCGTTGGCTTGTTTTCATCACCACCGACTGATATTCTCGCCTTCACGGCTGGCTTATTATGTCGCCGCTAATGGGCGTTTTCATCTTCTTCACCAACTGTCTCGTCTGTCTCCGACTGATTATTTCGTTACCATGGCTACAAAACTTTGTCGCTATTGCTGGGTGCCTTCATCTTCACTGCTAGTTGATCTGACTGCTGCCGACTGGTTTCTTCGCTTCCATGCCGATTGCATCAGCTATCACCGATGGACAATTTCAACTACTCCAAAAGGATAAGCTATATGCTCAGGGGCTTACGAGCTCAAGCACAAGGATCATACCTTCAAGTTGGATTTTGTTCTAGATACAGGCAACATGCACTCGTAGTCCTGAGATTATTTTCTATGCTCGAAGACTGGACCAATCATTATTCCCCATAAGGGCTATCAACCGAATACTTGCGCCAGTCGGGATTCAATTTTTATATCTATTTTGGAGTATCCCATAAGGGATAATCACTCAGATCAGAAGCTATTCATATGAGCTACACTTGGTCTATATCACCCGGAAGATTTATTACTCGGGAGTATGTTACATGCGTCATCCTTTAAAGGGTGTCGAATGCATATTTTTTTGGCCTAGGCCTAATATGTCTGCAGCCCATATTTTTAGGTGAGGCCTGTCACGTTCTTTTAGGGACTTAGGCACTTTTTGCTTAGGCTAAAGTGCGCGTGATCAAGTGCCCAATACCTTAAAATCCTTTTATACCGCAGTTACTCAACTTTTTAGGAGTTGGTACAATGCATCTTAAAAGGTGTCAAACAGTAAAGCTTTATATAGCTACCCCGCTGACTTTTTTATATAAGTCAAGGTGCTGTTTGGGTTTTTAAGCAATTGATTGGATACAATATCATTGCTTTTTGCCACGTAAGTGTGCATTTTTATTGACCAATATTATGGCTTA
>CM020186.1:10285253-10366832 GCA_009805545.1 Oryza longistaminata | reverse complement strand
CCTTACGTTTAAACACTCTGCCCGACTAGTCATAGCCACCAAGCACTGGGAGTCGGCCTAGGCTCTTCCCAAACATGTAAATGAGTGACATGAGTTCATCATTAATGGAACAAAGTTTCACGGATCAGAATTTACTACTCGGGTACTTTTGCAATTATTAAGAGCAGAAAACAAATTTATCTTATCTCTATGCTTTTGATTTATTCTGAATAATACTTAGCACCTTGCGTTACTCGGTCCATCCAACGAGCCCCCGGGTGCTAGGAATCGGCCCAAAGACAACTATCTATTGGCAAACCAAACGGAAAGCATAAGAAGATAGAACTCCATAACTCGATAGGCACTTTTGTACTCAGATTATGTCATAAGCAATCAAGATAAATATTATGGAAAATTATTGAAAAAAAATATGATATAACATCTGTAGCCCCCGACTCACTACTCAATGGAAAACCAATTGGTGTAGTGAGGCAGAGGAAAAGGAAAATATCATATAAAGAAAAATATTAATGATGACTTAGCTTTTTAGTATTCCCTTGGTGATGGCAGAAGTAGCCGATGTGGGAACAAAGTCGTCCATCAATGGCAATGAAAACACCGGTCGGCGGCGATGACTGCAGCCAGTAGTGAAGACATGGTTGCCATCAGCAACGGCGGCGGAGTACACCAACCGTGAAGGCGAGGACACCAGTTGGCGGCGACAGAGGCAGGCCGGCGGTGAAGTCGTGGACGCCTGACAATGGCGGCATAATAGGCCGGCCGTGTAGGCGGAGACACCAGTCGGCGGCGACGGAGGCAGGCCGGCGGTGAGAATGTAGACGCCCAACAACGGTGGTGTGACCAACCAACCGTATAGGCGGAGACACCAGTCGGCGGCGACGAAGGCAGGCCGGCGGTGAGGTCGTAGACGCCCAATAACGGTGGCATAACAGGCTAGCCGTGTAGGCGGAGACACCAGTCGGCGGTGACGGAGGCAAGCCGTGGAGGCAGAGAAACCAATCAGCGCTGACGGATATGGCCGGCAGATACGGCCGGCGGTGTACATGCAAGACAAACAATCAACAAAATAATTGTTGGTTAGCATTAACTAATAAGCAAATTAACTCTGTAGAAGTGATGTGCATGCTTTTATTAATCTCCTGCACTCAGGGACGCAGACCCATCAATGCATGCACGAGGAGATGGTTAGTGCAGATCACGTCGACATGCATCCATCCGTGATTAGCATAAAAAATATTGATAATCAATAGATAAACCAGGGAACGGAGAAACTGCTCGGTACTCCCATAGGGTCTATCCAGGATGGACTATATGATTTGGTTGGTCAGACGAGCTCCCATAGCAACACCATGGCGGTCAGGAGAAACTCATCGACAGTCGTACATGCAACCAAAAAAAATCAGAATAGGTAAATATGTATTATTAATTAATCAAAATATAGAGGTTGCGAGGTAGCATGGCCAAAACCCATCTCCCAGCAGTGAAAGGTTGTTTGATCTCGATTGCTATCCTATGCATGCGAACAACCATCACGTCTGGGGGTGGCCGAACGGATAAGCAGCCGCTTGTGACTCCGATCATAGAAACCGCCAACGACATGGACACAAAATCAGATTAACCCGAGATTAGCAACCAGCAAACAAAAATAACATTAATCTAGATGGAACAAACATGCATATATATGCTTGCTGTATCGACTATATATGTATCCGCACAGTAGATCAATCTCCTGCACGCTTGCCGACGGGCACATCACCTCGCAAAACAAACCATCGATCAATCTGATAAATTATATAATGACAAAATAGATTGGAGCGGCAAAACTCCGTAACATCGTTGAGGATTCGAGCTATCAAACTCGTCGGGAGTGATCTCCCTGCCCCGTGAGGGAAAACGAATCTGGTAACTTCTGAGATTCGTTCCATCACACTTGTCGACGAGGAACTCGACGTTGCCCCTACCTGGCGCGCCAACTGTCGAAACATAAATTCGGCAATAATAAAAGGGGGTAGCGCACGAGACCTAAAAGTGGATGGATGCGGAGACAAAGGATTTAGACAGGTTCAGGCCCTCTCGATGAGAGGTAATACCCTACTCCTGTTTGGGGATTTGAATTCGCCGAGTGTAGTATAGATCTGACGATCTAGTTGTCTCATGCCCATAGAGGGGGCTCCCTGCCCGCCTTATATAGGTTGGGGGGCAGGGTTACAAGATAGAAACCTTAACCAATACGGTATCGGTTTCCTAAATCTATGGAACAAGAGGCCGGCCGTCTTCTTCCAGTCCAGCTACCCTCCTGCCCCGGAAGATTCCACCGAGACACATTCACCTCGCCAGAAACGGACATCCCAAGATTCTGGTCCACACACACAGCTGCATGCTTGGAAGCCAAGCAGGCAGGCAGACACCGGCCACAGCTGCCAGTAGCTGACGTCACTGCTGCTCTCACAGCAGCTCTGCAGTTGACAACTTGGCATTGCTTCCATCACAAGATCTAAAACAAGGACACAGGTTGTAGATTCTGCTACAGCCTCCTCTCCACAAATCCTGGGAGAAGCTGGAACTACCTTGGAAAAGATTATACACTGTTTTTACTTTTACACATTGCAGCCTCCTGGGTCAAGCTAACAGACTCCAGGCAGCAGGACAGACTCCCCCCAGCTTACAGAACCTTTGTGGGGGTGTTGTTCCGGTTTTTGCGGCTGCGAAGAATTAGGGTTGTATTTACAATGAATTGAATTAGGTTGGACAACATTGTACAATGATGCGGTGGGGCTGTTAAGGTTGTCGAAGTACTGTCACCGCCTCGAGCTGCCACCCCGGGTGGCGAGGGCGAATCCGCCACGGTCGTACATGCGCTGAATCTCCTCCCGGTAATTGGGGAGCGACTCGTGAGGAAGGGCCGGTGTCAGCTCCACCACATCCCCCATGCTGAGCTTCCGGTTCAGATCGCTTATGGGCTCGTGGTTAACCTTCGGTCGCAGATCTTCCTTCATGGGGATGCGGTAGGGGCTCCATCTTGGAGTGTTGGTCCCAACTCGATCCATGAGGTTCATTACAGTTGAGTTTGCTTGGAATTCTTGCACAGACATCTGGAATCACAGGGACAAACTTAGTGAGAACTATAATCAAAGGCGATACGGTTGCAATTTTCTAGGAATGGGTTTAACTGGAGACTGCGCTCACCTTGTCATGTTCCAGTAGGATGACAAATATCGGTCCATCATGGTCGCATTGCCGAGTATATGAGTAAGGGCAGTCTTCTGAATGCATGGGAAATGGACAGGGTGGCCTAATCGCATCACTGTCGCCTAGAGATGCAGGTCGTTCTTTGTTCATTGCTTCACATTGCCATGTAAGCACCCACCTAGCCCATTCCACCATCTGGAGTACAAAGGAGTGCCTACAGGTGCCTTCCTTGTACCTCCAGTGTGCTGCGAATCCATACTCAGCTTGCAGGTGCATCTCTTTTGTACGGATCTGGACTTCAAATGGGTGGACATTCTCGCTCATGACAACAGTGTGCAATGATCGATACCTGTAGAAAGCAAATCAGTGCAAAGTATAGCAGAAAGTGAATGAAGAATGGTCATATCAATGTTCAACTCAGCGTACCCATTTAATTTTGGACGAGATATGTAGTCCTTAAATCTTCCAGGAACTTGGGGCCATAGTTCATGAACAACATCAAGTGCTCGATAGCAATCTTCCTCCTTCTCAAACACGAGACGCAGGCCATGGATATCATGGATCTCATCCATTGTCAAATTCTTCCTGATAATGTGCGAAGACCAGTTAGCAGAAAGAAAGAAAAATGTGGTTCATTGTCAAGTTTTAAAACCGTAAATAATGCAAACAGAAAGCCTTGTAACATACTTTAGCATCTTCTTGTGAATACTGTATAGGCTTTTGTGCCTCCCAGAAAGATTGTGATATGAGAGGCCTGCATCCCTCAGACCTCTATCTAGTTTGTCCACAGCAGATGTGATTAGCACTTCGTCAAAGGATTTGGTTAGTTTAGATGATAGATCCTTGTGCTCTTCTGGATTCAGATGCTTGAAGCAAAGATTTTCCAACTGGTCTTTCCAGCTGGCAATCCCTAATCGATTAGCCAAAGGAACAAAGATCTCCATGGTCTCCTTAGCAAATCTTTGTTGTTTACCAAGAGGTAAAGCTTCCAAAGTTTTCATGTTATGCACGCGGTCAGCTAATTTTATTAGAACTGCCCGTGCATCAGCCATCGCAAGAAGCATTGTGTGCAATCGATCTGCTTCAACAATCCTGCTTGCTGTGTTGTTATCACGAGCAAGTTTGCTCAAGTGGCTCAACTTTGAGACCTGAACATATTAGATATCAACCATTAGTTTTGCAACAATACAATCTATTTTCTCTGTACACAATGCTATGACGTATTTCACTAAATATATTGCCAATTGTCACAAATTCATCATATGAGAAATAATGCTACAGAGAAAGTGACCTTTTAACGCACTAGACTTAGTACCTAGGCTACTTAAATCATATCATAGAAGTCGTACATTGACCCCAAATGGAGGAACCTTTATTAGTGAGGGATGTAAAATATAGTTGTCTTACATTAGAAAAAATGCAGACACATGATAATTGACTTTAAGTATATAAAGGGATAAACCATGATAATTCAGATCAAATAATTCAAGTTGGTCCTGCCAGCAGCTTGATAATACAAAATAAGTTCAATGTTCATATTATAAAACTCATTAACCGATCCACTGGGAACAATTATCAAAATCCAAGGAAACTGGAACACGTACCCCCTCGACGAGATCGGCCACGCCAGCTCCGAACATGTGAAAGATGTGATCATAATCAATGAATGAATCGTCAATGGTGTCATGCAGAAGCCCGGCGGAGACGACCGTCGAATTCGCCCCAATCTTGGCCAGAAGCACGGCTGTCTCTACACAATGTTGCAAGTATGGATCGCCACTCGCCCGGGTCTAATCACAAATCACAAAATGAACAAGGCTGGAATGGGCTGGAGGCACGGCAAGCGTGCCTTGCACTGCTATTGCCCTTATTCGGCATGCTGTGGCTATGTTCTTTGGTGCATGTTACTGACTCTACCTTCCCATAGTCTTGATGACAAAAGAAATATGTCTTAATACTTTTGGATGGAGGGAGTACTAGGAATCTATTTGTATCTTGTAATGGGCTACGCCCACATAATAAGGGAAGAGCTATGAGACTCACTGAAGATAAAATATTGAATCCAGTGGTTACGCGAAATGTTCTGCACGTGGTGGGAGGAGATGGAATGAGGACGACTCTGTTTAAAGTAACAGAGATGATCTTGGGTTGTAAAAATTGCCTTTTTTTTAATAGGATGATTTAGGATGGTAAAAATCAATGTGGACTATTGACAACTAAGCTGGCAAGATCTAAACACATAGGATAAAAACATTGTAGAAACATTGGGTGTAACTTAGTATGTGTTTGGTTCAAGGGTTCTGATAGGTAGGGTTGGGTTAAACCCATTTTTTCAGGATGTTGGTTTAGGGACATGTGGGATAGGATGGTGCTGACAGTGAATATTCTTCTAAGATCCGGGTTGGCTTGTTCTTTTAAAAAATGGTGGACCAATCCAATTCACTTTTTTCTCTTGCTGACATGTAGAAAAAATAGGAACATCTCTCATGCCAAACAAATATATTGGACCATCCTATCCAAAAAATAGGATGGGTTCAATCCATCCCACCTTATCCCTAAATAACATATGGTTAGTGGAATACTGTTCTCTGCTGAACCTTCTAGAACTTGTATGGTTGGTGCGTACCACGATCAACGGGCAAATAAATTGCATGTATTCATAAACTTCTTCGTGGCAAATCTGTGTCATCTAGAAAAGTACAAACTCTGCGGTTAATTTTACCTTCATATTTATTTTTCGAAAAAAAAACCAAAACAACTGTTTGAAATGCAATGCCGAATTGCCGACTACGTAGAAAAAAAAGAAGAAACAAACAACTGTACCATACATAGGCCATTTGTCAATGTCCCATGCCAAGTCAAGCTCCTACACTGACCTAACCATAGTACGCATCCTTTACGAACACTACACGTGCATCTACACGTATACTCTCCCTCGAATTTTCGTCCTTGAGAGAAGATGAGACAAAAACCATTATTCCCATCCCAAAATCTTTATCTCCCTCGCGGTCGGGTCCACGTCGGAGTGGCGACAGCCGACGTGGCCTCGATATCACACAAGTGGCAGCGAGCGCATGCACGCAAACGCAAGTGGCCTCCCCCGTTGCTTGCTGCCGTGCTCGTTCGCTGCACCTGGCCGCTTCTCGACCTGTCCACGTCGACGGAAAGAAGACGCACCGGAGACAAAGGCTAGATGCATGCTCACGTTTCAACTGTAGCAGGCAACAGGCGACTCGTTCCTATCTTCTATAGCTGACTGGTATAGTGGTGGTATTCATCGTCATATCCGTTCAAAAATGGTTCAAAGTACTTTGTTTGGAAAATTTAAAATTACAAGAAATGGTTGGTTGGTAGTGAGTTTTTGATAACCTAAATGAGATTCTATAGCGACATATTTTTATGATCCGAGTCAAAATATGCATTGTTTGCAAGAGCTGTGGATTTAGGAGAAGCTGCCTAAATAGGAACAAAATCTGCATTCAAATATTGCCAAACGGCATGACGCATTTTAGTTTTAGTTTCCATGTCAAATTTGAGCAAACCGAAGTTAATAGTGATTAGTGTACTAACAACGCGCCGTTTTTAAGTGAGAGTGATTATAGTAATAATTAACAGCAGCAATGAAATGGAAGTGAACATGTCCCAGGTGGCATATAGAGCCGTGAACAAAGGCTCCAGTCCAGCCACCGGCGGGCCAACCACCAGCCCAAGCGTTCGGCGGCCGCGGCGACGTCGGCAGCCACGCGTCAGTGGTTGGGCCCACAGCCGAGGAGGATTCACCAAGACGCGGATCCACTGGAACAAGAGGCCGGCCGTCTTCTCCAGTCCAAGCTACCCTCCTGCCCCGGAAGATTCCACCGAGAACACATTCACCTCGCCAAAGAAACGGACATCCCAAGATTCTGGTCCACACACACAGCTGCATGCTTGGAAGCCAAGCAGGCAGGCAGAACGCCAGATTCGTAACAGCAGATGTGAGAACGTGGGTACGGAGCGGAGAAGCAGTACGCTCTAGCGAGAGAGAGATTGTGTCGCGGCACTAGGTCTATAAAAATTGCTTATGCATCGCAATTCTGGGCTCGTAGTCATGTGTTTTCTACTTGGCCTTCTCTCGCTTCAAATAAGGTACGACTGTGGCGAAGCACGCGCGTGTCGGATGATCTTAGCTAGCTCGACCGCTGTTTGTGCAAGGAAAAGGGTAGAAATGAGTGTGTGGATGGTGAGAGACGTTACGCTCTCGTCGGGTTTTACCGGTTGCGATCGCACAACTCGGTACCGGTACTAGGCTCAGGAAACTAGACTGCACCAATGGACTGAAGAGGGAAGGAACCGAGAGCGACGGCACAAGTTAAGAAACATTCTGCACATGTCGATAGGTGTGTCATTGATATTATCGCGGGGGTTTTGCGGGCATGAGAATGCTAGCTATTAGGAAGGTTGTGTAAGTTACAATGAATTGAAGTTGTCGGTTAGTATCAACGATGAGGGCTAGGATGGTTTGGATGGCGCAAGTGCTGAGTTTGTAAATGTTGGAGATGTTTGTCGATATGCTATTTACGATCACGTACTGACACGATGATGAGTCTGTTCAGAGTTTTTCTGCATAGTTGCATGGCAGTTTTTTCATGCTGCTGCTATTGCTGTCTCTGCGTGTTTGCATTTGGCTTGAATTGAATCGCTGTGTCATCGTATCATATGTCATATGTCGTTATAGATCGTTGTATACGGTTTGATTCATACGTGGCAAAGAGTTCGTGTAATGAAATATTTGGGTATGTGTGTATAGCAACTGACACGATATGAGTGAAGATCGAAGAGAGAACATGCATTAGTCAACAAATTTAACAGGTACAGCAATGTGGACAGACTAATAACGAAAGTAAAACGATAGAGCTAGATGTGTACTCCAGTATGTAACATAAACAATTAATGAAGCTCGATGAATAAAGCAGATAGCATGGAGCTGAGAATTGAAGTGGACAGGTCAGAAAATGCGCCGCGTTGCTAGCTAGGAGTATTAAAGCTAGCTGCTGTGGGCGTGCGGTTTGGAGGGTTGCATGCCACCGGTTTGGTGGCTCCGGTTTCGCCCCCTGACCCGGCCTCTCGTCTCCTCTCGCCGACGCACGGTTGCCGTGGCGAACTTCATTCATTCAGGCGGTAGAGAGCGAGCGCGCGGATGTGGGCAGTTCGCTGCTGGCTGCTGCTGCTGCGATGCGGCCGTGTTGGGCTGTGAGACGCATATACGGCGCACAGGCTCGATTCGGCTAGGCTAGCACACGCAGATGGGACTGGGAGAGAGGGACGGCGAGGCGAGGCGAGGCGTACGCGCATATTTGACTATACCGGGTGCGCGAGGCGATCGTCGCTCGCAGTCGGTCGGCGTGATCGCAGTGCGACCACGACGGACGAGAGAGTGTCCGCTGTCCTCCTCGCTCCCTCGTCTCGCCTGCATGGGTTGAGGTCTTGTGACGGTAGATCGCGGCGTATCGTATACGGGAAAAATTATCGGCCGGTGCTCAGCGTCCGCAGCGCCGCCCTGCATACGCACGCGCGCTCGCTAGAATACTTCGAGATCATCACGTCGTAATGTTCGCAGAGTTGTTCGCAGGGGCACGAGTTTGATGGGCCGAGAGTTACCTGTGGCGGGGCGTGCTCATTTTTAATTCTTTTAATTTGTTGGACGACAGGACACAGGCAACGTTCGTGTTCTGACTCTGCAGGTTTAATGCATCATGGAGGCACACAGGACAATAATTGCTAGGCCTACGCTAGTTGTTCGATGGATGTGAATAAGGTTTATTGGCCTACTCTACGATCGATCGATGCATGGTCGTTTTATTAGTATTTAAATAGAAGGTTTCTCGGAGCTTTGGCGAGGTGTGGTGAAAATCTTGCGCACAGACATCTGGAACACAGGGACAAACTAGTGGAGGGATCTAACGGTACTCGATAGTGACAGACACGGCCAGATACTAGCTGGACTCGCGAGAATCAAACTGCGGCGCCGACGTCTTACTTTGTTCTCGATGCAGTCAGAAGTCCAAGGTGATGTGTGCTGGCATGGCAAGGGCATAGGGTGGGGCTCTCGCTCGCTCTCCGTCGCGTACGTCGAATTGTTTGATAGTTGCACAGAATACATCTCTCGTGTGTCAGTGCCGTATGGAGTTGTCGTGGTGCACGTCGCATATACTAGGGGGATATAGCCAGGGTATGGTCGCCACGGTAGATTATCCTGAGCATAAGTGTGTAGTATCATGTCGGGGTCTGTGTACTAGACAAGTAGTCGCCAGTGGCTTGGCGTACGTCTGACAAATGTGGTGATCAGGAAGTGCAGTTGGGTGCGCTATAGGCCTGAGACGGGTCACAGCTGAGCTGCGGCCTAATCGTTGGGATGGAACACACTATAGAGAGGCTTGCACAGATTGTTGCGTAGCGGATCTTTGGATGAGTTTGCTCGGAGATACGTAAGTACTGTGGCAGAGGATGTGTGGTTGAATATAGGTGAGTGGGCTGTGAGTGATAGAGAGTCACCAATGGCAACGACGGCAATAGAGCCTACAACCACCTTTCACTGTAACGACTATTCCAGTTGTGGCTCCAGAGAAGAGGACGCATAGAAGGTCGGTCAGAAATTGTAGATTTGTGCAGTGTCGCAGTCTCTCTCGCGATCTTGGTAATTGATCTCTTGGCGCCTATCTAAATCGAGTGGTGGATCATCCCATATCGCTCGATACCGTCAAATTTGTAACTCTTTAGGCAGCCCCCAAACATGAGAGTGCTAGCAGAAGATGGACGGCGGAATCTGATCGCAGTTATTGAAGAGCTGTAGGCTACTAGCACGATTTAGGTTGGTACAAAGGTATGGTTTTGTAGGATATACGTGGATATGACAGATTGGCATTATACAGGTACAACTTCCTCAAAGGTGCTACGGCGCATTTCATTCATACTCTATAGGTAGAGCCTCGGATAGTATATTGTTGGCATAATCGTGCTTATTGTGTCGGCGTTGCGGGGGAAGGAGGGATGGGCTACGTTCATCGCACTACATTGGCTGGATCTGGGATCTGGAGCGGAGGTCTGTGCTTCTGTCCTCCTTCTCAAACACGACGGCAGGCATGGATATCATGGATCTCATCCATTGTCAAATTCTTCCTGATAATGTGCGAAGACCAGTTAGCAGAAAGAAAGAAAAATGTGGTTCATCGTCAAGTTTTAAAACCGTAAATAATGGCAAAACAGAAAGCCTTGTAACATACTTTAGCATCTTGTTGTGAATACTGTATAGGCTTTTGTGCCTCCCAGAAAGATTGTGATATGAGAGGCCTGCATCCTCAGACCTCTATCTAGTTTGTCCACAGCAGATGTGATTAGCACTTGTCAAAGGATTTGGTTAGTTTAGATGATAGATCCTTGTGCTCTTTCTGGATTCAGATGCTTGAAGCAAAGATTTTCCAACTGGTCTTTCCAGCTGGCAATCCCTAATCGATTAGCCAAAGGAACAAAGATCTCCATGGTCTCTTTAGCAAATCTTTGTTGTTTACCAAGAGGTAAAGCTTCCAAAGTTTTCATGTTATGCAGCGGTCAGCTAATTTTTTAGAACTGCCCGTGCATCAGCCATCGCAAGAAGCATTGTGTGCATCGATCTGCTTCAAACAATCCTGCTTGCTGTGTTGTTATCACGAGCAAGTTGCTCAAGTGGCTCAACTTTGATGAGACCTGAACATATTAGATATCAACCATTAGTTTTGCAACAATACAATCTATTTTCTCTGTACACAATGCTATGACGTATTTCACTAAATATATTGCCAATTGTCACAAATTCATCATATGAGAAATAATGCTACAGAGAAAGTGACCTTTTAACGCACTAGACTTAGTACCTAGCGCTACTTAAATCATATATAGAAGTCGTACATTGACCCAAATGGAGGAACCTTTATTATAGTGAGGGATGTAAAATATAGTTGTCTTACATTAGAAAAAAGCAGAGACCATGATATATTGATTTAAGTATATAAAGGGATAAACCATGATAATTCAGATCAAATAATTCAAGTTGGTCCTGCCAGCAGCTTGATAATACAAAATAAGTTCAATGTTCATATATATATAAACTCATTAACCGATCCACTGAGAACAATTATCAAAATCCAAGGAAACTGGAACACGTACCCCTCGCGAGGATCGGCCACGCCAGCTCCGAACATGTGAAAGATGTGATCATAATCAATGAATGAATCGTCAATGGTGTCATGCAGAAGCCCGGCGGAGACGACCGTCGAATGCCCCAATTCTTGGCCAGAAGCACGGGCTGTCTCTACCAATGTTGCAAGTATGGATCGCCACTCGCCCGGGTCTAATCACAAATCACAAAATGAACAAGTTAAGTGGCTGATGCAGAAGCAATTCAAGTGTTCCAAGACAATAGCTAAAGATTGGAGCTCGCGGTTTTGACCTGGCCACGGTGAGCCTTCTCGGCCTCGAAGAAGGCCTTCACGACGAGCTCCTCGTGGAAGATGCGGTGGCGAGCCTGGGCGCCGGCGAGGAGCTCCCGGGCGCACGGCTCGCAGGCGGGGCTCGCCTCCGCGAGTTTCTCGTCGAGCTCGAACGCGAGCTCGCCGCCGCCGACCTCCGACCGCGGGCTGAGTGCCGGGGCGTAGTCAACGCAGGAGCCCAGCGCGTTGCGCACGAAGCCGGCGAAGAGGGCGCTCGCGGTCGCGGTCGCGGCCCGGCGAGCCACGATGGCCGGCGGGCTGCGGGAGGCGCGCGGAGAGGACGACGGGCCCCTGGAACACCGACACGGGCTGTGGTGATGGTGGTGGTGGGAGGTCACGCCACTTGAGCGGCGAGGACGAGTAACCGCGCGCCGGCGAAGGCGGGCTCGTTGGATCTATCTTGCCACAAGCGCGCCGAGCTCGTCGTGCGGCGGGGCACGAGGCGGCGAAGGCGCCGCGGGCCGGAGGAGAGAAGAGGCAGGACAGCCCGCCCGCGGCGGCGGGCGGGCGGTGAGAGGTGGACGGCGGCGCGGTGGAGCAGGGCGGCGACGAGCCGCGGGAGCTCGGATCGAACTCCGACGAGTAGACGGCGCCCGGTGGTGGGCTGGTGTACAAGGAAATCGCCGGCAACGACATGGCCGCCTGACCCCGAGATCCCTCCGACGAGCTCGAAACACGCGAACTCGCAAACTAAAAAAAAAAAAAATCACGAATTTGATGTCTTGGCGAGGTGAACTCGGCGCATTCGGGGTTCCTGGACCAAAAATCGAATGAAAAATGGCCAAAATTCGGTCTTGGCGCGATTAAATTCGGCGGATTTGGATGCTGCCTCTCGCGGGACGAGCAACGGCAAGGGGTAAGAAAGAAATTGGGGAAATCTTCTTCGCTCTTGTGACTTGTGAGCGTGTGGGGTTGCTTCTACTGCTGCGTTTGCGGTGTGGATTTTTGTGAGGAATCTGGGACCCTTTGCTCCCCAGTTATAGAAAGGCGGCTGGTTTCTGAAATGACTCTATTGCCCCCTGTCTGCGAGGAATCTTCTTCCATCAGTTTATTGCTTCAGCAATTAACCTTTGTTTAACCTCACATTTAACAAATAAAAAAATGCATATTCGTAAACAAATTAATTATCGGGCTAATCGATTGCAAAGGTTTGGTGTCGCCTAGTTGGGGGCCATCGCTTTCGCTTTTTTTCTAATTAGCCAAAACGGTTTATTAGAAAATAAAAATAAACTTGTAGGTAAAATTATTATATATGTGTTCTTGTGACTTAAAACCCAATGCTGAAAAGGAAACTACGTTGAAAATATCTCTAAACCAATCTTAACATTAAGTTTAAAAATTTAAATTTTGACATTTTTTTGTCTTAATGGACCATCATATGGGAGCCTTGGATAATTGGCATCAAACATCTGTAGTGGTGTTACTGTAACTACTGCTTTAGAGCAAGGTTAATAGTATCGCTTACTGCGAGCTATACTTCTATCCACGTCATTTATAGCCAACAGAGTAGTTAGCTTGTATAATAAACAGGCTCCAACATTAGCTAATGCAAACAATATTTTATTCCTCATTCATCTGGTTCTCTCTCTTTCTGTTTTCTCTGATTTGTCAGTGAGCCTTTCACCATCTTGGGACGCGTGTGTAGCTGAGCGACTATTTAGTCGCCCACTCACATTCTCTCTCATACATTTTCTCCGCCAGCTCATCGTTGCAGTTTACGTGGTTGTTTTATCGCCGGTGTAACGCCTACTATTGCACCTGCTCTTAGGCCTAATCTTTGGACAAATCGAGATATGCCTTTTTGTTAAAGTTCTGCCCTATCCAAAACTTGATGCTCCACTGGCCAGAGATAATTGGGGTGGATGCGATGCCAGATGCCCAACTGATAAACCAAGGGAACACAAATATCATCTCAAAGTTCTATCTGGAATGTACTACTAATCCACTAAGCCCGGGAAGAGTGGTGGTCATTTTCTAATCCATCCAGTTTTTTTCTCCAGTGGCACTTATATGCATGAACCTTTTATTCGACAAGAACATTGGTAACTGCTTTTATTTCGTATGATAAAATTCTCCACTAAGTAACATACTGGGAAAAAGATTATACCTAACACCGTAATCTTTGTGTAGCCTTGTTTAATGATTGCCACTGGAAATAAAGAGCAGTTCGCGGCTCAAACTGAACCCAATCATCAGAGGCCACTATTATATATAATAAGCACCAAACAAATTTACTATATAGGACACTCATATGGGGCACCATGGTGCCCGGCACCATGGTATCTTAATGCCACCAAAATCACTCAAAATTTCAAAATTTTTAAAATTGTGAGTATATACCTAGTTATAATTAATTCGATTCATACATATACCTATCAACAAAAACAACTCAAATTAACTTTATTTCACAATCCTTATGATAATACATAACTAATTATATGTTATGGATGCCTATACCTAGAATCAAAATCTAACAAAAACAAGTTCAAATCAGTTCAAACTTGCTTTGAACTAGTTAGTAAATGGTTAATGTTAATACCTAAGTATATGAAAAGATTCATACTCATTTGAATTGGGTATATACTCAATTTCAACAATGGTGCCCGGGCACCATAGAGCACCAAACAAATTTTACTATATATATATATATATATATATATTCCAATTAGTAATGTGTTTTTAGTACTTACCTCCGTTTTTTAATAGATGACGCCGTTGACTTTTCTCACATGTTGACCATTCGTCTATTCAAAAAAATTACGTAATTTAATTATTTGTTATGAGTTGTTTTATCACTCATAGTACTTTAAGTGTGATTATATCTTATACATTTGCATAAAAATTTTGAATAAAAAATGGTCAAACATGTGAAAAAAAGTCAATGGCGTCATCTATTAAAAAACGGAGGAGTATTATTTAGTTTGAGCTTTCAAACATGTGCAGAACCAATCGAACAGCAGGTGGCGCACTGTTTGTAAAACGGGCAACGCGGGTCGCTTACATACATAGAATTAATTACTAGTATAACAGTACAGCTACTGATAGTATTAGTACATATTTAAGCGCCGCTGAAAACGGTGACCTTCTCCTGGCCTTTCAATAGAAGCCTCTGCATGATCGTTTCTGCTTTCTACAATTCTACGGCTAGTCCACTTTCTTAGAGCATTGACTTCAGAGTTCAGACTCCAAAAAAGGAAAATCACTATATAATAAACATCTTCCATGTAGTAGCACATTTTTTCTCACTTATTTTAAACTATAAGGTGGGATAGAAACGGTAACATATTTTTTAACCAATCGAGTATTGTTTCATAAATTAATACTTCCTCCATTTCATATTATATTGCTTTAACGTTTTCTCTAATCAAACTTCTTTAAGTATGACAAAATATATAGAAAAAATTAGTAAACATCTATATCACCAAATGTGCATATTCTTTTCTACAAACGACTAGAAAAAAGTTAAAACATACTTATAATATAAAAATGGCAATACTTTTTTTACCTTTTGATTTTATCTGTATTAAAATTTTAATTTCTTAAATTCTTTCGACGTACTACAGTCGATGATAATAGTTAAATTAGCAGGTATAGAAATTCCTGACCCACTAGAGTAGTTTCCGACAAATATTTTCGACGGGTTTCATCCTTAGATGTAATAAATGAGATTTGAAAATGGGTGATGCTTCGAGTGCATTAACCAGTCTCTTTCTTCCAACAAGAGGATGAAGATTAAAATTTTCGTGACACGTTTTCAAATTGGTAAACGGTTGTTTTTATCTGAAAACTTCTAATGAAAGTTGCTCTAAAAATATATATTAATCTATTTTTAAATTTGTTAATAATTAAAACCCAATCATCATACATTAATACCATCTCGCTTTACGTAAAAAACTTAATATTTATCTCATCTTCAGAGAAAAGAACACGTTGCGATCATTTATTTCTTCTCTCTGTTTTGCCCTTTACATTTCCAATGGTTTACTCCCTCCGTGCCCACAGAAAGCCAATCTAGTACCAGACTTGATATACATATGTCTAAATGTTGTGATTAGGATGTGTCACATTAACTAGTTATTTCTTATGTGACGGATGCATGATCCAGAAATAATACTTAATCCACCATAGGACTTCGTTCATTTAAAGAATTCCTCACCGCAATAAAACTACTCTTTTATTTGACAGAACTACGTTAACTTATACAACTATCCAAAACTATAAATTTAATATATATACAGAACTACAAATTTAATGTCAAAGTTAACACATAACTTCAGATGTAAAAGTACGTATCACAAAACTACAAATTTTAAGAGTTTATATCCATAACATATTGATGTTGTAAAAATATAATTATGTTGATAAAACTAGTGTGAATCTGAAGTTTTGTGAAAATATGATGTTAAATCTGTAAGTTCTTTTACCACATATATGTTTTTAAATATGTAGTCCTATGATGGATAATCAAATTAGTATGAAATTTACTCTTTAGAGGAGAGGAACCGAGTGTCATACTCATCTCACACTATCCCGTAGGCTTTGTTGCGATCTGAACTTTCTTAACGACGGCGAGAAGATAGACACGGCCGGCCAAGGAAAACGTACGTGGACGCTGTGGCCGGCCTCGTTGCCTCCGCGCGCCACCGGCGAACGATCGCCGGGGCACGCGTCGCGCGGCGCTCCGCACCGCCAAGAGCACGTGGCTGCAGAGGCGAACCGTTCCCGCGTTGACCGAGGTGGCGGCTTACGGCCGAGATCGCTAATACGCGATCAGTCCGCGGGACGCGTGTCGTGCGTGGAGAGGCGGTGGCGGCGGCGCGCGCGCTGATTTTTTTCGCAATTCCGTACGTTTCCATTTTTTCTCGTTTTCTGTTTTTTCTTTCCGCTTTTTTTTTTGCCACTTTCCTTTTTTTTTCCGTTTTCGTTTCTCTTTCTTATTCTGTACCTTCTGTTTTCGGTTTAGTTTCTTTTCTGTTTAATATTACGTATGCTAACTTTACAAATACGCAATAAAGTTTGTACACGCGTATGAAACTTATACATATACAATCTGTAACATAGTATTACCAATTTTTTATACACGTATACCAAAGTTTGTATACACATATATAAATTTGTATATACGGTGTATTTTTGGATTTTTTACCCGTATACAAAGTTTGTATACACGTATCTTTATGTTTTTTATACGTACACACAAATTTTATATACATGTGTATATTTTTACATTAAATTATATGTATATAAAAATATACGTATGTATATAAATATATACATACGTATATACATTGCCGTAGAGAATAGAGACTAAAAGAGAGGAGAACTGACGCGCGCGCCGCGCGGGCGCGACTGTCGCTAATCAGCGCCCCCGCTTACGGCTGCGCTGCGCCGATGCCGTGCCTACCCTATATGCGCGCAATGGCAATCTCGGGTAGTTCGGACGCACACGCTGGCAGGCGGGGATTCTACAGGGGAAAACGTGTGGGAAACGTGCGTACGACGACTGGGTGTGCGTATACGTACTCCCTCTGTCTAAAAAAAAAAGACAAACCCTAAGTTTCTGTGTCCAACTTTAACTGTCCGTCTTATATGAAATTTTTTTATAATTCATATTTTCATTGTTATCAGATGATAAAACATGATTAATATTTTATGCGTGGCTTGTCTTTTAATTTTTTTTATAATTTTTTTAAATAAGACGAATGGTTAAATGTTGGGCACGGAAACCAGTGTTTGTCTTTTTTCTAGAACGAAGGGTGTACGTACTAGCAGTTTACTTTAGCCTGGTTACTCCGGTGGAAGGACGGAAGGTACGCCACGCTCGGCGCGGGGGCGAGAGGGACGGATACTCGATCGCGGATAGTGATACGGTGAGAGCTCGGGGCGTGCACGTACTGCGTTTCTGGTATAGATGCGTGCCCCCGTGCCCCGGTTTCTGGTTTGGTCTCTTGACCCGTGAAATGGATTTTACCGGGGGCTTTGGTTGGCGCCGGTGGCAAGCGTACGACTGTTCGTCTGTTCCTACTCCACGGGCAGAGCATACGTGCACGATAGGATCAAGTTTATACACACACAAAAAAAAAAGGAGGGAGAAGAAACATGATTAGTCAACTATGAAATAAAAAATATTCAGAAAATGAAATATAAAAACAGTATAGCTTTTCGGTTTGTATTGTCGTGCTGCCTGAATGTCAACTACTCCGTATTGTCTATAGTAAAAGGTCTCACAATGTTTCCCCTGTTCCGCAGGGAATATTAAAATAGTCAATGGTTGGTAGGATACAGAAAATTAAACAATCCACATATTCTTTAGTATTTTTCCTTGTACAATAAATAAATAAATAAATAATAGAAAAAGAAAAAGGAAACGTCAAAGGAAGTTAAGCGACGCAGGCTACTGTCGTGGGCCGCAAACACTAGTCCAAAAACTGTGTTCGTTTGAGGCCTTCTAGTTCTACCCATACAAAATGGCCATACGCCATACGCCGTATATGGTATTTCAAAAGCAACTGTTACAAACAGAATCGCTCGATATTAACAGCATCACTTCGTGTAGATTTCGTCAACATCCCCGTAAAATCAGAAACGTAGTAGACGATGACTTTACCTCTTCCAAAACCAAACTCACACTGGAAACCCAGAAAACAACAACGTTCACAGCATTACGCACACAGAGCGATCTCCAATTAATTCTCCAAACTCACATCTGCCTGTAACTACTCCGTGGCCGCAGGTTGTACCTCCGGCCAGCCGACGTCGTGATGGAGTTCTCGCCGACGACCTCCTCCGGCGAGGCGCAGTGCCTCCGGCGAGGAGCGACCACCGCCGCCACCTGCCGCTGCTCATCCCCCGGCAAGGCGTAGCTCGGGTCCGCATTGCTGTCCACCTCGTCGGCCAACTCGTCGAACACCCACGAGTAATCCCTCAGGCTCCTCTCGCTCTCCGTGCCGCCGCCGCCGTAAGACAGCATCTTCTCGCCGGCGGCGGCGGTTTCCTCCAGCGCCCTGACCTTCTCGACCAGCGTCTGGAGCAGGTGATGGTTGAGTAGTTCGTAATCCCTGAAGAAAAGTTTACAGTTTAATTAATTACCAGGAGAGATTGAGAAGAATCACGAATGCATGCAAGATCTGAATGTGATGAACATGGACTGGATTTGGTGGTTACCTGAATGTGAATATGGCATGCAACATCTGAACGGTGGCAAGAGCAAGGAACACTGATCTGACAAGGAACACCTTGGATATGACCCAGAATTGCTTGTCGATGTCGTCGGCTCCGAGCTTGATCAGGCCAATTTCGAGCAGAAGCGTGATGCACAAGCCTGCCAGGGGAGTAAAAAAAACAATAGCAATTGAGCATTTTACAAGGTGTAAATACAGGTAGTAACTGCTAATAGTATGTGAAAATCCTGAAATGCTATTTTTTATTACCAAAGTAAAGATGTCCCCTGATGCTGAAAGTTTGCTTCGCGCTTGTGAGCATGTAGATGAGAAACACGATGCAGCAGTAGAAGAAGAACGCCTTGATGAAACGTGACTCGGCTAAGATGGCGTTGTGGAGGATGTAAAGTTTGTCCAGAGCAGCAAAAATGTTGGCCTGCTTTGCTCTGAACTCTTCCTGCAGGCCAAAAGGAAAAAAGATCAGTTGAAAAAGAAGTCAATCCTATGCCTACTCATTGATCATGGTTAAGCAGTCAAACAAAAGGAAAACTATTCTCGCATTCTGATCTGCAGGAGGAGACAATAACCTGAGCTTCCAGTATTGAGTGTGAATTATGAATCAGGTGTTCATGAGCTTGCCGGATTTCTTCCTGCCTGGACAATAACTCTTCCTGCTGACGCTGGCCAAACTGTGCAAGTTTTTGCACTGTCTCCCTGAAAATTCCAGTCAAAATCAGTATCTTTTACAATGAAATAAAAAAAGAATAATGGAAGCGAGAAGTTGAAAGATACCTGCTTTCCTCAAGAGCTTGTGCCTGAAAGCTGTACAGATTATTCAGACCGTCCATAGCCTTACTCTGCCCATCCAAAAGTTGCATCTGATTCTCCAATGATTTGCCAGCCACACTCCCAATATCATTAGCAGTGCTCTGCAAATCCTGCATCTTGGTGGACATGTTTAATCACCAACAGTTTTGATCTCCCTCTGAATATCAACAGCCTCTTCCTCAGCTTATCCATCCCATTGCCAAGGCTCTCATACGACTCCTGAATACGCGTCATGCCGGCATCGATCGTCTCCCTCATCTCGGTCTGCCCTTCTCTGAGCTTTGCCTGAGAGTCTGCGATCTCCTTGGACTGCTCAAAGATGGCCTTGGAGTGAGCCAGCACGTCGTCAGATCTGGTCTCCGACATTCTTGGACGCCTCTGCGATGATCTGCCTGCATTTCGATCGACGAGATCGTCTCCTGAACTTTGCGTGATTCTTGTATGATCTGGTCTGACCTCTCCTCGATCACCTCCAGCTTCTCCTCGGCTGACTGGATGTCCTTGTCAGGTCGTTGACAAGCCTCTCCGTGTTATGCTTGAACGCTTCAGCTTCTACACAAATCAACAAAACATGAAAAATTCAAGAAGCAGAAGTGAATTGCAAACTGAAAATGGGAGAATTGCACTTACTGCAATTGGTGCACAGGGTGTTGGTCTCGAGGAAGAACTCGAGGAACACCTGGTCCTCGGAGACGCCGAGCCTCTTGCGGCAGTGCACCATGTCGGAGACCTCGCCGCACGAGGGAACGGGGGGCGGCCGGAGTCCTCCTGGAAGCAGCTGCTGAGGTGCCACGCCAGCCGCGACTGCATCTCCTTGTCGGCCATGATGTCGCCGCAGCTGGCGAACAGCCTCCGGTACGCCTCCTGCCAGCAGTTGCTCGGCCCGGCGAGCTTGCTCTCGCGTTCTCCAGCAGCTTCACCGCCCTCGGGTCGTCGGCCCCGTCCATCGAGAAGTCGGCCACCGCGCCGTTCCAGCTCCAGCATCGGGCGGCGCGGCGCGTCGCCGGCGTCGGCGACGACGACGAGGAGAAAATGTTCCATGAGAAGCCGCTGCTCCTCCAGGGCACAGCCATAGGCAGGCCAAGATCAACACAGGACAATCCTCATGGTGAAATCGGTGAACTTGCACCGGGCAAGAAGCGATCTTGGTGAGTAAAAATCACGGTTAATTGCAGTTCCTGCCAGGAAGGAACAATCAAGAAGGCAAGAATTAAAGCCTATTCATTTGATGCAGATGTTTACGCCCGTGTTAATAACATTCTGAAATTCTTAAACCCCAAGACCCCATCGATTGAATCACCGAATTGAAAGAATAGGAATTAACTTGCAAAATTGTGTACCAATTATTCAGACTAAAAATTATGATTAATCGAATCAGTAACAACCAAAATTCTAGATCAAATCGCCGGAGCAAGATGCAACAAGGGGCAGTGACAAAATAGCTGCAACTTTCCCCTGCGTGTGGAAGGGCTCCCTGATAAATCGCACCCGGTGTTCCTTAGCCGGCAAGCCAGAGAGATCCAGATGAGGCTGTCACATCACATGCAGGGGAAGATTAAGAGAGAATCACCCTAAACTAAACCAAATGTTTAGGACTTTTGACACCGAAAATGACAGCGACACGCACGCAAATACACGGTTACAGCACTAACTTGATATCAGTAATGGCGGTTTACATTTGGAATGCGCTAGTTATCTTACACCAATGGAAGTGGGAAAGCTACTTGGATGCCAAGTTGAACGGTGGGTACAGATCTCTTGCCGTTTCTATGTTCCGTTCCCAGCAAGGAAGATCTTGATCAGTTAATGACAAATCAAGTCGTGCTAATTTAAGTCGGTTGCATGCACTGGCTTACAGCACAAGATACTACACATCACGCTTGGCCCACCATGTCAGTGACAGAGGGCCAATCAATTCTCCTCTCTTATACCTTTCGGGCTATCTTTACTGACTGACATGAACACTGAACATATACCGCGAAACTCTGAAAAGTTCAGAACGAACGAACCTACAACATGGTTCAATTTGTTGCACCGGTGAAGTTCAGAGAGAAGAAAGGAAATCTCGCTATATTTTGATTCGGAAAAGAGAGGCAAGAGCAGAGGAAAAAAAATGGAGGAAGAACTTACTCACCGGATCGCCTGACGTTGGCAGAGGTTGAAGAGGAAGGAGCGCGACGGGAGGCGAAGCTGTAGGAAGCGAGATCGGCCGCCATATATGTAGAGGTTAAACCGGCCGTGATTTCACTGGCGGTAGTTCGCGGTGAAAACGCGCGCCGGTTAACTCGAAACGGCGCGAACGGGCGAACCTCCGCGTGAGAAAACGGACGGAGATCAAGAGGCGGCGGCGGCGCTGGCCGTGCCGTGTGCCATGCACGCGGTTGGGATGTTGTAGTAAAAAAATTTGGCAACTCTTTACGCTCGTTGAGTGAGCACTGAATTGGCAAAAGTTTGAAAGTGTTCGGTACAGCAACCGTCTGAAATTGGCAAAGTTTGCATCTCTGTTTGGAGATGCTACATCATGCGCAAAAAAAAAGTTGGTTCACATTTCTCCAATTTTATTTTTCTTTCCTGTTTGTTTGAACTTTGAAGGATACTAAACTCGACAGGAATTTCACAGGAACAAGAAAAATCACCCGCGTTCTAAATGAATCATGAAATATTCATGCGGTGAACTGAACTGAACTTCAGAGAGTAGAGAAACAAGACAGAATAATAAGAGATTTTAAGGTCCTCGAGTGGTACTAAAATTTTTAGTATAAGTGTTATACCTTCTAGTACCGGAAGTACCAAGAGGTATCAAATTTTATACCAAAAATATAATAGATGGCTGTAAAATCACTCGAAAAATAATGTACACATGACCCGAAATTTTCGTAACTGCACTATGAAATATGAATAGGCCATTCTGTCGCATAAATAGGAATTTACAGCCATGTAATGAGTACTCTGAAACCCCAATTGCTGGATTACCTACACAACCATACAGGAGAAGATTACATGCACTGGGCTAATTCATGTCCTTATGATCTTATATTCACAAGAAAGTTTCAGTTTCTGTATACCCATCTTCATCCTTGGACAGAGAAATATATTATTGAGGCCAACTAAATTGACACAATGGAACTAATCCGTGGGCACCTCATGCAACAATAGGGTAGGATGCACAAGTAGCAATACCTGCATAATTTATATTCAAGTCAATATTGTGATGCAGTGCAATATATCCAGCGTAACAAATGCGATATCAGTTCATCGTAGGCATGGACGTCAATATGGAAAACTTACCGCACATGTTCTTGCCCATTTCCATCTTGAAGTAACCATTGTCACCCCAGTCTGCGCCCCATGAGTTCTTGATGAGCCAGTAGGGAACGCCATTTTCGACACCATAGCCAACGGCCAGAACAGCGTGGTTCACATCCTAGTAATAGCATTCGAACTCACAATTCAGGGTATAATTGGACAGTAATCATACAAAGAAAAACTCTACACAAACAAATCAAATCATATACTGAAAAATGAGCTAGATCTCTTGTACACTCACCATTGGAGAAGTTCCACAATGGTCACTTGTGTAAACTCCACTCTTGTACATCCTGAAACCGTTGATCACCTGAAAGGCGACACTAACTGGACGAACAAGTCCAACAGCATTCTTCAGCTCATCCTCAGCACCCTTACCAGAGCAATAACCAAAAAAAGAGGATCAATAAAACAGAACAGTATTCTAGATGCTCCCATCAAACTTTACAACGGGGTTCCTTACCAGGGTGATGTTAACGGAGTCCAAAACCTTGACTCCAACGTTTGCAGGCTTGTAATGACAGATGCCATTGACACCCGTGTAAGGGTAAGCCTCTTCAGTGTCAAGGCCACCATTGTATTTGATGTACTCAAAGGCCTGAGATGGTAGGCCTCCACTGCATCCGAAATTATTGTATGCAGTAGCACAATCAACCAGCTGCTGCTCAGAAAGAGAGACAGGCTTCCCAGTGGCCTGAGTATATGCTGCCTCAAGTGAACCAGTGGTGCTGCCAGAATAAGTTAAAGGTCACTCAAATGATCTGATTATAGGACACCCCCCACCCGTGACTTTCCTTTTTTCTACTTTGTCTGCTATAATGGAAATGAGACACCTTTTCTACAACGGTCACACTATATAAAGTTATAATCGAAAGTAACATTCCAGGAACATTTTCAACATAGGTTTGTCAATTGGTATGTGAAGCATATTTGCCACTATACTTGTGGAGTAGCAAGAATATATGCCAAATGGACGAAAAGTAACAGAATAAATTCATGAAAGACATATGATAATTGAATTGTATGCTTATTTGAGAGTAGTGACAGATACCCCTCCATCCAAAAAAAAAAAAGTCCAATTCTAACGATAAATCTAGACACCTATTTTTGGGACGGAGGGAGTACAAGTCAATAGACAGGAGATATGAAAGGCTCCATTATCAGCAACCGAAACAGATTATGCAAGCAGCACTAGAGGGGTGTTCGTCACTACTGCCGGTTCCCAACTTTCCCCTCTCGTTTTCTGCTCGCACGCTTTTCAAACTGCTAAATGGTGTGTTTTTTTTACAAAAAGTTTCTATACAAAAGTTGCTTAAACAAATCATATTGATCCATTTTTTTTAAAAAAATAGCTAATACTTAATTAATCACGCGCTAATGGACCGCTCTATTTTCCGCGTGCACCGCTCCTGGTTGGGAACCTCTAGTAGCGAACACACCACAATAATGTCAGATGCTCCATTATTTTATTACTCGCATGTCACACGAGTGCAATAGTTTAAGTCCCATGCTTAACATTTTCAAATATTTTTGTAATCGTTTCTGTGGTGAAAGTTCTCCAGTTCTCACCTACTGTACTCGAGAGCTAGCAATCTCCAGCTTAACCGACATACTGATCTGCCAGTCCCCATTCAACGTAGTTTAAAACTATTTACCAAAAAGCAGCACAATTGGAAAGTGCATCCACCCCGATTACTTTCAAGACCATGATTGAATCAGAGTGTGCGAGTCCTGACGCCAGACAAGCAGACTCCAACTGGTACTTCCTGTCTGGTAAGATAGCCTTTTACACGTAATTTCGAAAGTTCAGTTCAATAATTATCAAAGCAACCCCCGTTTGTTAGCACACTTTGCCGTAACTTTTTTTTTATAGGTTCAGTAGTTCAGGGAAGATATTTAGAAAAATAGCACGGATTCTTTCTTTTTTGTTCGATGGATTCTATTGTTATTAGCACAACAGGATTACCAATACATGTTGCACCTCAAAAGATAGTACTAAGTAATTTTATCATCCTTAAAAAAATACTACTAGTAGATATCAGTATATCACACTTTGTAGTATAAAATTTGGTATCTTTAAGTTAGTAAATACCTTGGGGTAAAAAAAATTTATTGTAAAATTTAGGTACCTTGAGGACCAAAATTTCTCAAATTACTACTACAGTTTGCATCTAGAAAAATACTCACACAGTTTGCACCAGAAAGTAGTTACCTGAAGGTCCAACAGGAACCACAGTGACCCTGGTCTTTCACGGGGCTCACGATCCCATCCTCCCTCCAGTCTTTCTGCAGTAACTCAAACAATCAGGAAAAAAAGTCCCCCAAAATTCAGTGCTAAAACGTACAAAATGCATAACCTGATGGGACCGATTAGCATGCAAGGACACAGACACACAGTGTATGGCCTGATCAAGCGACCCAATAAGCATGTAACGACACACTGTATGGCCGGATCAAGCGACACAATAAGCATGCAAGGACCACAGTCTTGCGAGTATGAATGCCATACTCTCACAACTCACAATCGCACCAACAAATACGGGCAGAAATGCTGTACACTACAGTTCAACCCCTCATAAAAAAAGATGGATGATTTCTATTTTTCAGAAAACTAACCAGGCATAGCAGGCTCGTTGTTCGTATCAGTAACTACATCATGTGCAGAGGTCACAGAAGAAATTAAGTGGTCATTAAAATATGTTCTTGTCGGGGTATAGAAGCCGCGACCGCGAGGACACAGTAACACGTGGTAGGGACAGCCAATCGAATCGAGCGAACGCTGCAGCGATGAGCAAAGCAAATCTTGCTGCTCCTTGCAAAGCCCAGAGTTCAGATCAGAAATTAGGCTGTGTTGCATGCACCTTTTCCCATCCCTCTCCCTCGTTATCCGCGTGTACGCTTTTCAAACTGCTAAACGGTATATTTTTTAAAAAAAGTTTCTATACGAAAGTTGCTTAAAAAAATCAAATTAATCCATTTTTGAAAAAAAAATAGCTAATACTTAATTAATCACGCGTTAATGGACTGCTCCGTTTTCGGTGCGCAGAAGTTGGGTTCCCATCTCCCCCATCCTAACTCAGCCTTAAAACCCTCTCTGAGCCTGAGCCCCCAGCTCACGCATGGCGGATGATGCAAGAATTCCCCAAGAAGCAATTCCCACATGTGTGTGTGGCTTACCTACCTACCGTTACTACTATTAAGTTGCATGCACCATACACTCCAACACTCCCCCTCACGCGAGACCCCCTCAAGTCTCAAGCATGGAATATTGGAGTGGGCTGCAATTATTTTTATTTAATTGCGCGCCAGCCAGGATTCGAACTCGAGACCTCTAGCTCTGATACCATATTAAGTTGCATGCACCAGCCAGTTACACCTAAAAGCCTAAACTGATAGGAAAATACGGGCAATTCACTTTATACACTCCAACAACTACTACCACGCTACAGTACAGAGCTTTGGCACTTACGGTCTCCGGGAGAGCGGCGGCGTCGCGCATCCGGTGGTTGCCGGCGAGCGTCGCCGAGCAGTTCTGCGCCGCGCCGAGCCGGCTCGCCTGGAACTCCTCCCAGCTCATGTCCGCGAACCCTGCAAAAGCACCGCGACGGGGGTGTGTGAGAGGAGGATTAGGAGGATTAGGAGGCGCTCGGCTCGGGGTCCCTACGGTTGATGCCGAGGCGGTAGGGGAGGCCCCTCCGGTTGGTGGAGCGGACGAGCTCGAGGCTCTCGGAGAAGATCCGGAACCGCCGCTGCACCTCCGCCGCGTCGCCGTACCTCTTCCCATGCCTGCGCGTAGGACGAGATCGAACGAGAGGTCAGGACGACGAGGAAGACGAATGGCCGCCGCCGCCGCCGCGGCGGCGGCGGTGGGGATAGGGGGAACCGAACGGGGGGGCGGCGCTGACCTGACGGCGAAGCGGGCGAAGCGGAGGGCGTCGCGGGTGCGGCCGAGGGCGGCGATGACGGTTGACTCGAGCGCGGAGGCGGCGTGGTCCGTGACGGAGCGGATCGGGTTGGAGTCGTCGAAGCCGGAGGACGCGGCGGCGACGGCGGAGGTCGCGGCGACGGCGGCGAGGAGGAGGATGATGCGGCGGTGGGCCATCTCGCCGGCGATGGTGACGATATTTTTTTACTGGTTTTGGTGTGAGAGTGGACAGTGGGGGCAGGAAGCTTGGATGGATCTCTGGGTTTTATATAGGGCTTCGCAGCCTTGCTGGCCACTGGTATGACTTGGATAACTTTGGTTGCGTCTTTTTCTGCAGTTTTGAAAATTTCAGTTAGCTATATTTGAAATCCGATTAATTAGAAACATATTTACTTTCATTATCATTACAACTTCTTGATCTACAGTGTCATGTACATTAGCATTGGGATCATGCATCTCTGCTGATTTTTTAATCAGTTAATACTTTATAAAAAATAATTCCTAACTATGAATCTAGACATATATATGTCCAAATTCGTAGTTAGGATTGATTTTTTTTTTACGGAAGGGTATATCACATTACTGCGATAGAAAAATATACAGTGCACAAGTATGCAACACGTGCTAAGTAAGCAATGGGGGAACCCGTGGATATTCCCCAAAATTTTCATGAAAAAACATAATATATGTAAGTATATTATACTGTATGTATTTATATTCGAATGTGCCTAATACTTCTTTTTCCTCAACAAATTCACTCCTGCACTTCGAGTAACCAACTGTCTCAAATCTCCTAACACTAGTGTACCAGATACCTCTATACCCACCTAATAAATACTCCATCCGTCCCATAAAAAACCAACCTAGTACTGAATATGACACATTCTAGTACTATAGAATATGTCACATTCAGTACTAAGTTCGTTTTTTTGGATGGAGGGAGTATTGTCGTGTTCGCCACTGTGAGTAAGTAAGAGTGACCCACCAGTAAAATCAATTTTTGAAACAGAGAATGAGAGGAAGGAAGTACGTATCTGTCGAAAAAAAATGATCCAACAACTTTGGAACTGAAAATCCTCTCTGGATATAAAAAAGGCAAATAAAATTGGTGTTGGAAAGTCATGTTCATGCATTCTACCTCCGTCGAAAAAACAAACTTAAAATTAAATGCGACATATCATAGTACAAGGTTGTGTTATTCCGTTTCTTTTCTAACTCATCTTCATCTTTTCTTACGTGCACGCTTTTCACACTGTTAAACAATTTGTTTTTTGCAAAATAGTTTTCTATAGAAAAGTTGTTTTAAAAAATCATAATAATTTATTTTTAAAACTTTTAGACTAATATTTAATTAATCACGTATTAATAGGTAACGCCATTTTCCGTGCAGGGAGGCTCCTGAACTCGGCCAGAAACTTGTTTGCTTTTCAAGTCTGTTTGGATCAGGGACTAAAATTTTAGTCTATGTCACATCAGATGTTTAGAAGTATTAAACTGCAATACTACTGCTAGCGTTCTGCATCTGTATTGGTGAACATCCAAATCTGCAGCGGAGGAAAGGAAAGGTACCCATGGGCCATGACGCCACGGGTGACGCCGATCGATCGATCGAGACGCACGCTCCGCCGGCGCTCGCTGATTGGCCGGCGATGGTGGCGATATTTTTTTACTGGTTTTGGTGTGAGAGTGGACAGTGGGGGCAGGAAGCTTGGATGGATCTCTCTGGGTTTTATATAGGGCTTCGCAGCCTTGCTGTCCACTGGTATGACTTGGATAACTTTGGTTGCGTCTTTTTCTGCAGTTCTGAAAATTTCAGTTAGCTATATTTGAAATCCGATTAATTAGAAACAGATTTACTTTCATTATCATTTTACAACTTCTTTTTTTTAGAATTAAACAGTACAACGCATACACTCACAACGCACACGCACTCACCCCTACCCCTATGAGCATCTTCGAAGACTGGGTCGGCAAATCCTAGAGAGGTTGACGAAGTCACCACAGACGCCTCGCTGTCGACGGGTACGTCACCTACCACTGAAAGCACAACGCCGTTAAATCCTGGAAAATTCGCTCCCACGGGGAGTCGAACCCAGGACCTCAGGTGCTACTGAGGCTCTTGTAACCGCTAGGCTACAGGCTCTTTCGCCATTTTACAACTTCTTGATCTACAGTATCATGTACATTAGCATTGGGATCATGCATCTCTGCTGATTTTTTTAATCAGTTACTACTATGTAAAAAAAACAACTTTTAGCTATGAACCTGGACACACATCTATCCAGGTTTATAGCTAAGATTAGGTTTTTTTTTTTTCACGGCACTGTGATAGAAAAAGATATAGTGCACTAGTATGCAGCAGGCACGTGCTAAGTAAGTAGTGGGGGAACCCGCGGATATTCCCAAAATTTTCATAAAAAAGCATAATATACGTAGGTATATTACATGTATTTATATTCGAATTTGTCTAATTCCTTGTTTTTCTCAACAAATTCACTCTTTCTGCACTTCTTAGTAGCCAACTGTCTCAAATCTCCTAACACTACTGTACCAAACATTAAGTCGAAGATACCTCTAATTATCGAGTGAATACCCAACTAATAAATCTTGTGTTCGCCACTGTAAGTAGGTAGGGGTGACCCATCAGTAAAATCAATTTTTGAAATAGAGAAAGAGAGGTACTCCCTCCGTCTCATTTTAAGTGTAACCATAAGTTTTCGTGCCTAACTTTGATCGTCCATCTTATTTAAATTTTTTTATAATTAGTATTTTTGTTGTCATGAGATGATATGAATAGTACTTTACTCGTGACTCATGTTTTTATTTTTTTTTTATTTTTTTTTCAAATAAGACAGACGGTCAAAGTTGGACGCGGAAAACTATGGCTGCACTTAAAATGGGACCAAGATAGTATGTATCTGTCGAAAAAATATTGATCCAAGAACTTTGGAACTGAAAATCCTCTATGGTATATATCAAAAAAGCAAATAAAAATGTTGTTGGAAGGTCGTGCTCATGCGTACTCCCTCCGAAAAAAAAAACTTAGAATTAGGTGTGGCATATGATAATACAACGAATCACATCCAGTGCAGGTTTGATTTTTGTGGGACGAAGGGAGTGAGGTTGTGTTCTTTCCCTTCTTTTCCAACTCATCTCCCTCTCTTTTTTACACGTACGCTATTCAAACTACCCATCCATCTATTTTTGATAGTCATATTTCCAAATCTGAAAATTTTATTTTTGATAGGCATATTTCAATCCAACAACCTATCATCTTAATGATCTTCTCGAATTTAATGCGTGACTCTCCATTCTTCAACACATGATTGGCTACATGGGTATTGAGAAATGTAAATATTAATGAATCGCTTGTTTACGATGAATGACTAGTAGCATGTTTAAATGGATGATAAGTAGAATTACTTATCATTTGTCTATGTATCAAGATGAAATATAGCTATCAAAAATAGATGGAGGGAGTACTAAATAGTTCGTTTTTTTTTTTGCAAAAGTTTTCTATGTAAAAGTTGCTTTAAAAAATCATAATAATTTATTTTTTAAAAGTTTTTTTTGCTAATATTTAATTAATCACGTATGAATAGGTAATGCCATTTTCCGTGCGGGGAGTCTCGAACTAAGCCTGAAACCTGTTGCTTTCCAATTCAGATCCTCTGCAGTACTGTAGACTGACAGGTGGACCCGAGGGTCTGTGGAGCCCACATGTCAGTGAGCAGGAGAGGACCCTCACTCGTTGCTTTCCAAGTTTCCATCCCCCCTACAAAAATCAGTCCTACTACTACTACTTCAGCGTTCTGCATCTGTACAGTTGAACGTCCAAATCTGCAGCGGAGGAAAGGAAAGGTACCCATGGGCTATATGACGCCACGGGTGACGCCGATCGATCGATCGAGACGCACACGCTCCGGCGCTCGCATGATTGGCCTCCAACGTCCAACGGAAGCTTCAGACAAACACGGCGCAGCGCATGCACCAATGCAGTGCTCTCTGCTGATATTTTCGTTCTGAAGCTGAGCTGAGTGAGTAGCCGATGCCAGAGCGAGACGGGAACCCATTGCATCGTGATTGGCTGAGCAGATGAGATGCAGATGCGGTTGAAGAAGAAGAATGGCTGGCAGTCTCCGATACGACAGCAGTATGCATGGAGATCCGTCTCGGGCACTTCACTTCGATCTGCAAGTGTCCAAGATTGCACCTCCATCCCAAAATAAATTTATTCGTGGTTTCTTCGATACCTGACTATCCATTTTATTAAAAAAATATAAAAAAATCAGCGTAAAGTATTATTCATGTTTTATCATCTAATAACAACAAAAATATTAATCATAAAATAAATTCAATAAGATGAACGGTTAGATGTTGAACACAAAAATCTACAAATGAACTTATTTTAGAATGGATGGTGTACATATGTGGACAGTATGGACCCTGATTCATGCAGACTAACGGTTCATTGGATCGGCTGCACAGCCGTTTGGTCTTTTTCTCAAGAGTTTTCGAAAGCATGCGAATCACTTTTGTTTGTAGGTGACGGTATATACTACGATTTTGTTGTGGCCGTTCTTCAGAACAAAGGCAAAAGTGTCACCGTTCTTCAGAACAAATTAATTAGCAAAATTTAAAAAGGAATCTGAGTTAGCTAGCCAAAAAATCTTAAGTGGGCTCCTCATGTTTTCTAGTGGACGTGGATATATGTAGTACGAGAATTGTAGTATAGTAAATTTCTGTTTCCTTTTTTTTTGGAACGTCTTTGCGTTTGATTTACGAGATATGTTGAAACATTGCTACCTAGCAGTAAAACTGTGCAAGTACTAAAATATGGTACTAAAATAAATAAAAACAAAATCAATTTTTACCAATTAGCTATTTAATTTAGACTTTAATATGATACTAAAATAAATAAAAACAAAATCAAATTTTATATAAGGCCTGAATCAGAAAGGATCAAAATGGTACCTTAATACTCAATCGGTCGTGAATTTCATAAATAATTTTATCCCTACTTGAAATATTTGATGTATCGGGATGGTTTGACAGTGGGATGATGATTAATGTGTTAATCTAGGTATGTGAAGCGGCACTCATTGCAGCTGGACTGGCAAACCCACCCTACCCAATAGGTGTGTCCGTCCCTCCTGTATCCTTGAGAAGTCTGCCCCTGCAGCTGTTTCCTTCTTGAGAGGACAGGACGAGAGATTCAGATTCTTTCGGTGAATATTCACATGACAAGTGCCTCAAGAGATCTTTACTTATATACTGCCTCCGTTTGAAAAGATAGGAAATTTCTAGCTATATGTTTAGATAAGTTACTTACAAAGACGCTGGAACAAATGAATTGATCAGCTTAAGTTTTGAATAAGTTAGTTGGCATAACTCAAATAATAAAATGGATTCATCAGCACAGAGATATTTATCGGGTAGCAGCACACCATCACTCAGCATCTGGAGGCGATGGCTGCAATAACAAATAGACAGCGAAACGGAGAGAGACTTTCAAGGCAAAATATTGTTGCCTTCGGAGTGTCAAGTGTCAACATCAACCTATTATTCCCCGAAAAAAAAATCAGCCTATTATTTATTTGCCAGAAAAGAAAATTCAATGTGTGTTTTCTTGAGAAGGAAAAACACCTAAAGTATCACATGCGGGACCAAAAAAAAAAGATAATGTTGTGTGCTTACGCACGAGATGTGGACAGGCTAATGCCTTATGACATTGATCACAGCTACCGGATTTGATTTGATTTGCAATAGCAAACCTTCTTAGAATATGTATTCACGTGTGTCGACAAATGTAGGAGATTCCATCTCGGTTGGTACTGGTACATCAAGAAAATGTCAGATATCAATAGAGAACACTATTTTACTTTCTCCAGTAAACCTGCATGACATTAGCCCTACTAGCTAATTCATCATTCTTCTAATTTTGTAAAATTTTATTGCTACGGCTACAAATGATGAATTATAATATCATTTATCTGAAATGACATATTTATGGCATGATCGAATTAACCCTAAATTTTGTAGGTTAACCCATGCAGCTTTGGGCTTTTGCCCCATACTTTGTCGGCTGGGTCGGTTGGTCGGCCTAGCCTACCCACATCCCAATTCACGGCCCATGTAAGACTAACTGTAGGATTGGGCCCACAAAGAACGGAAATCCTCTCTCAGTTCCTTGTTCTGCGGCCCACCTATTATACCGAACGAAGGCGACAGGGCCGTAGCCATCGGCCGAGCAGAGCGGGCTAGCGGAATAAGATCACCTTGACTCCCTCAACTGACTACCGAATCTAAATCGTATCCCTCAACCGCAATACCAGAAATCTCGACCCCCCGAACTTGCAAAACCGGTGCAATTTGACTCCCTCGCCGGTTTTAAGAGGTGGTTTCGCCAACGTGGCGCCACGTGGCGTCTATGTGGCGATATTGACCGAGTCTTCGGTACTGACATGTGGGCCCACATTTCTTTTTGTGCCAATGACTAATGGGTCCCACGCATATTTTTTAATCCTACTGCCACGTAAGTGCCACGTCAACTCCACGTGGACCGAAGACTCGGTCAATATCGCCACATAGGCGCCACGTCGGCGAAACCACCTCCCAAAACCGGCGAGGGAGTCAAATTGCACCGGTTTTGTAAGTTCGGGGGTCAAGATTTCTGGTATTGCGGTTGAGGGATACGATTTAGATTCGGTTGTCAGTTGAGGGAGTCAAAGTGATCTTATTCCGCGGGCTAGCGAGGAAGCCTATGTGGGCCCAGTGAATTTCGGCCCAACTACTGTTGGGACCTGTATGGCCCAGGCCCGTTTGATGCATCGCAACCATCGGTTGCGAACTCGCGATCCTGTAAGTCAACCCCCTGTGCTGGATCGTGTACCGTACTTGCGGTCCATGTCCTTGCAGATAGGTTACGCTGTCAGTTTAGTCACTGCAGGCCATGCTTACCTTGTGGTTCAGACACGCCCGTGTCCGTGCGTGTGTTAACTGTCGGTCACTCGTTTCTTCCGTTCATCCATAAGCATCATGTAAGCAAGCGTGTCACATTCTCCAAATTGAGCTTAATGATTTCATTAATCGCAAGAAAAAACTCGCCCATCAGTCATAAATTTAAAGCTCAATGCATAACTATCTCATTTCCCATGTGCAAGAACATTTTTCTCCCCATGCTCTGAAGTCTGAACTTCTTCTACTTGCAGGTGAAGGCGTCCAAAAAAAAAAAAATAATAAAATTCAGAAGCAAAAGAATTGCATCCAATCTCTGAATGACTGAATCCGCCGTCCATGCTTGGTATGGTAAGATTAATCGAAAACCTTACCAATCCCTTTCACGATCCACGTATCCGTTTGAGTTTTTACGGCGTGTGAGACGCAGAGGTTTCCGTCGTTTTCGTCTCACCTAACCTAATACTGCTGCTTCAGAGTTCAGACCGGACAAAGATTGACCGTGAAAGTCCAGTCCATAGGTTGCTAAAGTATGCGTTTTTGTGAAGGTCATCAGTTTCGTGTTCTCCTTGTATGGCTGCGCGATCGATCATTGGCGTCATTCTATCTTCAGAACTCGCGTAATCCTTCATCAGTTGGTTTCAGTTTTTGCCAAATGATCCGTCACTCGTGATATTTTACCAGTCACAGCAGTACAGCACAGTGGCTTCCTGCTGATCAGATCATTAGGAAGAAGAGGAAATGAATCAACAGTGACAACATCTAATTGAAAAAATCAGCACGAGGGCACAGGAGGAAATGAATCGATTGACAGTGAGAACATTTAAACTGACAAATCTGCAGGAGGCTGGGCGCTCGACGACTGAATTCGTCAATGAGTTATGAGCTCCTAATCACTTGCTCTGACTTGCACGCTCCATTTGCACAACTACTCAACTAGTTCATATGCTTCCGGCTCCACTAATCCGCTAAAAGCAACAGACGCGATCAAGCAAAGACGGCTGACCTGGGAGTAAACTCAGCATGCTGTCACGCCCCCGATCGCAACCAGCGGCGCGTGCAAATCGAGCCGGAAAACTGCTGCAAGGACAGAGACGATGTCGTATATATTCTTTTCTTTTGTCAATTTGGGCGCAGGGTGAGACACCTATCCATCTACCTGCAGCTGCAACTTGGTCAGTTCGTTCACCACAGGCCGGCGATCTGCTATGGTTTTCGTTGTGGACTATGAAACTTTTGCACAAGTCGCGTGTTCTGAGCTGACTAAAACAAAATGGCTCTTGCATCGGATATTCTTTTTTATTTGTATATCATCTGGTCGCCCAACTACACGCACGGCAAAGCTCGTAAATATCGTGAGGCTAATCAGGCTGGTTTCAGGGTTAATTAACCATAACAAGTACGGTTGCATCATGAGCACGTGATAAATCGTATATAACAAATTAAGCAGCATCTCCACTTGGGTAAGCTGATTAGTCTCTGATTAATTAGAAAGGTGCGAAAAAAGATTGAGGGACCATATACTGTGGCCAAGTTGACATCTTTTTTGCGCACTGATTTCGCATTTCTGTGGTTCTGCATGCCCTAAAAAGTTATCTCGACTGGAGAAGAAGCAGTCTGGATAGCTGACTCCATTAAGAACGGCGAGCTGGGTGATTAAAGAGGGATTGCCCAGCTCATGAAAGCATGATGTAGCATCTGGTCGAATGGTTGATCCCCCCTTGATCATCTTGCTTTTTTGCTATGGACCTCGTGTCGTGTCACCACAGTGCCAAACGTGCTAAATTATTACGAGAAAGCAACGCGATTAATTAGCTCGTTTCGTTCCGAGCAAGGAGACTGGCTATGCTACTGTATGTGTGTTCATCACAGAAGAAACATATATATGTGTGTCCGTCACACACAAGAAACATATATATAGTCCCTCCACGGTTATAAATAACTGTCACTATTGATCAGTACAGTTTTAACTTTAACCATAATTCTTTTGAATGAATAGATCATGACGTGTTTTTAAAATGAATAGATCATGATGTGCGATTGTTTCATGACTATATTTTAAGATGTAACACTCCTTGTTAATATGATATACTTTTAACTTTGAATTATTTTATACAATTTTTTTTTAAAAAAAAGGCGGTTAAAGTTTGAAGATAACAGTATCCGGTGACAAGTATTTTGACAATAGAGGAACTATGTGATGTGCATACATACGTGTGGGTGATTTCACCAGCACAGTTGCAAGAGTAGTAGTGCACACTTAGATGAACATAAAAGTCTGAAAGATAATATTTTATTTCTTCTTTTTTCCATCGTAAGAAGCCATTTGGCGGGCCAGTCAGCATGTACACGTCACCAGAGTTGGTAGGAAAAATATCTGTCTATTTTATGAGGTATCTAGCAGCTGATGGTCGGTTGACAATGATGCATATATATATATGGTGCTAAAACTTATAAACTACCAATCAGAAAAGCGTATGCTGCATGCATGTATGTACTAGCTAAGCCCTAGATATATAAAACATATTGTACTAGCTAGATAAGAAAGAATCAAATCAAAACCGCCTCAACTCGAAACAGGGCGAGAGTACGTGGGCGACAGGAATATATCCAGTCCTTTTTATCCACACATCTTCAGAAACACAGTTCATCCTGATATCAATATCAGCTGAAGCACCTCAGGTTGATTAGTTTTATGGATTTGATGTGTTCCTGGGAATGTTTTTAGTCAACTCCCCATCAATCAAATAGGCTAATTTTTTTTTGTCAACTTATCACCCTACAAGGTAGCAACGCAATGCATACATAATGAATCCATACATCCAGTAGTTGTTAACAACAACGAAATACTACATCAGTAATACTCCATATGCAGTATGGGAAAAAAGAACATCAATTGATCTCTAGAAGAAGTAGACGGCCTAATAATTAATTTCTTAAGCCTCTCACTCCTTGAGCCTCTGTTACATCTATCTTACGTATGCAGGCAAGTTAGAATGCCGCTGGTCAAGATGGTGAATGCATATGCATCATGCATGATATATTCCAAGTCTCCGTACCATTTCTCCTGCGTTAATTCCTCCTAATTACTCGTAAAATCATTTTCAAGATGATGAACTGGTGATGCCATCCTTTCGTAAACTTCTGATGTGATTTACCCTCTCCAAGAAAAACTCAACGAAGTCTGCACATATACAGTACTCTCTTTTAATTATCACTACCAGTATTTCTTAATGATCCACTACTCAAAGCCTTAAATTTCACGCCATGAAAGAGATTTCTTTCTCCACGGCGATTTTTTGGTCTCCACAGATACAGATATTTCAGTACCCAATCTGACGCGACAAAGACGTTATCCAGACGTCGTACGACGATTTGTACTTACACGTAAGATTAATCTGCAGATGAGAGGAGCATATGCATCGATCGGCTTCTCTTCTGAAGACTCTTCTGAAAATTGGATGTCACGTACATACTACGTGAACTGTGCTGAGAATATTACCACTCTTGGAAGTTCTCCTGATGCACGTATCTCAGATTGGGAATAAGTTGAGTATAGAGGATAATAAGATTTATGATGATTTGCGAGGAAGTCGATCGATTACCTAACGCAAGGCATGGCCAATAAACCCTAATAAATGAACGAGATCGAAAAGGATGTCCAAGATATTTGGGTTAGGATATACTGTTAACTACTGTACATAGGTATGGATTTTGGGGATATTTTTGGGCGATTATCTTGAAGAATTGACAGAAATTAGTAAGGACGACGGCGACTAGGTTGATATAAGCGATGATGTTAATCGCAGTGTGAGATCTGAATAAGTAATGGACTGATCGGCAACTTGGAGGATCGGCGAGGCAGACATGCAGTACATATCGCGGTACAGAGGTAGCTGCAAGTTTGTCCACCGCATTGGTTGATGACTTTGATCTCGGTGCACCACCCAACGTCAGAAATAGACTACCATGGGACATGGGTGGAGAAAAACACGTTGCTAATTAATTATTCACTGATGATGTTCTTCCGGAAAAATTAATTAACTGATGATGATTTCGTGAAGGAGTTGATCGACTCTCGGATAGTCGCTGAAAATCATGCGTGCATAAAAAGTCCGAGCTAATGGAAAGAAGGAAAGAAAATGAAATTTATACTGAGCAACCGTGTCGGTCATCGCCTATCATCAACCACACCCTGCACGTCCAGGTGCCTCGTCCCTGATGCATCCACCTGGCGAGCCATATCTTTATCTAGAGAACTATTAATTTACAACCCTGTTTTGAAAAATTCCAAAACGAGATATTGTAAATAAAAAAAAATATTGGATTTAAGGTCCATGAACAACTGAACAGTGATTCTAGATGTTAGATTCTTTTTCACACTTCCCAAGCTCCTAAATAATACGTTTTATAAAATATTTTTTCTAAAGCAACTGTTCAACATATTACTAGTTAATTCATCTGTTTATAGTTTCAAATAGCTATAAAAATAAGCGTATTCATCAATTTCAGTTATCTTAAATGGGGCCTAGCGGTGGATCCTGGTAATAAAACTTTCAGATTTTGTTGTGAATTTAGCGGAGATCTGTTCAAATTTCAAAATTTCTCAAGGAAATTCGTCCCAAATTTTAAAACCCTCTGTGGCACTCGCCCTAGAGCCCAACTGACCCACGCGCAAAATCTGCGCGCTTTTTGTGTTTGTGCGCGCGCCCTCATGCACGTTCGCTAGCTGCACCGCACGACCACACCCCCGGCCCGACCGCCCGACCCGACAGCGACGACGACATCGCTCGGACGGCGGGCCGGACGGCGCCACGGAGGCCACGTCGCCCAACAGCGAGACCCCGGCCGCTTCCACCGTTCCACGTGACGCGCCCCCGTTCGGCGCGCGCGCCGCGAGCGGATGACGCATCCACCGAGATATCGCAAGAGCGAATTGTGAACCGCGTCGAGGTCTCACGCTCTCACACCTGCTGCCGCTGCTGCCGCAGCGCACGCGCGCGCGCACGTACGTACGCGCCGGTGTTGATGCGGCTGCGGCTTTTTTTTGCCTGCCCTTTTACGCCGCCGCCCACAGCGCCCCGCCCACCACACGTGTCTCCACTCGCTCGCCTCAAACTCGATCGCGCGTCCGCGGCCACGTCGCCGCGGCAGTGGCAGCGACGCCCGAACCGACGACCGCGTTAGTACGTAGTACAACGTTGTCCCGCACCGCGACATGTGTGGTTTCGTTTTCTTTTCCGGATGGTTGACCCGATCCTCGTCGGCGGCCGGTGTCGCTGCGTTGCTCGCGCGATGCGACGCCCGACGACGCCGTCGGCCGCTTGAGGGATTCGGTGAACCGCGGTGGCTGGAGGGGGGCGCGTTACAGGTGGGCGTGGGTATGTACGTGGCGAGCTCTTGCTTCTTTGGGAAGAGTTGAATCCCTCTGAATTATTGTGATCTGCCGTTTCCTGGATCCTTTGTCAGGCGTCAGCATTTGTGTTTCTTCCGTTTGGCCGGTGCATCCATCTATCCGTCATATCCATTGTTGGTGAGAGTGCAAAGGTTGACGTACAAATCCATCAAGAAATCTGGTCCCATGCATGACGAACTGTACAGTGCAAAGTCCAGCGTGCGTGATGATCGTGGCTAACGTTTATCATAATCTTTTGGAGTGTAACCAAGCATGGTATGCTTTACTGTTGCAGAAAGACAAAAAAAAAAGAAAGAGAAAAAAAAGGCAAAACATGTCATCAACCAATCGTAAAATTCCCATTAATTGCATTATGTATGAAGGGTTAACTTTTCGGAAAAAAGAAATATATGTATTTACACGTTATATATGAGGGAAGTAGAAGAAGCATCTAGAAGCGGATATATACACAGAAATGAGTAAATGACACGAACAAAGTACGATCCAATCCTTCAGGGCATGATCTCAACCTCACGATGTTGATAATAGTTTCTATTTTACTCATTACGACACCAGATGAGTTGTGCAGCCAAGAGACTGAATTCCACGTCAGGACGTTTCTTTCATCACTTGGGCAAGAAAAACCTTGTGGTTTCTGTCCCGTTTCCTTCAGTTTTCCCCAAGAAGTTTCAGGAATAAACTAAATAATCCTCTGTATCAGGAAGAGGATAGCACCGATTAGAATAATCTGGTCCGATGTGCACACTTCATTTGCAAACGTGTAAGGATGCAACCGCCTGAAGATCTTTGGAGAAAATTGAATTGATCAAATGGACGGACAAGACAGCTCCGACACCTAAACACAGACTGTTTGGGATGGCCCCATAATTCAATTGTCTCTGTAGCAATCGACAGCATGTTCTCCTCCCTTTGGCCTATAATTCATCAGAGAATTTGTTTGTGGGGTAGTTCAGATACGGTATTGGGCACTCAGATGCAATGTCTTTGGGAACAGAACAGATGAACAATTTTCAGTCCCTTTCGTTCAGAGAAGGATATAAAATTAGAAAGATCCTGGAAGCAACCAAAGCAGAAGCATCAGGTTCTAGTAGCAAGTAGGAGTAGCAAGCAGACGACACAGAGTCACAGATTGACTGATAGTATACTGCACGTGGACGATATACTTCTGTACTTGCAAAGGCAACTCTTCTGTACTTGATAGTTTTGGCTGAAGCCCATGGGAAAGGAGCCAAAGATCTGCTGGAATCAAATTCCTCTGCGCTGCCACTAGTATTAGGCAGCAAACTACAGCTATTAGTAGTACTTGTACTAGCTTCTAGTAAGCTAATTAGCCTCCTAAATTCACCTAGGGATTAGCCTTGGACCATTTTGCAACTGAAGGGCGTGGATGACTGAGATTGCTTGTGAGAGTATTGTGATGTTAACACTACATCACCACGTGTCATCGTCTTGTTGGACGGGGCCCCACCTCTCTCGTTTTAACTTATAAGCCACCTCGGTTAGTATCCACAAAGGCAAGTTGGAGAGTATCATATGCGGTTGTGCACACCAAGCAGCAAGCACCAAAAGTTGGAGTCTCGTAGGACGTATGGATGGTTAACCATAAAGCTACTTGATTAACCAAATAAAGGTGCCTTTACCAAGGAAAGATCAAATCCACGGCTGATGTCGTCGTGAAAACCACCGGTAACAAAATAAGAACAATCCTTTTAAATATTTAAGTTATTATCGGTGCCATTCATCAGCAACTGTCATCAGTCCATTCGCATAGAAGGGCTCGTTTTAACCATAATATTTCTCCTACTGACTACTAGCCACTCATCGAACAAATCCACAGCACATACTACGCGCGACCGCTGATAAGATATCACGGCGCGGCGGTTTTTATAGAGCGGCCCAACTAACTATCAAATATTTAAGTGAAGTACCACTATTTTTCTTTCTTCTTACTCTCACATATTGCTTTGAAGTATGTGTAGACAAGTTACAATAAATATTGATTCCACATACAAATAAAGAAAAAACTAGGTTGAACAACTAATAACGTAATAGTATAATAGTAGAGAGATCCATTCAAGTTTGGATAAGCCCCTCACAGTCCTAATTCCATAGTTTTAAAAATTTGGGTCAATTTGATCAGAAATGTAAACAAACAACCCTGGTTTGAGGATTGCCACCCAACCAACAACCCTCTATAGTACTAGTCTAATGGACCAGTATTGTCTTGTTCCATGTCCCCCCTACTTCCCCTGTTTGCGGCTATCACATCAACCCGCGGTTTTTGCCGCGAACCGCAATCCGCCCGTGCGGCAGCCATGGCGTCGCCCACACTTATAAAAGGGCCCTGCCTCTCCAGCTTTCCCTCAAGGCTCACCTCCTCCTCTTCCCTCTTCGGCATCTCCATCTCTCAGCTCCTCTGCTAGCTCGAGCTGCTCTTCCCGGATCCTAGCCACATTTCTTGGTTCTGATCTCTCTCGGGTTGTTTTGAAATTTTCTTTGGTTCAATTGCCATGGCCGCGCAATCTTGGAGGTCCTTCATGTGCTGCGGCGGCGGCGCTGCCGTCCACGACGACGACGACTCGGCACCGAGGCGGCGGAGGATCGCGCGCAGGGGGGACAGCCCGAGGTCGTCGTCGAGGATGTCGTTCACGAGCCTCAGCTCGTCGGGGACGCTGTCGCCGGAGGACCTGTCGCTGACGCTGTCCGGCTCGAACCTGTACGCCTTCACCTACGCCGAGCTCCGCGCCGCGACGGGCAGCTTCTCCCGCGCCAACTACCTCGGCTGCGGCGGGTTCGGCCCCGTCTACAAGGGGGCCGTCGACGATGGCCTCCGCCCGGGCCTCGCCGCGCAGGACGTCGCCGTCAAGTACCTCGACCTGGACTGCGGCACGCAGGGCCACAAGGAGTGGCTGGTGAGTGCGAAACAGAGCGTTCTTGGCAATGCACCAGCTCGATCGATCAGATGATAATCGAACACAATTCAGCTAATTTAATCCACCTAATTGAATTGCGGATTTGGGTTTTGTTCATGTAGGCCGAGGTGTTCTTCCTTGGCCAGCTGAGGCACAAGAACCTGGTGAAATTGATTGGTTACTGCTATGAAGCCGAGCATCGGATGCTGGTGTACGAGTACATGAGCGGCGAGAGCTTGGAGAAGCATCTCTTCAAAAGTGAGTCCTTGTCTTTCAACTTGAATCAGGTTGATTTGGTCGAATTTGAGAGTAAAATTGGTACAGTAGTTTTTTGAGACCAAAAAGTTAAAAAAAAGGAGTACCCAATTCCACATCTTTTCGTAAATAAAGAGAGAGGGAGTACGCAACTTAGGCTTCGTTCGTTCCCGGGTGTTCTGGGAGATTGAGAGAGAAAACATCTCGTTTTCCGCTCGCACGCTTCCCAAACTACTAAACGGTACGTTTTTTGTAAAAAAATTCTATAGTAAAGTTGCTTTAAAAAATCATATTAATCTATTTTTAAAATTTAAAATAGTTAATACTCAACTAATCATACGCTAATGGCTCACCTCGTTTTACGTATCTTCTCAATCCCCTTCTCCTCAAACACACCCTTAGAAATTTGAGCACGTATGGGTGACATATGGTCGTCCACTTACAGCTCAACACACCCTTAGAAATTTGAGCACGTATGGGTGACATATGGTCGTCCACTTACGATGAGCTGTTCCTGTCTCCCTGCCTTTAGTTCCTCCCTTTTTTCTCCCTTTTCTCAAAGTCAAGGTCTCTAGGTGAGCTGTTATATGACTCAACAAATATAAAAACTCATGTTTCTTTTCAAAAAAAAAAAACTCATGTGTTTTTATTAGGTGGTCACATTTTGTCAAAAAAAAAAAAACAGCTTGTTGAACAATGTGGAGGAGGAAACTGACTTGAAACATATTTATCTCCTGCAGCTGTCAATGGTTCTCTTCCATGGATGACAAGGATGAAGATTGCCCTCGGCGCGGCGAAAGGCCTCGCATTCCTCCATGATGCTGACCCGCCGGTGATCTACCGCGACTTCAAGGCATCCAACATCTTACTTGACCTGGTGAGCCACCCTACAATTCAGTTCCAATGTAGTGTAATTGTTATTCATTTATTCCAATGGTAGATTAGAACTTACAGTTCAAAGTTCAAACACCACATTGTCAAGAAATGACACGGTTTCTGAAATGTCCCTTTCATTTGGGAACAGTAAGTTCAGTTACCAACAAATGGGGTCAGTCAGGCAGCACACGTCACTTCTGGATGAATGCGAAATTAGTAACTGTTTGGGGCCCAAATTCAAAGCTGCCACAAACAACCTTCGCAAAAAATGACTTCATTTTTTGATCGAGAATTTAAACTTTTTGACCAATTGAATCATCCCAATGACCGTGCAAAAATATCCAGCTGCGCCACACGTTTCTGAACTATGCTTGCAGTGGCCCAGTTCGTTATGGGCAAAAGCCTTGACCTGGCTAATTAGAACTTTGGAAGATGCATGCCAAACTTCAGAAATCCTAGCAATCCTGCCTTCACATCATTCACCTAATCAAAAATATCTAGCCGTCATTATCCACCTCACCCAAGTAGCCCACGGATTATTAATACATGAATAGCTTTGCAACTGATATCTTGATATCCCACTTCCATTCACATTACTAAATCTCAACTTGTGTGTTTTCAGGATTACAATACCAAGCTGTCCGACTTTGGCCTGGCTAAGGATGGGCCCCAGGGTGACGCTACGCACGTAACGACACGTGTCATGGGAACGCATGGATATGCAGCTCCTGAGTACATCATGACAGGGCATTTAACAGCTAAGAGCGATGTGTATAGTTTCGGAGTGGTACTGTTGGAGCTTCTCTCGGGGCGAAAGTCGGTGGACCGCTCTCGACGCCCGAGGGAACAAAGCCTGGTGGATTGGGCTAGGCCATACCTCAAGTGGGCCGATAAATTGTACAAGGTTATGGACCCTGCTCTCGAGTGCCAGTACTCGTGCCAGGGTGCTGAGGTGGCGGCATTGGTGGCGTACAAGTGTCTGAGTGAGAACCCTAAGTCCAGGCCCACAATGAGGGAGGTTGTCAAGGCCCTGGAGCCTGTGCTTGGCATGGATGACTTCTTCCCAGTTGGCCCATTTGTCTTCACTGTCATTGTGGAGGACGAGAAGGTGGTTAACATGAAGGTGGACATGAAGGTTGAGGTTGAGGAGAAGAAAAACACTCACCAAAACCATCAGGACAGGCATCGACAGAAGTACCCAGACTCGGCGATTCACGCTGGCATTGTGCTGCATGACCGTGATGGTGTCATCGGAGGAGGGTACACCGGTGCGCTGCGACGACACCGGAGGACGGCGAGCTACAACAAGGAGAGGGGAGCATAGGAATAGAGGTGGGGAACAGAGTAGGAGAAAAAGGTCATGCATGTACATATGCTGGTGAGGGTGTGGCAGAATGCCACATTGGATTGGGTTTAGTTTTTGGTGTTGTCATTTTTTAGCTTTCTTCTTGATGGTGACAGTGGGTGGGTGTAAGATAATACAGGAATGCAAAATAGTGTGATGAAAAGTTAGGCTTGGATTTGCAAGGATTGTTGGATGTTGTACGCAATCAAATGGTCTAGTTAAAAGGATGCCCCATGCTTCTATTTTTTTTTTTTTGCCCCTTTTCGTTTTCGGTTTATATTGGCAAGTGTTTGCAATTGAAACTGAGAATCCGAAAATATAAAAGAAAGACAGCAAACTATAAAATGTGATAAAATTGACACTGTCAAAAGTTCTTTTCTTTGATGAAGACATTTTCACAAGACATAAGTTGATGTTGATGAGCGGATTAACGACGGCCTCACATGACCCCAATTACCCATCGTCAATAACCTATCTAGGCCGGGGCCGAGGGCTGACACATCAACGATTAATCATACTGTTACATCATCATTTATCTACACTGAACCCAGTTCAGTCTAAACTAATTAATTTGTTCGATACTTCGAATCATATACAGATCGGTAATATCAGTGGAAAGAAGCTTCTATTAACTTATATTAAATTAATAGAAGAAGAAGCATCCATATTCGCTCTCATGGTGTAGAAATTCTTATATTAATCGAAGAAAAGGAACAAAATAAAGTTCATATAGAAATAAAATTTAAAAATAGTATAAATTCGGAATTAGAAAATAAGAAATATTGGAAGAGCAAACTAAAGTCCGTATAAGTAATTTATTAAAGTAATAGAAAAATGAGCCTCCACATTCACTCTCGTGATCTAGAAACTCCTATATTAATCGAAGAAAAAGAAAAACAAATAGTGCCCATATAGAAATAAAATTTCAAACAGTATAAATTCGGAATTTAAAAATAAGGAATATTGGAAGGGGAGACTAGAGTCATATAGTGTACAATTTAAAGCTAATTAAAATTCAAAATTAAAAAAAAGAAAACTAAAACTAGATGTTAGAATCCATATAGAAATACAACTTTGAAATAACTAAAATTATAAATTAAAAAAAAAGAAATAATAAAAAAGTGTCAAGAGTCCATAACTCCATATATGAATACAATTTAAAAATAACTAAAATTCAGAATTAAAAAAAAGATATATTGAAATATGAGTTTAGAGTCCATATATAGAAAGACAAAATAATAAAAATTCTGAATAAAAAAAGAAATATTAAAAGAAAAATCTATAGTCTGTATAGGAATTTAGAATTAATTGTAAATAAAATTAAAAGTAAAGTTTAGAGTTCACATAGAGATACAAGTTAAAGAATTAAAATTTGAAATAAAAAAGAAATATTGGGAGAAGAGTATAGAGTGTACATAAGAATACAATTTAGAAATAACTGAAATTTAGAATTAAAAAAAAGAAATATTAGAAGAAGAGCGTAGAGTTCATGTAGTAATACAATTTTAAAAAATAACTAAAACTCGAATTAAAAATGGAATATTGAAAGAAGATGGTAGAGTACATGTAGAAATCTTATTTATAAATAACAGAAATTCGGAATAAAGAAAAAAAATATTGGAAGAGAGTTTAGAGTGCATATTGGAATATAATTTAGAAATAAATAAAATTTATGATTTAAAAATAAGGAATATATTATTAAAAATCAATATTTAAATAAGGGTTCAGAGTCCATATAAGAATATAATTTAAAAATAATTAAAGTTTAAATTAAATAATAATTAATAACCATCACGTATATACAATACAATATGAATATTACACATTGTGATTAGTTTGGTTAAGTTAGAATAGAATTTAAAATTATGTTGCTATTTAATATATTTTCGTGAACATATATATGCTATCATGTGAAAAAAAATATAACGACGATAGCCGCTCAATCTACACGGGTCACCGTGCTAGTTAGCGAAAAACAAAAAAAATTACCTTCTATCCAATTCTGAAAAGGGACAGATTGCCGATTGGTCACCTTCATCTGCTTGATTCCATTCCGAAGACAGCCCAGACACCGATGAGGTGCTCGTCCTGCACGGAGGCGGGGAAGCACGACTCCAGGGAATCGCCGGCGAGGGGCACGCCGCCGCGATCTCCCGCTCCTCTCCGGCGCGATGGCCGGTTCGCCGTCGCAGATTGAGGAGGAGAGAAACCCACCGCGTTTTGACTGGGACGGAGACTCGGGGAAGCGTGGGGAGGGACGCACTTGACGAACATTGCAGGATGTAGAGGCCTAGTAGAGAAGAGCAGCCCAGCTGCCCACGCAATACTTTAGGCCCAGTACTGATGGCCCAGACTGGATCCAATTCCCGTCGGCCTCGTCGTCGTGGGCCGGAGTCGCGGCTGGACTCCGGGAAAGGGACGACGGAGTCGCGGCTCGCTGGTTGGGATCGGATACGGTTTCCCAGTCAGATCAGATAAAAGGAAGCAACAGGCTAATCACAGAGATTATTAGTTAGTCGATCGACAGATCCATCCATGGAGAGCGGAGGTGACGCCGGCGATCGGCGGTGGCCGGAGTCGCAGGGGAACGAAGAGAAGTCACAGGTTCCTCGCTCCCTCGATCCAAACAACACGGAGGATGAACACCAAGAGGAGAGCAACTCGGAGGACGAGGAAGAAGAGCAAGAGGAATTCTTATACGATATCGATGACGACCACTATGTGCCGGAAACCTACGGCTTCATGGGCTGCAAGCACAGCGACGGATCCATCTACAGGCCCGACTCCCACCCATTCCACCGCCACTACCGCCTGGGCGACACCCGCGAGACTCGCCTGTGGCCCAAAAGGCTGACGAGTCCGACCGATCGTTGCCGCCCATGCTGGAACGCTTGCGAGGTACACGTCGGCTGCCGCATGATGCAAATCTTCTCCGTCAAGATAGCAGCTCTGTCCGCCGCCGCCGATGACAACAGCGGCGCTCCGGTTCAGATCTACGGCTTCATGGCTGCAAGGGACCTATACGAACCCCTGCGTAACTACGTCTTCAACCGCAGCCGGGATGATCCCTTTGTTCTGCCCGGCCACTATTCCGATCCCGATTCGCTCATAAAAATGTCGGGTCCTAAGCGAGGCATCTCGCTGCAAAACCCTGCCTTGATCGAGTACGACCTCAAGATCAAGAAAGGGGAGGAGGAAAAGGATGACTTGCAGCTCATCGACGGGGTGACCAGCTTTAGCGACCTTACACCATTCCACGGGGTGTATAGCCGACGGATCCATGGTATCCATGGCGCCGTAGATATCAGCTTAGCACTTATTCGTGATGGGAAGGAAGGCACTATACAAGTCAGGATTCTGAGGCTAATAAATGACGGCATACACCTATCTCTCTCTTGCTTTGTCCACCAAATACCCGAGGAAATCAAGCTCTTCGATGGCATCATTGCTAAGCCATTAGATCTCGAAAAGTTTGTGGTTGCTGCGCCCCTACGCACTGTGCTAATTCTGGATTTCAAGATTACGCCGGTGGGTGCGGCAGTGGCTGTCAATGACAAAAATGATGACTCCAAGCATATCCGTCGCTTCTGCAACTTTAAGGTTACCGCTCATTTAGGTACTATTGAACGAATCCACCATGATTTCACAACTATAGATACAGTGCTTCAATGGTCGAATTTGATGGAGTAATTCACTAGACTAGTGGTGCTTTTTTCCCCTCTGTTCAGTTTATCAATTCGGCATATCATTTAATCCTCGGAATATTATCTCCAAAGGACTCATGACAAATTTTATCTTCAGCCTGACGAGTAATATCTCCATAATATACAATTGGCCGACTCATGACAAGTTGGCCAATTGTACAAAAATATTATTTTGGTTAATACTACTTCTCCGTTTCCTTATAATAAACTTTTTTCTTTAAATTTAGAAAAAAATCAATGACTTATAATATAGAACTATTATAAAAAGGAGGGAGTTTTTTTTAACAAGCACCATACCATTCCATTCCTTTAGGGCCCCTTTGATTCAAAGGATTAGCAAAGGATTTTCATAGGATTCAAATTCCTATGGATTTTTTTCCTACAAGTCCCTTTGATTTATAGGAAAGAAAGGAAACTTTCCATAGGATTGTATTCCTATGCTTCACATTTCATAGGAAAAATAGCAAGAGGTGTGGCCTCTTTGTGAACTTTCGTTTGTTTTTCCTATGACACTATCAAAAGACTCCTATTGTATTTCCTGTGTTTGCTAATTCCTGTAGGATTTGAGAAACCTACTACTTCATTTCCTGTGTTTTTCCTATCCCTGTGTTTTTCTTATCCTGTGAATCAAAGGGGCTCTTATTGGTAATTCAATAGGCTCAATTCGAGTAAGATGCACTATGCAAGTTAAATTTGGTGATGAAATTTAGGGTGTGTTTAGTTCATGGCCACACTTTGCCACACCACACTTTTGGGTATCATAGTTTTGTTAGGCATGTGTTTGGTTCACTTGCCATATTTTTTCAATAGCATGTCTCACATGTCATAGACTCAATTTCTTGTTTATTTTACCACACTTTTGTAGCTGCCATAACTTGCCTAACCTTAGTTGTGATAAAGTGTGGCCGTCAACCACACACAGCCTAAGGGCGCGTGACACACCAACCAAACATCGTGGTACTGTTAGCAGTGCAGGATGTAGACCGAGTAGAGAAGAGCAGCCCAGCTGCCCAAGCGATATTTTAGGCCTGGTACTGTTAGCCAAGACTGGATCCAATTCTCGTGGGCCTGATCGTCGTGGGCCACTCGTGGTTGCGGTATTTATGGACTGCCATAGGCCACATCCTACGGGCGGATAACATTGAGCCTCATTAGCAGCCCACAATACTTGCCGAGAAGAAAAAGTACATGTGAGGTCCTCATATTGTCACCAGTGTTCACCTAGACGCTAGACGGACGGTGACACCCGGTCTAGACTCTAGAGTCAAGCCAGTCTAGACGTTTAGAAGATACACCATACATTATACTACCGGTATATTTTTTTACTATATATTACATGTAAATACACTCAACAAGACAACAAGTCAAAAGTTCTATACAATATTTGAGAGCAACAAAACATAGCGTTTATTCAAGAATGAATCTTCAATTAGCTTCAAATTCAAACCTTGCATTATCATCGAACTCATCCTAACATTTTAAATTGTGTTCCTGAAACAAGTTACTAACTTTGTATTTATACTTGTAGTTGTAGTCTTATCTTGTGGGCAACGTGGCTTTGGCGGCTGTTGGTAAAATGGGCTGGGTGTACGGTTCAGTGTACATAACGAACAGTTAATTCTTCAGAAAAATGTTGCTGTAGTATTGTGATTAATCGGTGATGTATTCGGTTTCAAAAATTAATCTGTGATGTGTGTGCCCCGGCCTAGCTAGTTAGCTTACCTGATGAGGGGATCATGGCATGTGAGGCTGTCATTAACCCACTCATCAACATCAATTTGTGTCTTGTGAAAATGTCTTCATCAAATAAAATAACATTTCACCATGTCAATTTCATCACATGTTATAGTTTGCTTTCTTTCTTTTATATTTTTTGGATTCTCAAACACTTGCCAATATAAACCGAAAACGAAAAAGAGCAAAAAATAATAATAAGAGAAGCATATGGGGCACCCTTTTAACTAGACCATTTGATTGCGTACAACCTCCAACAATCCTTGCAAATCCAAGCCTAACTTTTCATCACACTATTTTGCATTCCTGTATTATCGTACACCCATCCACTATCATCATCAAGAAGAGAGCTAAAAAAGACCACCAAAAACTAAAACCAATCCAATGTGGCATTTTGCCACACCCTCACCAGCATATGTACATGCATGACCTTTTCTCCTACTCTGATCCCCACCTCTATTCCTATGCTCCTCTCTCCTTGTTGTAGCTCGCCGTCAAATTTTCTAGCCCGCTAATGCTCAGATGGTTTCACTACTAAAAACGATTTTCCTCTACAGTCTACAGGGACCCATTTAGATTGCAGACGGACCATAACTTGTAGCGTCTGGGAAAACGGTCCATCTAAGAGGACCGCACGGAAAAGTACTTTTCCGTGCGGTCCTCTTAGATGGACCGTTTTCCCAGACGCTACAAGTTATGGTCCGTCTGCAATCTAAATGGGTCCCTGTAGACTGTAGAGGAAAATCGTTTTTAGTAGTGAAACCATCTGAGCATTAGCGGGCTAGAAAATTTGACGGCGAGCTACAACAAGGAGAGAGGAGCATAGGAATAGAGGTGGGGATCAGAGTAGGAGAAAAGGTCATGCATGTACATATGCTGGTGAGGGTGTGGCAAAATGCCACATTGGATTGGTTTTAGTTTTTGGTGGTCTTTTTTAGCTCTCTTCTTGATGATGATAGTGGATGGGTGTACGATAATACAGGAATGCAAAATAGTGTGATGAAAAGTTAGGCTTGGATTTGCAAGGATTGTTGGAGGTTGTACGCAATCAAATGGTCTAGTTAAAAGGGTGCCCCATATGCTTCTCTTATTATTATTTTTTGCTCTTTTTCGTTTTCGGTTTATATTGGCAAGTGTTTGAGAATCCAAAAAATATAAAAGAAAGAAAGCAAACTATAACATGTGATGAAATTGACATGGTGAAATGTTATTTTATTTGATGAAGACATTTTCACAAGACACAAATTGATGTTGATGAGTGGGTTAATGACAGCCTCACATGCCATGATCCCCTCATCAGGTAAGCTAACTAGCTAGGCCGGGGCACACACATCACAGATTAATTTTTGAAACCGAATACATCACCGATTAATCACAATACTACAGCAACATTTTTCTGAAGAATTAACTGTTCGTTATGTACACTGAACCGTACACCCAGTTCAGTCTAAACTCCTTAATTTGCTCGACACATCGAATCATATACAGATCAATAATACCAGCAGAAAGAACAGGCGGGGTTTCCCGGCACCGTCGTCGTCACCATCCTGATCATCAGTGCTGTGGAAGAAGCACAGTTAGGGACCCGATCGCTTTTTTATCTTTTTTTTAAGCCCTATGTGTATCCCGTCCAAGTTTCAAGGATATCTTTGCAAAACTACCTGTATTGCTGTTGACTCTCCGCTAAGGATAACTCATGTGATATGTATCTAGTTGCCGAGCCGGCCAAGATAGGCCAACCAAATTTACCTAAGATTGAGTAATATGTACAAATATACAAAGTTTTGACTTCAACCAAAAACTGTCGAAGTAAATAAAAGTTGTCATAGGAGCAACCTTCCAAATAGATTACACTGAGAGATTACTCCTATATTTCTGAAAGCCCCAGCTTCGTCCTTCCAAATCGCCACTTCCTTTTTAATTGAACCAAACATGAAACCTGTCGAGCGCCGCAGATTCTAAAACACGCGCACATTTCTTTCCTTCCAAACCATCCAACCAACGAGCAACATAAGGCTGTCAATGGTGTCCCTGTAGCTGTTCCGAAAATTTTGCCGCATCGCTAATCACCATTCTCCCAGGTCCAAGCCTGACTTAGATGGTAGCAAGAAGCCAACCCCAATCCAGCCATTGACACAAAGAGGTGTTTACAATCTTCATCACCCACCAAGCAAAGTTGGCAAAGCTGCTGGTGCGGCTAGTCACGCTTACTTAGATTATCTACCGTGAGGCAATGCCCTTTTTGGGCCAACCACATAAAGAATGAAAAAAAGTACATGAGTTCTAGTTCTCTAGTAATCTACAAGTAGGAGTACATGAGTTCTAAAAATGAAAAAAAAAGTGAGGACCTTGTTTTGCAAGCTCGTCAGTGAGACAGCCCGGCGTTTCAAGGACAATGGAACGGTCCCGAGCAACAGGGAAGATCCCGAGCCGTACCGTTCAAAAGCGAAGTAAACCCGTGGAATTACTCGCTGTTTTTAGCGTCCAGGACATCACTGGGCCAATTCAAATGAAACTCCCCACATCAACAGTTTGAATTACTCGTATCTATACACACGTTAGGATATTAGCCTTAATAATGTGTCCAGCCAAATATCCAAAAGACGTACAATCGTGCAGATGTCCAAATGATGTGTACAATCCTGCAACCACATCCTTCAGGCCTGGAGTGAGATCAGAGAACGCGTTGGCCGGCATGAGTTCATCAGCAGGTTTACTGTGCGTCCGCCTCACGGATGATCATACCAGTGACATATCTGGAACCAAAGCAGTGAGAGTACATGAGATATAAATAAAAAATATTACAGGTTCTTTTGACCCAAAATAACCATACAGGTCAACAGGATAAACAATACACTTGCCTAAATGAAGAAAAAGCATTACCCAAGATGTGTCCGCCATCGTTTGAGTTAACTAGAAATGTAAAGAAAAATTATCAAATCCACCCAACGAACCTCTAAAAAAAGCACGGAAATCTAGTTCTTAATGGATTTAAAGCAATCAGTGGGATATCGTATATAGTTGAAACTAGCCGCTACAAGCTAATAGATTTAACTGCTATTGCACATACTAGGGACTCTTTAATGGTGTGGAACAAAGTCACTAAGATGATAAGCAACTGATAAAAAAAAAAATCATGATTACACCCAAGCAGCACGTGCTAAACAGGAAATTTAATCTGCCATACATGGGCAATATCAAATAGCTTCTTTCAATAAAGACATGCATTACATTACATGACCAAAGTAAAAAGGTGCATTCTCCCTGTTATAAGTTTCTTGAAATATGCCCCAAAAATACATTTTCATTTATTCTACATCAATAACGATTGTGTTGACCTCTGGTTAAGCAAATGACAGAAATGAGAAACAAACAAAGATTTATTTTGCATATATACCAACTCCAGATGCACTTCATGTATGATCCAAAAGTTTAGAAAATAATAGTTGTATCAGGAATTTCATCACACTCAAATGATCTGAGAACATAATCTATCCATATGATTCAGAAATGCAACCAATCTAACATGTTACATCAGGAGAGTCCAGTTCGTGTAAACTAACAGTCAGCTAGATAAAAGTATTCACGTATACCATCAGAGGCAATCCACCCTTGTCATTACAGGGCCATCCTTATAAAATAGTAAAGCTTAAAAGTATCCTAAGGTCTTCAGAGCAATACAAACAAAACTATGGATGAAATCTCAACAGACATGAAGAAATCTTGCACCACGTCTAAATTATGCAAGATTAATTTCAAAACGTTAAAATATTTCCCCTTAGCACATCTATATATTTATACAAAACTCAAATCGCTACACTCTGTTATGCAGATGCATAATTCCACAAACTAAGTCTTCAGCATGATATGGTATACTTTGGCACTATGCCACTAACAGAAAGCAGTCATGCACCCACCTAAGAACAATCACACACCCATAAATAGCATGACTCCAAACCAGGGTTTGTGTGTGGTTCACAATAAGCACATACGATTTTAGAACCAAATCTTCCAATTCAGTAGACAAAAATACCGATAGAAGATTATCAAAGTAATCTATGTGTACGTAACTAGTTAGTAGTTGCATACTAATCAACTTCACTTGGTCCTTAAAACCACCACAAACAAAGATACACGACCTAACTTAGCACTGGACATATCTGTCCCTTGTCTAAATATAAGAGAGAAACACCTAATAAAGCAGCCTCTAGCCCACTACACAGCAAACAAAAGCATTAACAAGTAAATAAATTTACAGCAGACAGTTTTAAGACAAAAATCTATATACAAAGTAACCTGGATGTCAGCAAAAAGCGGTAAAGAAACATTTTTTTTCTTGACAACAAATTTTATTTGCACAACCACCAGTGATATTTACAAATACATGGAAAGGAAGGAAATGGGTTAAATCAAAACCTACCATTTGAATCTTGTACTTCAGAAATTCACACTCATGTCTCTCTAGCACTTTTTTCCTGGAACGCATACAACATCATAATGACCAAAACCATCATACAGAATTTGGATTGGATCTTTTTTCACATATTGTTGGCCATATTCAACAATTGCTATTAAACCAATAGCATTTCCATCCTTCATGTAAACCGTAATTGGCATCCTGTGAACAGAATATGATGGTTAGTTCTCTAGTACTCCGTAAGACCACGGCTGAAAACAATTTATACTTCTATGCTACGTGATACCTGATAGCTATGTTTTCATTCCACAAATATAAGGGTTTACATTTTAGCTATCTGGTTTCAAAAAACCAACTACCCTAAAAAATACAATTCATCATTTTTATGGCGATATTATTGCAATTTAGGTCTCAAAATGATTTGATGTGATCATATATCACCTTTATTTTCTGTTCACAAAGACTTCTTAACATTACAGTACAATACATTTTTTTTCTTTTCATTATATACCTTTCCTTTTCTTTTCATTATATGATTTGCTGTTGTATCCAACTCTCTTATACCTGACCAATATAAAATTTAAGTTGGCAAGCATAAATATAACATTTTGAAGTCATTACAAACAATAATAGTTGTGAACTGTGACATCTTTAATCAAAGTAACTAAATACATAACAGACCCTACTACTTACTGAAGAACATGTGAAGCCATGAGTAATTCTGGTTCACCACCCCACACATGTTGTTGCCTAATATGGGACACATATGTGTTGAAATCTCCCTCAATAAACCTGCAAATTGGTATTACCATCAAAACAAAGTAATCGAAAATATATTGATGATAACAATTTACAACAATATTAAAAATGATGAGAAAGGGTATCAAATCAACTAACCATTCAGATTCTTCCTTTCTCTTAACAAATTCATCAGCTACCTAAAAATGATGAAATTATATTTGAGCTTTAGAAAAGCAACAACACAAATAATTGAAGTATGACTATCCACAAGAAGAGAGCTATACCATTGCCCTCAATTCGTCAGCTAGCTTTCTCCGTGTGGAATAGGCCGCCCCGCGCCGTCGCCTACGCCCACCGCCGCCGCGCCGCCGTTGTCGCCGCACGCCGCCGTCGGGAGGAGACGAGAGGAGAGAGGAGTGAGGAGAGGAGAGGCCGCGCGGAGAGAGAGGAGTGAGGAGAAAAAGAGATAGTGAGGAGAGGAGAGAAAGAGGGGAAAATTTAAAGTGGGTAAGAGGGAAAAGATGGAGTGGGTATTTTTGCATGCGGCTCTCTTAATAGGTCCGCACGCGAAAATAGGCTCATTTTCGCGTGCGGTCCATCTAAGAGGACTTTTCCGTGCGGTCCTCTTAGATGGACCGTTTTCCCAGACGCTACAAGTTATGGTCCGTCTGCAATCTAAATGGGTCCCTGTAGACTGTAGAGGAAAATCGTTTTTAGTAGTGAAACCATCTGAGCATTAGCGGGCTAGAAAATTTGACGGCGAGCTACAACAAGGAGAGAGGAGCATAGGAATAGAGGTGGGGATCAGAGTAGGAGAAAAGGTCATGCATGTACATATGCTGGTGAGGGTGTGGCAAAATGCCACATTGGATTGGTTTTAGTTTTTGGTGGTCTTTTTTAGCTCTCTTCTTGATGATGATAGTGGATGGGTGTACGATAATACAGGAATGCAAAATAGTGTGATGAAAAGTTAGGCTTGGATTTGCAAGGATTGTTGGAGGTTGTACGCAATCAAATGGTCTAGTTAAAAGGGTGCCCCATATGCTTCTCTTATTATTATTTTTTGCTCTTTTTCGTTTTCGGTTTATATTGGCAAGTGTTTGAGAATCCAAAAAATATAAAAGAAAGAAAGCAAACTATAACATGTGATGAAATTGACATGGTGAAATGTTATTTTATTTGATGAAGACATTTTCACAAGACACAAATTGATGTTGATGAGTGGGTTAATGACAGCCTCACATGCCATGATCCCCTCATCAGGTAAGCTAACTAGCTAGGCCGGGGCACACACATCACAGATTAATTTTTGAAACCGAATACATCACCGATTAATCACAATACTACAGCAACATTTTTCTGAAGAATTAACTGTTCGTTATGTACACTGAACCGTACACCCAGTTCAGTCTAAACTCCTTAATTTGCTCGACACATCGAATCATATACAGATCAATAATACCAGCAGAAAGAACGAAATAACAAACATTACCTTTATCCAATTCTGAAAAGGGACAGATTGCCTATTGGTCACCTTCATCGGCTCGACTCCATTGAAGACAACCCAGACACCGTTGCCGTTGGGTGCTCGTCCTGGACGGAGGCGGGGTTTCCCGGCACCGTCGTCGTCACCATCCTGATCATCAGTGCTGTGGAAGAAGCACAGTTAGGGACCCGATCGCTTTTTTATCTTTTTTTTAAGCCCTATGTGTATCCCGTCCAAGTTTCAAGGATATCTTTGCAAAACTACCTGTATTGCTGTTGACTCTCCGCTAAGGATAACTCATGTGATATGTATCTAGTTGCCGAGCCGGCCAAGATAGGCCAACCAAATTTACCTAAGATTGAGTAATATGTACAAATATACAAAGTTTTGACTTCAACCAAAAACTGTCGAAGTAAATAAAAGTTGTCATAGGAGCAACCTTCCAAATAGATTACACTGAGAGATTACTCCTATATTTCTGAAAGCCCCAGCTTCGTCCTTCCAAATCGCCACTTCCTTTTTAATTGAACCAAACATGAAACCTGTCGAGCGCCGCCGATTCTAAAACACGCGCACATTTCTTTCCTTCCAAACCATCCAACCAACGAGCAACATAAGGCTGTCAATGGTGTCCCTGTAGCTGTTCCGAAAATTTTGCCGCATCGCTAATCACCATTCTCCCAGGTCCAAGCCTGACTTAGATGGTAGCAAGAAGCCAACCCCAATCCAGCCATTGACACAAAGAGGTGTTTACAATCTTCATCACCCACCAAGCAAAGTTGGCAAAGCTGCTGGTGCGGCTAGTCACGCTTACTTAGATTATCTACCGTGAGGCAATGCCCTTTTTGGGCCAACCACATAAAGAATGAAAAAAAGTACATGAGTTCTAGTTCTCTAGTAATCTACAAGTAGGAGTACATGAGTTCTAAAAATGAAAAAAAAAGTGAGGACCTTGTTTTGCAAGCTCGTCAGTGAGACAGCCCGGCGTTTCAAGGACAATGGAACGGTCCCGAGCAACAGGGAAGATCCCGAGCCGTACCGTTCAAAAGCGAAGTAAACCCGTGGAATTACTCGCTGTTTTTAGCGTCCAGGACATCACTGGGCCAATTCAAATGAAACTCCCCACATCAACAGTTTGAATTACTCGTATCTATACACACGTTAGGATATTAGCCTTAATAATGTGTCCAGCCAAATATCCAAAAGACGTACAATCGTGCAGATGTCCAAATGATGTGTACAATCCTGCAACCACATCCTTCAGGCCTGGAGTGAGATCAGAGAACGCGTTGGCCGGCATGAGTTCATCAGCAGGTTTACTGTGCGTCCGCCTCACGGATGATCATACCAGTGACATATCTGGAACCAAAGCAGTGAGAGTACATGAGATATAAATAAAAAATATTACAGGTTCTTTTGACCCAAAATAACCATACAGGTCAACAGGATAAACAATACACTTGCCTAAATGAAGAAAAAGCATTACCCAAGATGTGTCCGCCATCGTTTGAGTTAACTAGAAATGTAAAGAAAAATTATCAAATCCACCCAACGAACCTCTAAAAAAAGCACGGAAATCTAGTTCTTAATGGATTTAAAGCAATCAGTGGGATATCGTATATAGTTGAAACTAGCCGCTACAAGCTAATAGATTTAACTGTTATTGCACATACTAGGGACTCCTTAATGGTGTGGAACAAAGTCACTAAGATGATAAGCAACTGATAAAAAAAAAAATCATGATTACACCCAAGCAGCACGTGCTAAACAGGAAATTTAATCTGCCATACATGTGCAATATCAAATAGCTTCTTTCAATAAAGACATGCATTACATTACATGACCAAAGTAAAAAGGTGCATTCTCCCTGTTATAAGTTTCTTGAAATATGCCCCAAAAATACATTTTCATTTATTCTACATCAATAACGATTGTGTTGACCTCTGGTTAAGCAAATGACAGAAATGAGAAACAAACAAAATGACTCCAAACCAGGGTTTGTGTGTGGTTCACAATAAGCACATACGATTTTAGAACCAAATCTTCCAATTCAGTAGACAAAAATACCGATAGAAGATTATCAAAGTAATCTATGTGTACGTAACTAGTTAGTAGTTGCATACTAATCAACTTCACTTGGTCCTTAAAACCACCACAAACAAAGATACGACCTAACTTAGCACTGGACATATCTGTCCCTTGTCTAAATATAAGAGAGAAACACCTAATAAAGCAGCCTCTATCCCACTACACAGCAAACAAAAGCATTAACAAGTAAATAAATTTACAGCAGACAGTTTTAAGACAAAAATCTATATACAAAGTAACCTGGATGTCAGCAAAAAGAGGTAAAGATACATTTTTTTCTTGACAACAAATTTTATTTGCACAACCACCAGTGATATTTACAAATACATGGAAAGGAAGGAAATGGGTTAAATCAAAACCTACCATTTGAATCTTGTACTTCAGAAATTCACAGTCATGTCTCTCTAGCACCTTTTTCCTGGAAGACATACAACATCATAATGACCAAAACCATCATACAGAATTTGGATTGGATCTTTTTTCGCATATTGTTGGCCATATTCAACAATTGCTATTAAACCAATAGCATTTCCATCCTTCATGTAAACCGTAATTGGCATCCTGTGAACAGAATATGATGGTTAGTTCTCTAGTACTCCGTAAGACCACGGCTGAAAACAATTTATACTTCTATGCTACGTGATACCTGATAGCTATGTTTTCATTCCACGAATACAAGGGTTTACATTTTAGCTATCTGATTTCAAAAAACCAACTACCCTAAAAAAATACAATTCATCATTTCTATGGCGATATTATTGCAGTTTAGGTCTCAAAATGATTTGATGTGATCATATATCACCTTTATTTTCTGTTCACAAAGACTTCTTAACATTACAGTACAATACATTTTTTTTTCTTTTGATTATATACCTTTTTTTTCTTTTCATTATATGATTTGCTGTTGTATGTAACTCTCTTATACCTGACCAATATAAAATTTAAGTTGGCAAGCATAAATATAACATTTTGAAGTCATTACAAACAATAATAGTTGTGAACTGTGACATCTTTAATCAAAGTAACTAAATACATAACAGACCCTACTACTTACTGAAGAACATGTGAAGCCATGAGTAATTCTGGTTCACCACCCCACACATGTTGTTGCCTAATATGGGACACATATGTGTTGAAATCTCCCTCAATAAACCTGCAAATTGGTATTACCATCAAAACAAAGTAATCGAAAATATATTGATGATAACAATTTACAACAATATTAAAAATGATGAGAAAGGGTATCAAATCAACTAACCATTCAGATTCTTCCTTTCTCTTAACAAATTCATCAGCTACCTAAAAATGATGAAATTATATTTGAGCTTTAGAAAAGCAACAACACAAATAATTGAAGTATGACTATCCACAAGAAGAGAGCTATACCATTGCCCTCAATTCGTCAGCTAGCTTTCTCTCGTGATCTTCATTAGGAGTGGGTTCTCCTGCCCTAATACATGCCCCATGAATCACAGAGCGGAATAAACACCTTCCATCTCGAGAAATCCCTAGGGGTTTTGTAAACAAATTACATGTTATCAGCTACTAACATTACCAAGTTCCAAATTAACCCAAAAAGCAAAACCGCTAAACCTAAAAAATGAATACTCACCAGTTACTGAGTAATCCGTATAGACTTCTTTGCCATGAGGTGAACTAGTAGATACTGCTGAACCGCTGACGATTATCTCAACAGGAACCTCAGAAGGTGGTGCCAACAATATCTCCTCACTTTCTGTTCTGTGTGAAATGAATTTATCTGGCAATTGAAGAGACATCAATTCATCTTCTGTGAGGAGTGCACTTGCATAAGTGTTTCTGATATCTGTCTCAGTCGACTGCACAGCATCATGTTCTTCTAGTCTTTGAAATGTGCTTGCCTTGATGATGGTGTTAGTTTGGCTTGATTGTTGTTCTTGCTTAGCCAAAACAGTACAATTGCCAAAACAGTGCAATTGCTCCACTTCAATGCACGTGGGAAGATTTTGAATTGACTTCTTATTCTCAACCTCAAGCTTTCTCTTTGCATCACTACCAATGTGATCTTCTGGTTCTTGATCTACTGAAACACAGTCTATCTGAGCCTGTTGTGATTGATCTGGATGCTCAGCCAGTGGAGGGTGATGAACCACCAGTCGGTTGGCACAATCTGAAGTAGGACGGCATGTTTTGTAGAAGTCCAATCCAAGCTTGTCTCGAAGGTAAGAAATCAGCTCATCAATAGTTTTATCCTGGTCCTGTTGAATTGATAAGTGAATTGATAAGGCAAAGACTAGCTACCTAATAATTTACAAAGGAACCAATTGATTTACATTTTCAGTCAAACTCCACTTCAAGAAACATTCTGGAGCAGCTGGAGCTCCTCCAAGTTGGCCTCCAGAAAGCCCCTTGTTTTTTGTCATTTGGAGACCTCTCCCACGCACTGCACCTCCTGGCATGGGCCGTGGCTCTCGAGGCAGTGGAATGTCCTCCTCCCCATCACCAAGATCAATTGGACTCCATACCAAAATCTCTCGGTGGGGGTGGCAGTGCTTCATGCTTAAACATGCCATAGCAATAACCGTCCACATGAAGGTAGTACGAAACTTCCAGAAGATCATTCAAAGTTTGCATCTCTTTAATTCCACAGTTGTGGGGATTGTATTTCTCATTGTCCAGAGCTAGCATAACTTGTTGACTGATGGAACTCCAATTTATAATCAGGTCCTTCACCCACTCAAAACGATCACCTAGTCGTGATTCAATTGCATTCTCCATGGCATGACAAATCTTTTGATGTACCATTTTGAACTTGGATTCCAAAATCATAACTATCATAACACCCACCGAACTCCTGAACCCAACGGGGTCTCTTCTGTTGGTAGCCTCATAGGAGGAAAGATGGTGGAAGCATTTTCTGAAGAAGTGAAGGTTTAGCCTTGTATTCTCCGTGCCCTCGGGGGATATTTCCCCATGACTTCCCTTGAACTGAAGCTTTTTGCACTGGGAAGAATTCATATAACTTCCAACATAGTCACTGCATTCGAATTCATAGATTCCCTTTCCATTAAAAAACCCAACGAGCCAGCCAGTCCTAGCATCAATAACCAACACAACATATCTGCCTTGATATCTCAGGACATAATAAAAAGTTCCTTTGATTGGTGTTGTGTAGAGCATCCTTCTCCCGTATCTTATCCTGAACCAGGAATTACACAGCAACCAAAATCTATAGTGCGCTTGACAAAGCCTAAAGTTCTCCACAAATTCTTCCTCATTGCCTTCAAGATAAAGCGTAACAGTATTCTGCCAAAGGGTGAAAGAAAAATGGGAGATCAGTTCAGTTACAAATTGCAGAATATAGATTATACAGAATGAAATAAAAAGAATGGTATTCTGCCAAAGGATGAAAAAAAAGGGGAGATTGCACAAGGAAGCATGACTCAACACAATGGTTCATGGCTAGGAGCATGATGTTGCAATACAAATGAGTAGTAACCTGAGTAGGGGAAGAAAACACATGGTTTGATAATGCCCATTAGAAAACATTAAGCTTTGCTAGGAGTCCTTTCAAAACAGGAAAAGCTCATTTTACAATCTTGTTTTTTTTAAAAAAATATCAAACTATTCTGATAAAAGTTGAAATAAATGAACCGTTCTGATAGTTCAAGATTGAATTGAATTCATAGTTCCATGGAAGTTCAGAGAATGACACACAAAAAAACAATATTAAACTATCTGCACCATTTAAACCAACACTAATCAAACAAAGCATCTCCCAGTCTGCCACACTGCTAAGAACAAAGGTAGGAATAGGGAATAATCAGATCGCAGCAAAAGCGAAAAGAATATTCAAAGGGTATGATTTTGGTCTCCATAGGGCACAGACGGGGTTAGTCTCATACTTTACCAACATACTTAAAGCTTATAAAAGTTTTGGCACAATTTTGTATGTAGTGATGACTCCAAGCATATCCGTCGCTTCTGCAACTTCAAGGTTACCGCTCATTTAGGTACTATTGAACGAATCCACCATGATTTCGCAACTATAGATACGGTGCTTCAGTGGTCGAATTTGATGGAGTAATTCACTAGACTAGTGGTGCTTTTGTGTCCCCTCTGTTCGTTTCATCAATTCGGCATGTCATTTAATTCTCGGAATATTATCTCTAAAGGACTCATGACGAATTTTATCTTCAGCCTGACGAGTACTATCTCCGTACTATACAATTGGTCGACTCACAAAATATTATTTTAGTTAATTCCCTGGGATTAGCCTGTTGCTGCCTTTTTATTTGATATGATGATTGGGAAACCGTATCCGATTCTGTTTCTCGGTTTTACAGGACTCGCTTTTATTTTCAATTCCTTTGATGATTGGATTACCACGTCAGTATACTTGGACCAAAGGCAACCTGCCACATCGGCAAAACCGCTTTCAAAATCACTGGATAAGTCAATTTGCATCAGTTTTTAAAGCTGGGAGACGTTATATCTGGTTCTGTGGTTGAAGCCTGAGGGATGTGATTGACCGAGGGAAGACATAAGGGATGCAAATAGATTTATTCATATCCACTTCCTGTCTGTATCAGGGCCGAATCAACAGCCGACGCTTCTTGGCGTCGTACTTTCGGTCCATATACTAGAAAATAACACGCGGCGTTGCCATGTGCAACACTCGATGGGCCACGCTATTTGACCCTATTGAGACATAATGATCAGTGCACTGCAAGTTATAGCAAAATACTATATTGCACAATCATGATTATTGTAGCAGAGTAAAAAACGTGAATATTAGGAAATTGCCTAATACCAAATAAATAGAAGGGGTGAGGCTTCGAACCCAGATCAGCTAGCCCACCACTTTGTGGAGTTAGCCGAAAGACCCCTAGACGTTTCTTATTGTAGCAGAGTACTAAATTTAAAAGATTAATTTATGAAACTACAGAACAAAACACTGTGGCTATTTATATACAAAGATTACTTAACATAAGAACTGGAAGTTTGTAACACTCATTTGAAGAGTATGGGTTGGTTTGGTTTGAGGCCTAAATAGGCCTTACGCTATATCACTTCACAAACATGCAAGTTAAAACTTAATTTCTACAAGTTACAAAAAAATTAAACTACAACTAGTTAGGTATATTTATTGTTAAATTTATTTTTATTCCATTGCAACATGTAGAAGTTAAATTTTATCAAGCATGTTCGTGGATTAATCTACGACATATTTATCTCTTATTGATTTTTTTCAACTTTTTCATAATCACTAGAAAAAATGTCCATGTGTTGCAACAAGTGAAGTATATTTTAATCTTATTATTGTTATATGATTTAGTTAAGATGAAATTCACCGTGGGAGTTCGCTTGGATATATATATATTTAGAAAATCATGAGCTACAATTAGGAGTCCGATCATCTCAAGTTAGCATACGAGTTTTTTTAAATATTTTTTATATGATTCCTTATATATTAAAAACCGATCTTAAAAACCGACTCAAATATGGATATGTATTTTCAAAAGCAAACAAACTTAAAAACCGACTCATACACGGATGGCGTACCAAAATAACGGTAAAAACATCTTCAATTTTTATAATAGTAGAGAAGAGATATAGATTTGAGTGACATGCAAACAGTGTGGGAACGTCCCCTCTCGCTTGATCACCTATCTGTTGATTTTTGGAGATTGTTTTTTGACACAAACTTTTGGAGTTGTTTCTGGATTTTTTTTGAAGAGTCCTAATCTGGTTTAACTCGTGAGAAGCCACGATACAGGAAGTCCGATCCGCTCGCGAGGCTTGTGCACCTACCGCCGCCGTGTATATTCTTTTTTTGGTCAACCGAGTCCGATTTTGAGCCATATCAACACCGCGCATCCATCCCTTTTCTCGTTTTCAACGAGGAGTCTTTCCTTTGCTCGTGTTTATGGTGCGCACTGGAACCGGAATTTGGAATCCGTGGAGCGTGGGCCGTGGTCCCGTGGCGCAGTCGCCACGGTAAAACCGGGAACGGAATCGGATACGGTTTCCCAATCAGATCAAATAAAAGGCAGCAACTGGCTAATCCCAGGGATTATTAGTTAGTTGATCGACAGATCCATCCATGGAGAGCGGAGGTGACGCCGGCGATCGGCGGTGGCCGGAGTCGCAGGGGAACGAAGAGAAGTCACAGGTTCCTAGCTCCCTCGATCCAAACAACACGGAGGATGATGAACACCAGGAGGAGAACAACTCGGAGGATGAGGAAGAAGAGCAAGAGGAATTCTTGTACGATATCGATGACGACCACTATGTGCCGGAAACCTACGGCTTCATGGGCTGCAAGCACAGCGACGGATCCATCTACAGGCCCGACAGATGACGGGCACGCTGACACTTGGGTCCCACGCTGATTCAGCCGCCACGTAGACCAAAACCGGGGTCAAAACCACCGAAGGACCTTGCGTGACCGGTTTTGTATAGTTAAGAGACCTCCGCATATCTGATTTTGTGGTTCGAGGACGTTTTTTTATCGGACCTTCGGTGCACTTTTTCCAATTATATTTGATCAGAGAGGAGGCAAAGCCTGCTGTGGAGAGAGAGACGTAAACAGACTTCGCTGGATTTGGTCCACAAAGGAGGGAGTATTTTAGTTACTTTTCCATTTAAATTAATCATTGAGATCTTTGAATTTTCAAAAACACTTTCAATGCTCAAATAATTCCAACAAAAATCATGAAAATAGTTGGTCACTCAAAGTATTAAACAAAATATTTATCTAGATCATTTAGTGATTACTAATTGCTTAAAAATTACTAAAATATGCTTTGTATTGTTAAAATTAATAATTGGAAAATTCGGGAGTGTATAATTAATCATGGAGAATTTAGTAATGATTAAATCCAGCCATGTTTTTAATTAGTAATTTTTATTTCTCACATTAAACTTCACTTATAAATTAATGAAATTTAATATAAATTCTAGAAATAATTTACAAATCCCTGAAACAAAAATCAGGGTGTGACGGAACACAAATCCTCGAAAAAGAGCACAACAACAAGCGGAACATATGAGTCGCATCCAAGACACACACCTGAAATCATGAAAAAAAAACACTCACCGTCTTCAGTGCCACCGATCGGTTGCGCTCTCCTCACTCCACCTTCGAGATGGACGGCGGCTTTCGTCCCTCTACTGCTCCAGATGGCCAGATCCGCCAGCGAGAAGGCCATGGACAAATACCCAAGTAAATTAATTTAACACCTGCCTACTTAAAAAAATACCCAAAGTATTCTGAGAAATTTGTATTTTATTTTGTTGCATAATGCTATTTTTTCTCATATTTTCTAGTCAATAAAAAAATTAAATAACATGTGGGGCCCACATGTAAGCGCACTTCCACCTATCCACTCTCTTTCCCATCTCTCCACCACTCCCCTCCCAAAAAAAAAGGAGGAGACAAACAGGCCGAAAGGAGGAGACAAATTATATTGGAAAAAGTGCACCGAAGGTCCCTCAACTTGTTATCGGGATAAAAACTTCCTCGAACCACAAAACCAGATACGCCGGGTCGTTTAACTATACAAAACCGGTCACCCGAGGTCCTTCGGTGGTTTTGACTCCGGTTTTGGTCTATGTGGCAGCTGAGCCGGTGTGGGTCCCACGTGGGCCCCACATGCCTCCTCCCCCGTCGTGCTCGCGGAGGATCTGATCGAGGAACCGGTGGGTCATATGCGCCCAGCCATTTCATCCTCCACCGACATCCCCGCACGGCGAGCCACCCAGCCATGGCCTCGTCCAGCCACCGCCAATCCGCCATGACGCGCGCGAGGTGGGAGGGCGAGAGCATAGGGGGGAGAAGGGAGGTGGCGGCTCTAACCCTAATCAACTAAGCGAAGGCGCGCGTGCGGTGGCGGCGTGGCCGCGCATTTGGGCGAGGCGGCGGCGGTAGCGGCGGCTTGGTGGTGGTGGGGACTGGGGAGAGCAATCGGACGCAGCAGGGGCGGCCAAGCCCATTTGCTTCCCGTGTGTATGTGCGCAGGAATAAGTTCACATTGGATCCCTCTATTTTCGTCCCTTGGTTGCAAAAGCGGATACGATGGGTCCCCCAACTTATGAAACCAATGCAAACAAGAACCCTCGATAGTATTATCTTCGGTTTTAGCTGACGTGCCATCTTTGATTAGATCTTCATCCCACGTGTTATTAACGTGGTGTTTACTTGGCAATTCCATCCGCAAAAAAAATAAAACCAGCAAATTGAAATAAAAAATTAAAACAAAATATGTGGGACCCACATGTCAGTCAAGAAGTAAAAAAATGGGACCTACTTCTTTAACCTCACCCGGGCTTTCTTGAGAAAAGGGTAGAGGAGATTGAGGGGAACCCATTTTCGCATCCAATTTGGAAAGGGGAGCAAAGGGTAGGCGGGATTGGAAGGAGAAGCAGCGCTGGCTTCGCACGTGCATGGGGGTGACAGAACACAAATCCTCGAAAAAGAGCACAACAACAAGCGGAACATATGAGTCGCATCCAAGACACACACCTGAAATCATGAAAAAAAACACCCGCCATCTTCAGTGCCACCGATCGGTTGCGCTCTCCTCACTCCACCTTCGAGATGGACGGCGGCTCTCGTCCCTCTACTGCTCCAGATAGCCGGATCCACTAGCGAGAAGACCATGGACAAATACCCAAGTAAATTAATTTAAACACCTACCTACTTAAAAAATACCCAAAGTATTCTGACAAATTTGTATTTTATTTTATTACATGATGTTAATTTTTCTCAACTTTTCCTTAATCTTATCGTATTTTCTAGTCAATAAAAAATTAAATAACATGTGGGGCCCACATGTAAGCACACTTCCACCTATCCACTCTCTTTCCCATGCATCTCTCCACCACTCCCCTCCCTTCCCTATCCCTTCTCTTTCCCATCTCTCTCTCCCCTCCCTTCCCTAGGAGCTCGGCGGTGGGGAGAGCACCAGCGGCTGGCAAGCCCGTCCATAGGAGGCGACAATGATAGTGGGAGGTTGGCGAAGGGTGAGAGGAAGTTTAAGCCGATGGACGAGGAATTGATGATCCACTTCCTTCAGCTGCGGTTGCGCTGGTTTGCTCCACGCGCGGCGGGCCCCGTGATGGAAGGTCTCGCTGATGTAGCCAGACAACAGGCGGCTCGACTTCGTCAAGGAGGGTGGTGACATCCGCTTCAGTTGTGACACGTTGTGCGCACTGCTACTTTCCTTACTATGAGGGCACGGGGCATGTGCTATATCACTTCACAAACATGCAAGTTAAAACTTAATTTCTACAAGTTACCTCATTTTACAATCTTGTTTTTTTTAAAAAAATATCAAACTATTCTGATAAAAGTTGAAATAAATGAACCGTTCTGATAGTTCAAGATTGAATTGAATTCATAGTTCCATGGAAGTTCAGAGAATGACACACAAAAAAACAATATTAAACTATCTGCACCATTTAAACCAACACTAATCAAACAAAGCATCTCCCAGTCTGCCACACTGCTAAGAACAAAGGTAGGAATAGGGAATAATCAGATCGCAGCAAAAGCGAAAAGAATATTCAAAGGGTATGATTTTGGTCTCCATAGGGCACAGACGGGGTTAGTCTCATACTTTACCAACATACTTAAAGCTTATAAAAGTTTTGGCACAATTTTGTATGTAGAGCAGACCATAAATCTTGAGAGGGATTGAGTCAAAAGAAAACATGGTACACCTTGTGGAAAACCTTCGTTACATAGGCCCAAGAAAACGATAGCATAATAGGTCTGCATTGATTTAACTTTAAGCTTGAACTATTTATGATACCAGATAAACTTCTAAACTATAAGATGTGCACAAAAGTGTTTTCTGTATACCATTTGATACTGAAATTTTCAAATGAATCTAGCCAAATGTGCGGGCCACTATGCTAGTTACAGATTATAGAAGGAATAAAAAAATGTAATCGACGATCATACCCTAGGTAGGAGAGCTGAAGTTTTAGGTCGGAGAGCTGAAGTTTTCTTTTTGCTGCTCTTGCTCATGATCAACACTTAAATGCTTCCTCCAGGAGCACCGATTATCCTGTGCAACGACAGGAGAGGCAGAGCGAAATCAGTAACTGTAAATCGAGTTTTTTATTAGGAAGGAGGGAGCGGGGAAGCATGTTCTCCAAGAATCAATAGAAAAACCAAAATAGACCCTAACAATCAAAATAATTCGTGTTTTTTAATTTGGAACCAATAGATTAAGTCCTCAAATCAGCTCAGCTGTGGGATTATCCTCATTGCGAACAACGACCCTAAGCAGAATGGGGGAATCAATACTGCAGATTAAAACATTCCAAGAATCAATCAAGAAACCATAATATACCAAAGAATCAAAATTAATCATCTATCAGGACGTTTCGGTGCTTCAACTTCAGCGGCGCGATAATCCCTTCAACAATGAGACAATCAGGCCGCGCAGAACGTGGGGAAGCATTTAGCAATAATGCAGAAAGGAGAAGACCGACCAAGAACTGATTAGACCCAAACAATTAAATGGAACTGAGTCTCTTTTTTTTTTAATCAGAAACCAACCAGACCCAGCGGCGGAAAATCTTCTCTGATAGGCGGAGAAGAAATGCCGGGAAGGCTGAACCGATGCTGCTCGACACCAAGAAATTGAAGATCAGGCAGAAAAGAAAACCCCAAGAATTGAAGCAATGATGCAAGAAAACGAATTCGATCCAAAGAATCAAACTAAACCTGGGTTTTTATCAGAAACCAACCAGTTGCCTTGCTGGTGCTCCCTCCCGGCTCCAGCCGCAGCTTCCTCTAGTAGGCGAAGCAATATTCAGGAAGGGATACTGCAGAAAAGAAAAGAAGACCAAAAAAATTGAGGAAAAGATCCAAGAAAGCAAATTGGAACTAAAGAATCAAAGAAATCTTGGAGCCAGAGTTTCCGATCAAGAACTAACCAGTTCGAGTGCTTCTTCTCCGTGCTGAATAATCCTCTCCGGCGACAATATAGCGAGAAGGAGCAGGAAACAGCAACTTGGTGCTAGGATTTCCACAGAAGGATGATAATGGTGGTGGCCTAAATGAATCGACTCAGTTCCACGGCTCGGTGCGACGGTGCCAATGCCGCGGTGAGCGGGAAGCCGGAGGTTGAAGAGAAATGGCCGAGTTGGGCTGACATATCTGCTCGGCCTTTTTGTATTGGTAGCTGGGCTGGGCCGGGCTGGGCTCGCTCAGCCGTCCGATTAACCCGAGTCTCCGCGCAACCACATCGGCGGCGAGGGCAACCGCCGCCGCCATCCGCCGCCGACCCATGGATGTCCAGTTCATCCTCGTCGGCTCCCATCTCCGCCACGCCCAGCGCCACCATCTTCATCGCCAGATGGCAAATCCGCCGCGATAGCCAGATGACAGGACGCCGGGTCGCGCGCGATGACCTGACCCACACGTTCGCCAGCACTCGGGATCTTGAAGCAGCTGTACAGGGATTTGAAGCATGAAAAGATGTTGAAGCAGGTGCAGCTCGGTTTGCAGCACGATGTATCGCAGCATGAGCTGCAGCTTGGACAGGAGCACGAGCAGTTCGGTTTGCAGCAAGAAGGGGTCTTGCAGCAACTGCAGTTAGGTTTACAGCATGAGCAGCAGTCTGGACTACAGCATGACCCAGCGCAGCACGCACTGCAGTTTGGCTTACAGCATGGCTCGTCGCAGCATGAGCTGCAAGAACAATTGAGGCACCTTGGTCTTTTGCACTTGGGTGAGCACTTGCAACAGCAGCAAAGACATGAAATGCAGATACACAATTTTGATCTGCAGGGAAAATATTTTTCACCATGTAAAAGCTCAGTTTGGCAGTAGTACAGATTATTATGCCAAAGTTTCTACATGTAATTTCAGCCGCAAAAAAATCAATGTTAATGTAAAAAAGCACTAGTTTTTCCTTTTTTTAGTTTTAGATAACAAAGATGATTACATCCCTGGACTAGTTTGCTTTTTAAAATGCGTCAATAATATTAATGTGGCATATAGAAAACTACTGCTTGTTTAATGACTTTTAACATACAAAGGGACTAGAGGCACTTTCAGACTTTCAATTCCAATAGTGATGAATGTTTTTTTTCAAGGGAAATAGTGATGAATGTTGAATCCAACAGAAAACATTATAGATATTTGAATGTTCTTGCCCCTCAGAACCTGCGAGCAAACTATATTGGATCAAAACATACCCGATCCACCGAAAAAGACGGCAAGATCTGTGCCTCCTCCTCCTTCTGGAAAAGGGAAAAAAAAAAGGTCACAACTCGTAAATAAACAGCAAACATGCTTAAAATGGGGGAACTGAAAGTTTAGAGGCCATACGTTGGTATTAGTGGGTCATGTTTTGTACCAACAAACTCATTTATCCTGACAAGTAATGTAAGAGGACATTAGCAACCTGCAAAAGGACATAACTTGTAGTAATGAATACAAAGTATAGTCCATTGCTCAGACATTTATATTTGTTTTCACTACAGTCATGTGTCCCTCAATTTGAGCACACATGTTCAAAACATCAAATGCGATATCGGCATATTACATAATTCCACCACAAATATACAATGTTAAGCTAACGTGATAGGTTACTTGTTAAAAATAATCTGCTTTCATTTTTTAAATTGAATAAGAATTTGTGCACATCGCATGGAAAGAATCGGTAAAACAAATATCAGGACTATGAGCTGTAATATGGAACTCAAGCAAAGAGGACATCATACTACTGTTCAATATATTTAGTTCAATATATTTTTTTTCAAATTGTTGGACCAGTGGGCCACAAAATAATAACTGAGGCAGAGTTACAGGCACCACTAGGAACGTTATGATGCAGGTGGGGCTGTTTGATAAGTAGCTGTCAAGACAGCAGTTTTAAGAATTTCTGTAATGGTACAAGTACATATGCATTTCAAACAAGACTTCAATGTTGGTTTCTTTTTTCTTTTTCAACCCAAGGTAATTTTAACATATGGTGATTTGCTAAGTGTGACATACAAGTGCAACAAGATTTTATACACATAACACACTTATACAAGATTTTTCCCTGGGGTAGAAAATGCAACCAAATTTGATAAAACAGAGCATAAGACATTAGATAAGGACAGCAATAAAATTAAGCTGACATTTCATACTTGACATAAGCTCTTCAAATTTCTAAAAACTTAAAAACAAAATATCTGTAATGCATGAAGGGCAGTAGTACATACTCTTTAATGCATCCAGAACGAGAAACGGGCTGAGCTCCTTCAAGGAAGTGAAGCTCATCCTACAAAAGGAGCTTTGTGTTAGACCAATATTGTTCTCTCATGTGCTAGATGCAAACCCATGAATTTCCTCCTTGAGCTAGAAACAAACTCACAGAAGTTTTTCTCCCTGTTGAAGTAAAATAGACTATGCACTTAACATGAGAGAAATGACAAAAGAAATTTTTGATAATTCAGTACTGCAGGCTGAGTGACCATGCACCGCAATGGAAAATAAAAACTAAACTTCTGAATGGAGCTGGATTCTTTCATGTTAAAAGACACAGTTGCAGAAATAAAAAGTAAATAAAGGTTTACTTGTACCAAATCTGCGGTTAAAACTTAAAACCCATTAATCAAAGCCTGGAGTAATTGACCAGTACGAACGGTCCCATAAAGATTCCTGCTTTACTGTGTAAGTGTAACTTTGATGTTGCACAAAAGCGAGATCGGGTACCAAAGCAGGGACTGACCTTGCAAGAAACGATAAAAAGATGTCTAAAGCGCATTTGATTACTACTACAAAGAAGTTCTCTGATATCTGAAGAGCTTCTGAAATCTCTGCTCCTTAAAAGCACAGCACAGTGTCAAGAACAACACATTCTTCCCTCCCTCGTTAAACACAAAATCTAGCAACATCAAAAGCCTCAAACCATGGTGGCAGCCCATAACACCAACACGGCACCACCCATCGTGCAAAGCCCTCATGGCCATGCCGTCTGCACGTCCAGTGTCGACGAAGCAATGGCGGAGACAGACACGTCCACTGCTATGGCTCTCCCTGACAAGGCCACTCAGGTCAGTTGTCCATGCCCACGCTCTTCTTTTCTCCAACGAGGAGCCCAACCAAACGACGACAAAGGTAGTACAGCCATGGCGCCACGCCCAAAGAGGGCCAAGCTTGTCTCGCCAGCCTCGGATTGATGGCGCCGTGATTCACCTCCGCCTAGAAACAGTACTACAAGTACTAGAATAGCACTAGCTACCGCAATTAACAACGCCATTACTGTACACTTCACAGCATCCTACTTGCAGTAGCGGGTAGCTCCGTACTCGGCCGCTTGGGTTTTGAAAAATGCGCGGCGAATCGGATCTCCTTTTTTTTTAAATTAATCGGTAAAGTCAAAGGAAGACGAAGCAAGTAGAGCTCGGGCCCCGAGAATTTCGAGCGAGCGAGTGTGAAAGAGAAACCTATAGAGAATTGATCGAGTACGACCTCAAGATCAAGAAAGGGGAGGAGGAAAAGGATGACTTGCAGCTCATCGACGGGGTGACCAGCTTTAGCGACCTTACACCATTCCACGGGGTGTATAGCCGACGGATCCATGGTATCCATGGCGCCGTAGATATCAGCTTAGCACTTATCCGTGATGGGAAGGAAGGCACTATACAAGTCAGGATTCTGAGGCTAATAAATGGTGGCATACACCTATCCCTCTCTTGCTTAGTCCACCAAATACCCGAGGAAATCAAGCTCTTCGATGGCATCGTTGCTAAGCCATCATATCTCGGTGACTTTGTGGTTGCCACACCCCTACGCACTGTGCTAATTCTGGATTTCAAGATTACGCCGGTGGGTGCGGCGGTGGCTGTCAGCAAAAATGATGACTCCAAGCATATCCGTCGCTTCTGCAACTTCAAGGTTACCGCTCATTTAGGTACTATTGAACGAATCCACCATGATTTCGCAACTATAGATACGGTACTTCAGTGGTCGAATTTGATGGAGTAATTCACTAGACTAGTGGTGCTTTTGTCCCCTCTGTCCGTTTCATCAATTCAGCATGTCATTTAATCCTTGGAATATTATCTCTAAAGGACTCATGACGAATTTTATCTTCATCCTGACGAGTACTATCTCCGTACTATACAATTGGTCGACTCACAAAATATTATTTTAGTTAATCCCTGGGATTAGCCTGTTGCTGCCTTTTTATTTGATATGATGATTGGGAAACCGTATCCGATTCCGTTTCCCGGTTTTACAGGACTCGCTTTTATTTTCAATTCCTTTGATGATTAGATTACCACGTCAGTATACTTGGACCAAAGGCAACCTGCCACATCGGCAAAACCACTTTCAAAATCACTGGATAAGTCAATTTGCATCAGTTTTTGAAGTTGGGAGACATTATATCTGGTTCTGCGGTTGAAGCCTGAGGGATGTGATTGACCGAGGGAAGACATAAGGGATGCAAATAGATTTATTCCTATCCACTTCCTGTCTGTATCAGGGCCGAATCAACAGCCGGCGCTTCTTGGCGTCGTACTTTCGGTCCATATACTAGAAAAGGAAAAAGTACACCGAAGGTCCCTCAATTTGTCATCGAGTTACAAAATCATCCCCAACTATAAAACCAGATATCCAACGTCCCTTAACTAACGAAAACCGGTCACATTTGGTCCTTCGGTGGTTTTGTCTTCGGTTTTGTACGTATGGTTTTGTCTTCGGTTTTGTCCTACGTAGCGGCTGAGTGAGCATGGGACCCATATAGGACCCACATGTCAGGCTGCCACATCAGCCAATTCTCTCTCTCTTTTCCCTCTTCTCTCCCTTCCTCATCTCTCTCCCTTCTCTCACTCAGCCGGCTGGAGGAGGAGGGTGTCGGCGGCCGGACGCGGTGACGGTGATGGCGGAGACGGGCGACGCGGCGGCGGTGGGGGGAGGAGCTGCGTGCGGGCGGTGAGAAGGGGCGGCTCGCGGGCTCCCCCAAATTTTGGCACGTTTTGCATGACTAATTTTGGTAAGGTAAAGTTGTGTTTGGATTGAAGCCAAAATAGCCTAAGTTCGCTATTGAAATGGCCTATTTTCTTAGGCATGCCAAAATTTGGCTTCAAACCAAATAGACACTAAACACTATTGAAATTGCCAAATATTGGTAAGTCTAATTTAGACCTTAAACCAAACCAGCCTTATGTGACATATTATAGACATTTGATCTAGAGCTTAAATAATGGAAGATTTTAATAAAGCTCCATGTCAATTTTGCATTAGAGTAATTGGCGAGTAAATGAGTCCAAGTTCTTGTCAGTGCTAGATACACCAAAAGTAAATTGGCTTGTAGATGAGAAGATAACAAGTGTCCATCTTGGACTCTAAATAGTAAAAGTAGGCTATCTTGATTGGAGAAGTTATCAAGTAGAACGCTTCTTTTTATCCTTTATTTGAATGAAGCCGTAGTCAGTGTTTTTTTCTTCATCATTTTATATCACTAATACATGTGATTGCAGGTCATTGACCTCGTCCTCGTGGTGCAGGACGTGCTCGCCGCAGAGGTACTGGCCACATCAGGTTCCATATTTACTCCAACGTAAGAAGATTCGTGTCCCTTCCGGAGACATCAGGTGGCTTTGCAGTTTTTCATTTTACTCCAACGTAAAATTGTTTTTTATATTTTAGTCCTTTTTAAGTGTGGGAGTGCTGAACCACGCCATGTCACGTGGCACCGCTAATCGTTCGATAATTTGCATGGATTTCAATATTAGAGATATAGGCCTACCGTCGTTGACGGGCCGAATTTGCCTGGCGGCGTGGTGAAGCAACGGCGGAAATAAAAGCATTGAGCTCGCAAAGCTGGCTTTGCTAAGCCATCATATCTCGGTGACTTTGTGGTTGCTGCACCCCTACGCACTGTGCTAATTCTGGATTTCAAGATTACGCCGGTGGGTGCGGCAGTGGCTGTCAATGACAAAAATGATGACTCCAAGCATATCCGTTGCTTCTGCAACTTTAAGGTTATCGCTCATTTAGGTACTATTGAACGAATCCACCATGATTTCGCAACTATAGATACGGTGCTTCAATGGTCGAATTTGATGGAGTAATTCACTAGACTAGTGGTGCTTTTTTCCCCTCTGTTTAGTTTATCAATTCGGCATATCATTTAATCCTCGGAATATTATCTCCAAAGGACTCATGACAAATTCAGCCTGACGAGTAATATCTCCATACTATACAATTGGCCGACTCATGACGAGTTGGCCAATTGTACAAAAATATTATTTTGGTTAATACTACTTCTCCGTTTCCTTATAATAAATTTTTTTCTTTAAATTTAGAAAAAAATTAATGACTTATAATATAGAACTATTATAAAAAGGAGGGAGTTTTTTTTAACAAGCACCATACCATTCCATTCCTTTAGGGCCCCTTTGATTCAAAGGATTAGCAAAGGATTTTCATAGGATTCAAATTCCTATGGATTTTTTTCCTACAAGTCCCTTTGATTTATAGGAAAGAAAGGAAACTTTCCATAGGATTGTATTCCTATGCTTCACATTTCATAGGAAAAATAGCAAGAGGTGTGGCCTCTTTGTGAACTTTCGTTTGTTTTTCCTATGACACTATCAAAAGACTCCTATTGTATTTCCTATGTTTGCTAATTCCTGTAGGATTTGAGAAACCTACTACCTCATTTCCTGTGTTTTTCCTATCCCTGTGTTTTTCTTATCCTGTGAATCAAAAGGGCCCTTATTGGTAATTCAATAGGCTCAATTCGAGTAAGATGCACTATGCAAGTTAAATTTGGTGATGAAATTTAGGGTGTGTTTAGTTCATGGCCACACTTTGCCACACCACACTTTTGGGTATCATAGTTTTGTTAGGCATGTGTTTGGTTCACTTGCCATATTTTTTCAATAGCATGTCTCACATGTCATAGACTCAATTTCTTATTTATTTTACCACACTTTTATAGCTACCATAACTTGCCTAACCTTAGTTGTGATAAAGTGTGGCCGTCAACCACACACAGCCTAAGGGCGCGTGACACACCAACCAAACATCGTGGTACTGTTAGCAGTGCAGGATGTAGACCGAGTAGAGAAGAGCAGCCCAGCTGCCCAAGCGATATTTTAGGCCTGGTACTGTTAGCCAAGACTGGATCCAATTCTCGTGGGCCTGATCGTCGTGGGCCACTCGTGGTTGCGGTATTTATGGACTGCCATAGGCCACATCCTACGGGCGGATAACATTGAGCCTCATTAGCAGCCCACAATACTTGCCGAGAAGAAAAAGTACATGTGAGGTCCTCATATTGTCACCAGTGTTCACCTAGACGCTAGATGGACGGTGACACCCGGTCTAGACTCTAGAGTCAAGCCAGTCTAGACGTTTAGAAGATACACCATACATTATACTACCGGTATATTTTTTTACTATATATTACATGTAAATACACTCAACAAGACAACAAGTCAAAAGTTCTATACAATATTTGAGAGCAACAAAACATAGCGTTTATTCAAGAATGAATCTTCAATTAGCTTCAAATTCAAACCTTGCATTATCCTCGAACTCATCCTAACATTTTAAATTGTGTTCCTGAAACAAGTTACTAACTTTGTATTTATACTTGTAGTTGTAGTCTTATCTTGTGGGCAACGTGGCTTTGGCGGCTGTTGGTAAAATGGGAAGGAGATCGCAACGGGTGCGAATGTTTTTGACCGGAAGAAAGAAAGTTCAAAAAGCACCAAAACATGATTTTGGACATATTGGAAGTGTATTGGGTGCGTTCCTGGCAAATAACTCCTTCGTGATTCGCGGACGAACTTTGTCAATTAATGCCAATTTGCCGACAGGGGTGCGATGTTTAATGACCTGAATGAACACAGTTCAAACAGCACCAAAACATGATTTTTGGAACATTTGGAGTGTATCTGGGTGTGTTTTCGTGATGGCAAAATCACTTTCGTGATTCGCGGCGGCGAACTTTTGTTAATTAATGCCAATGTTGGGAATATTTTAGCCCGCCACTGGTGGCGATGTTTTTTGACCGGAATGAAAAAAGTTCAAATAAGCACCAAAACTGATTTTTGGACATATTGGAGTGTATTGGTGCGTTCATGAGGCAAATCACTTCGTGATTCGCGCGGCGAAGTTTTTGGCCAATAAATGCAATATTGGCGACCGGGTGCGATGTTTTCTGACCGGAAACGAAAAAGTTTCCAAAAGCACCAAAACATGATTTTTGGTTTACCATATTGAGTATAATTGGGTGCGTTCGTGGCAAAAACTCACTTCGTGATACACGCGGCGAACTTTTGTCAATTAATGCGAATGTTTGGCATATATTAGCCCGCCGGGTGCGATGTTTTTGACGCGGAATGAAAAGTCAAAAAATGCACCAAATACATGATCTTTTGGACTATTGGAGTGGTATTGGGTGCGTTCGTTGCAAAAACTCACTTCCTGATACACGCGGCCAACTTTTGTCAATTAATGCCAAATATTTGGCAATATAATTAAGCCCGTACTGGTGCGATGTTTTTGACCGGGAATGGAAAAAGTTTTCAAAAAGCATCAAAACATGAATTTTTGGAACATATTGGAGTGTATTGGGTGGCGTTCGTGGCAAAAACTCACTTCGTGATTCGCGCGACGATTTTGTCAATTATGCACAATATTGGGCCGAAACGGTGCCGATGTTTATGACCGGAATTAAAAAAGTTCAAAACCACCAAAACATGATTTTTGACATATTGGAGTGTAATTGGGTGCGTTTCGTGGCAAAATCTCAACTTCGTGATACACCGGCGAACTTTTGTCAATTAAAGCCAGATGTTGGCATATATTAGCCCGCACGGGTGCGATTGTTTTTGAACCGGAATGAAAAAGTCAAAAAGCCACCAAAACATGAATTTTTTGGAACATATTGGAGTGTATTGGGTGCGTTCGGGCAAACTACTTCGTGATTCGCGCGGCGAACTTTGTCAATTAATGGCCAATGTTGGATATATTAGCCCGCACGTGGTGCGATGTTTTGACGAGGAATGAAAAAGTTCAGAAAAGCACCAAAACTGATTTTTTTGGACATATTGGAGTGTATTGGGTGCGTTCGTGGGCAAAACAGATTGGGAGCAAAATCAACAGAGAGTCATGGTGTGGTTATTGGGTCCATGGAACCATCTGTTCGTGAGCAAGTTGAGAATTTGCAAACGTCTGCTGAGGTGTGGAACGAAATCAGCAAGCAGTTCTCTGGAAAGACAAACAAGATGCAAGTAACAAGGATACTCCATGAGATGAGACATCTAAGGCAAGGTCAAAGATCTGTGACTGAGTATGCTGGTGAACTGAAAAGGCTATACAGAAGACCTTGAGTTTTTCCACCCATTCAAGTCTGATGATCCAAAAGGTGGGGCCGCTACTTCGGGAATGGTTCCAGCCAATTCTTGTGCATACCTTTTTAGAAGGGCTTAATGCTGAGTTTGATTTTAGGAGAAAAATGATATACTCCTGCTACAAATTGGCCATCTCTTGAAGAGGCAATCTCTAGTATCCTTGAGGAGGAGACACAGATATCTAATCAGGGGGAGAATTCACAGGCAAATACTGATGCTCGTGCTGCTTTGTCTTCACAAGCACCTCCTAACCTCCTTTAATTACCAGGATGATCAGGCAAATGCTACTAAGTCTGAGTTTAGGAGAAAACCAATACTGTATGTGGACCATTGCAAGAAATCTGGGCACATTAAGAAATATTGCTTTGAATGGTTGGATACCCACCTAGTTGGCAGCAGCGACAATATGCAAAGGCATCATATTGGTGATGCCGAGGGATTAAGAAGATCGAGTACATCTCACTTCATCTGCAAGTGAATTTGCCAGCGGTAGCAGCACAAGCTCTTGAAGAGTTCAAGTCCAAACTCATGGCTTCCTCCATAGATGGTCCTTCTGCCTCAACATATACATATTCACTAAGACACAATAACTCAACAGATAGTCCCTTAAAAGCAATCTAAACTATAGATCTAGTATTATTTAAGGATCTCTCAACTGCAATAACACATCAACTATTAAAATCATTGTAATTTAATTTCCTCGGTTGTTTTAAATGTGGTTTTCGCTGATGTGGCTAGATAAATTGGTCTAGCCAGCTGAGCCAGCTTATGGAGCCCACATGTTAGCGGGTCTATATCAATAGGCTGGGTATAATAGCTCAGCAAGGTCATCGAACTTGTTAGGGATGAATCGGCTCTGGCCCTTGTCGGCTAGAGACTCTTATCTTTATTTTGTTTCTCAATACGTAGGATGAATTTGAACTTGTTTTTTATAGTATTAGATGTCAACATACTTTATATTGCTAATTTCCCATAACTATTTTATTGAATTTAGAAAAAAAAGTACATGAAGGATATTCCCTCATCATATTAGAACCCATTCCCCATCTTATTGGAGTGGTGGAGTTTTCACAGGGACCATACTATATTTGTTTTCCATGAAGAGGTCAATTATAAAGTCACTAACAATGTTTCTCAGCTCAATTAATTAAACCTTCACCCACACTCTTTGACTCTTCTAGGCTTACTCTAAGAGAAAGAGAAAGAGAAAGAAAAGAATCAGAAAAGCTTTGCCACACCTCACACCTTGTGTCCTTGTGCTCCTACAAATAGCTCTGCCATTCAGTTTCCTCTCATCAGCCCAACAGTCGTCTTAAACCATCCAGCTGGAAGACAACATCCTCCTATTCCGGCCTTAATGGAGATAGCACTGTGTGCATCCTTTGTTACCATTCTGCTAACCACCATGCTCTTCCTAAAAGCATCTCGACGAGGTGCCGCCGTCGAAAGTATAACCTCCCGCCGGGCCCCAAGCCATGGCCGATCATCGGCAACCTAAACCTCATCGGTGCGCTCCCACACCGTTCCATCCACGAGCTCTCAAGGCGCTACGGCCCACTCGTATACTCCGGTTCGGGTCCTTCCCCGTCGTCGTCGGCTCGTCCGTCGAGATGGCCAGGTTCTTCCTCAAGACGCGCGACGCGGCGTTCATCGACCGCCCCAGGACGGCCGCCGGCAAGCACACCGCCTACAACTAACCGCGACATCACGTGGTCACCCTGCGACGCGTACTGGCGCCAGGCGCGCAGGGTTGTCCTCACCGAGCTCTTCAGCGCCAGGCGGATCGAGTCGTACGAGCACATCCGCCGCGAGGAGGTTCAGCGCTGCTCCGTGATCTGCACACCGCGTCGTCGTCTGGCGGCCGACGAGCTATCGTGATTAAGGACTACCTGTCCACGGCGAGCCAGAACATGATCACTCGCATGGTGATGGGCAAGAGGTACGTGCAGGGCGAGGTGGTCCATGAGGAGCCGGGATCGGCGCGGACGACGCTGGCGCAGTTCAAGGAGTTGCTCGAAGAGCTCTTCTTTCTCAACGGCGTCTTCAATGTCGGCGACCAGATCCGTGGCTCGAGTGGCTGGACCTGCAGGGCTACGTCAAGAGGATGAAGAAGGTGAGCAAGGCATTAGACCAGCTGCTCGAACACGTCGTGGACGAGCACAGTGAGCGGAGGCAGCGTGAGGGGAACGGGTTTGTGGCAAGAGACATGGTGGACGGTGCTCCTTCGACTCGCCGATGATTCTAGCCTCGAGGTCAAACTTAGTCGGGACAGCATCAAGGCATTTACTCAGGTTAGCGACTGCATAGCGTACAATCGTAGTACTCCCTCGTCCAAAAGTCTCCCATTTTACAAACCAATGAACATAAAAACT
>CM020186.1:10254405-10285228 GCA_009805545.1 Oryza longistaminata | reverse complement strand
AACTAATAAGTACAAAAATAATTTATTGGATTTCCATCAATAATTTAATTTAGCACATAATAACTACAAATGAAACTTAGACTTTTAGAAAAATCAAAGAATGAAATAAGTATTAGATTTTTGGAAGGAGGAAGTACATAACAATCAGGCCTTCTTCGGTTAATGCCGGTGAGGGAGGGATTGGAGGAGATTTATTTCACACCTATTGTAGTGTGGAGTTATTCCCCCTCAATCCCCTCCGATCTTCTTCAATCCTCTCTAAACCGAACAAGGCCTCAAGGGGAATAGACAATTTTGTCCCAAATTTCGTCCACAGGTCAATTTGGTGGTTGATTTTTCATTTTGTCCAAAGGAGTCCTCCAGATTTGCCCAGGAAAGCCAATTAAGCTAATGCCTAACCTTATGCTAAAATCCCAATGAAGTATATTAGGCCCTCCATTTCAAATTACCTATCACGTTCAAGATTTGTTTTAAGTCAAACATTTTGATCACTAAGTTCAATTCCTACAAACTCATGTAGTTTTACATCGTAAGATTTATACTTTTGGTTTCACCATAAGAAATACTTTTATATAATATATAATTCACATGTTGTTAAATTATACAGATTTCTAAATATTAATGGTTAAAGATAGACATGTTTGAGTTAATTAGACTAAATCTAAAATGATAAGTAAGTACTCCCTCCGTTCCATAATATAAGGGATTTTGAGTTTTTGTTTGCATTGTTTGACCACTCGTCGTATTCAAAATTTTTTTTGTGCAAATATAAAAAACAAAAAGTTGTGCTTAAAGTACTTTGGATAATAAAGTAAATCAAAAAAAAATAATTCTAAAAATTTTCGAATAAGACGAGTGGTCAAACAGTGCAAGCAAAAACTCAAAATCCCTTATATTGTGGGATGGATGGAGTATAAAATAGAGGGAATAATGAAAAGGAAAAGTCACTCCAGCAGTCTCATCTATTGGTTCCCATCAGGCCTGCTCAATGCAAGCAGGTGAACAACAGTAGCCAGTAGTTACATCATGTTAGGGGGCCACAGTACACCAGGAATTATCTGGGATGATAATTAAAGCATAAAAACAAAGAAGGGCAAGGTTGGCAACTTTTTTGTTCTCTAATTAAAGCATATTAGATTACTTCCAAATTACTACCTTCGTCCCACATTATAAGGCATGTATTTTTTACACAGTCTTCAATAACATATTTTAACTATTAAATTACTACATGTTATATTCTTCAACTATGAAATTAGCATCACATGAAAGTATTTGAAAATATAAATCTAGTGATATAACATGCATAATATTTAGCATCGGTATAATTAGTGTGATTATTAATAAAAAATTACCGAGTTTGATTTTCCTTTTAAAAAAAAAAGTCCTATAATTTAGGACGGAGGAAGTAAAGAATTTTCCATGAGGCTAAATGCTGGTTCTAGCTTTGCTCACACATATGACAACTTAAAAAGGTGGGACCACTGGACCTTTTTAAAGTATAGACTTATAGGAATCATTTTATGAAATCCCAAAAGCAAAATGATTACGCGGTAAACCTTTTGATAGGCAAAATTAACCAGTTATTCTCCTCCGCAAAAAAAAAAAAGTTATTCTCCCCCAAGAATAAGTCAAGCAAATAACTGGCTTGGAACGTTGGAAGTTCAAAAGTTCATACTAATATGCTGTGCAAATTTAGTATATGAATTGTGAAGTGTAAATGACTGAAACATATGAAAGCTAGAATTTCTTACATGTATGACACCAAAAATTATTGGCTTATATATAGGAGTAAATATCACTATAGGTCGCCGTGCATAATATTTTTGACTTCAGTGCACCCTTTTTTTTCATAGTTGACAAATACTAATCAATTTTTTTGTCAAAAAATATTTATCCAATTTGTCTTCACAACCAATTAATCACATATGTGGACGACTGCAGAAAATGCACGTATTTTATTTAAAGACAAAATATTACAAGAATATAATCAGATTAAGATGTTAAGTCGTTTCTCAGTTCACTAGTCCAAAACGGCTCATGCAGGACCTCATTGCTGGCGGCACGGAGAGCTCATCGGAGACAATCGAGTGGGCCATCTCGGAGCTCCTCAGGAAGCCTGAGGTGTTCGCCAAGGCCACCGAGGAATTGGATCGCATTGTCGGCCGTAGACGTTGGGTCAACGAGAAGGACATCCCTGATCTCCCATATATTGAGGCTATTGTAAAAGAGACCATGCGCCTTCACCCTATCGGACCTTTGCTTGCGCCACGCCTTTCCCGTGAGGATACGTCTGTGGGTGGGTATGACATACCTACGGGCACACGTGTATTCGTTAATGTGTGGGCCATCGCCCATGACCCTACGCTATGGGACGCATAAGAGGAATTCGTGCCAGAGAGATTCTTGGGTAAGAAAATTGACGTGAAGGGGCAAGACTTTGAGCTGTTACCATTTGGGTCTGGTCGACGGATGTGCCCAGGCTACAACCTTGGGCTTAAGGTGATCCAATTGAGCATAGCCAATCTCCTTCATGGCTTCACGTGGAGGCTTCCGAAGGACATGGTCAAAGATGATTTGAGCATGGAGGAGATATTTGGGTTGTCCATGCCACGCAAGTTTCCTCTAGAGGTTGCTGTTGAGCCCAAGCTATCTAGTCACCTCTACAAAGGTGATTGATATATGTCTCTCTGTCATTACTCATGTAGTTGGTACCAAAAAAGTACATATGTATTTCTGAACAAGAATTCTAAGCCCTCAAGAGATGTTCTATTATGTGTATGATACAAACAATCATGAAAGATTCTGAAATATTTGATTATACAGAGTACAATGATATCTACAACTCCAGAAAATTTCTAGTCTAAACTCAATATATATGAAGCGGGAAAAATGAAGGCAATCTAAGTTGCATGTATCATTCCTGCCATGCCAATATAGGTGTGGCCCTTTTTTCTATAGAAACACGGTTCTAACATAGGCGTTCACAATGTACGTGTACTCACCCTTATGAACACACACTCTCTACCCCTATGAGCACCTCCAAAAGTCTGAGTCAACACATCTTGCGATTGACAAAGTCACCAAAGACGTCTCGTTGTCAATGGGTATATCGTCTACCACTGAAAGAATATTTAACTGTAAATGCGAGTACTCATGTCAAGTCCAGGACTTGAACGTAGACGATATAGAGAAGGGTGATGTGCATGGCTTCCCTTCTTTCCTCCATGTCTTTATGCCAGAATGATGAACCTTCCAAGTTTGAATGTTTACAGACTGAACCTACGATACAACCTTGTTGCATATGCAATTAATGCAACTATCATACTCATGCGAATGGCCTATCATTTGGTCCACAAGGTATATCTTTTAGGTTTTCTTCCACATTTAGAGAGGTATATACCTCTCCTATTTCAAAGGTAAAAAAACAAATCAGTTGAAGTAAACAGAAGACAAGTTTATGATTAGCAATGACATGACTTCTCTTGTTGTTAGGAGGTACATCAAGGTATATATATACCACAAAGTGTAAGTCTGGAGGTATATACCTTAAAAACAGATGGAAAGTCAAAAATATACTTACACCATACTCTATTAGTTTTGGTACTTCCTTTCACAAAGAGGTCTATATTAAAAATGAAGAGATATAAGTATGGGAGAAACCCTTTTATTTTTGTTTTTAGGTTGTTGTACCATGATTTTTTTCTTGTTTACCATGTTAGGAGTATTTGGCCTTTTGATGGATTCTATGATAGTGCAAACGGTGTAATGATTATGTACATCCTAGTTAGGGCAGAGATTCTCCCATCCTATATTTCTAGTTGCCATGCTTAACAATATTTCACTAGCATACTTTTGGGCTGGTATATATGAAAATTAAACTGGAAATCAAGATACTACCACTACTGGAGAAACCATCTTTCGTGGATTGGCAAAAAACCACAATAGTCCCGCTTCAACTAAAAACCGGGACTAAAAATCATTGATTTTTAGTCCCGATTTAAAAGTGTAACGAGACTATATGATATTTAGTCCCGGTTGGTGTATCTACCTCCCACGTCCTAACTCGGCCACGATCTTATCTCTCTCGAGACCGAGCGTCTTCATCTTCTCTCGCCTCTCTCTCTCTGTCCTCTCCTCTCTCGCAGCGGGGTGGGCAGCGGGAGATGCGGCTGCAGCCGGGCCCATGCCAGTGGTGGGACAAGAAGCCACGGTAGGGCAGGGTCGGCGGCGCCTCTCTCCGTCCTCTCCTCTCTCGCAGCGGGGTCGGTGGTGGCTGGGCCCATGCCGGTGGCGGGAGAAGAAGTTGCGGCCGGGCTGTGTCGACGGCGGGAGAAGCAGTGTCGGCCGGGCTAGGGAGGAGGCGGCCTCGCCCTCCCTTCCGCCAGATCCGGCGGGAGGGGAGGCGGCGGCGGTGGAGCGACTACAACCAGACCGGAGGAAGATTTTTTTTAGGATTTGTGATGAATTTGTTTTTGAGAATTAGTGATGTTTGATCTGTGATGTGAATATGTGATGTATTTGTAATGTTTTTTTTTAGAAGTTGTGATGTAATTTTTTTGAGAATTTGTGATGTATTTGATATGTGATTTGGAGATTATTTGGGGATTTCTCGATTTGGGGATGTAGTGAAATCAATATTCAAGCAGTTAAAAGCAATGAAAAAAAAGAAAAAGAAACTCTATACCAAGACTAAAATAGGAGCACTAGCCACCTCTCTCTACCATCTTCACCAACCAGGACTTAAAAATAGATATTTAGTCCGAAAGATAGACATCTTTAGTCTTAGATTCGTAGTCCCGGTTTGCAACCCAGAACTAAAGGGGTTGCAGGTTGCAAACCGATCGAGAATACAAACCACTTGTCCACTGTTTTTTTTTCTTGCTTAATATAGAGAATATCTACTAGCGGTACCCATGAATCTGTCTTGTGCACAAATATTAGAGTCCAAGAACGAAGAAAACCTTATTATCAAGCATATTATTGACTCACTCTTGCCCTATTATTCCACTCTTACAAAGACAGAAAATAATGCATAAGTAACAACACCAGTACTAATACTGCAGGCTTACCGGACTGCAGCGACGACAGATGCAGTAACAACTGTAATCAACAGACATGCAACACACAGGTATACATCAGCAAGCAGACACATAGAGGTCAGCCGGGAGCTTGGGCTCGACGACCACCTCGAGCGGGAACTTGCGCGGCGTCGACAAACCGAAGATCTCCTCCATGCTCAGCTGCTCCTTCGTCATGCCGTCGGGCAGCCTCCACGCGAAGCCGTGCAGCAGGTTGGCGAGGCTCACCTGGATCACCCTCAGCCCAAGGCTGTAGCCGGGGCACATCCGCCGGCCCGACCCGAACGGCAGCAGCTCGAAATCCTGCCCCTTCACGTCGATCTTGCTGCCGATGAACCTCTCCGGCATGAACTCCTCCGGCGCGTCCCACAGCTCGGGGTCGCGGCCGATGGTCCACACGCTGACGAGCACCCGCGTGCCGGCGGGGATGTCGTAGCCGTCGACGGACGTGTCTTCGCGGGACAGGCGAGGCGCGAGCATGGGCGCAACCGGGTGCATTCGCATCGTCTCCTTCATGATGGCGTCGATGTAGGGGAGGCTCGGGATGTCCTTCTCCGTGACCCAGCGGCCGCGGCCGACGACGCGGTCCAGCTCGTCGGTGGCCTTGGCGAACACCTCCGGCTTCCTGAGAAGCTCCGCGATGGCCCAATCCACAGTGGCCGATGAGCTCTCCGTGCCGCCAGCGATGAGGTCCTGTGCACGTGCAGATGATGAGCAACGTTGGAGTTTGGACCGGTGAATCAGGTAAAGAAACGAGAACACAGTCACAAACTGAATATTTTGATCGATGGTAAAATAGCGTGCACTGCACTCGGCACAACACATCTTTTCATAATCTTGTGTTAGTTGCTCGGGTTGCAGTTTATGTTATGTAATCCATGAACAATGTGTTTCACCTTCTCTCTTCTTAGTATAATACAGGGAAGAGCTTCCAGCCACTTGCTTAAGAAAAGAAAAGAAAAAGCTCTGCACAACATCTGATTAATTAGCTAGTTGCGGAGACAATCAGGTTAATATTTAGGACCGATTGGGCGTCAACGAAGTCAAGATGTAGTGCATGGTTATGTACGATGATACTATTATAATCCAACTGACTTTCTATTCCCCATAAAAGAATATAAGTAAGTACATGCAGTATTTAAACTTGTGTGGATTGTTGCGTTCGGCAGCAAAGATTGTGAGTGAGTTTGTTTTCTTTTCCGCGCGAACGTTTTTCGAACTACTAAACGATGTGTTTTTTTAAAAAACTTTTCTATACGGAAGTTACTTTAAAAAATTATATTAATCATTTTTGAAGTTTAAAATAGTTTATACTCAATTAATCATGCGCTAATGTCTCACCTCGTTTTGCGTATATTCTCAATCTCTAAACTCTTAAAAAGTATTGGTTTCCGAATTTGTCCTAAATATTATATAGATCCAAACATTCTAAGTATTATATAGATCCAAACAGACTCCAACTTGCTTCATGTACTAATGTGACGTACCATTACGGCGCCTATATGTTAGTAGAACTTACATGTGAGTCACATATAAACTTTTTTAAAAAAAAAATCTCCTCTCTCCTCTTCTCTTTTTAATTTTATTTTTTCAAGATAAAAAAAATCATTTTCTCCTCTCTCTTTTTTAAATTTTATTAACATATGGATCCCATTGACACCAATATGGCATGTCCATGACAAATTCAAGAATCCAAAAATGCCTTTTGATAGTTTAAGAATCTAAATGACACATCTACGTAAGTTAGAAACCGTCCATACACTACACTCAAATAATATATTGAGGTGCTATTGACTCAATTAATTACCTGGGTGAATGCCTTGACGCTGTCACGGCTGAACTTGACCTCCAGGGAAGGATCGCTGGCGACATTGAGCAGCACGTCCACCATGTCCTTCGCCACGAAGCTCTCCCCCTCGCGACACATCCGGTTCTCATGCTCGTCCAATACATATTCCAGGAACCGATCAAACATCTTGCTCAGCTTCTTCATCCTCCGAATGTACCCCTGCAGGTCCAGCCAGCCCAACCACGGGATCGAATCCCCAATGTCGAGCACGCCGTTAAGCAGGAAGAGCTCATCAATCATCCACCTGAACCGCTCGGGCGTCGTCACCACTTCTCCCTCGTGCACCACCTCGCGCTCCAGGTACTTCTTGCCGAGCACCATGCGCGAGATCACGTTCAGGCTCGCCGCGGACAGGTAGTCCTTGAGCGCCACCACGCGCCCGGACGCCGCGTGCAGATCGCGGAGCAGCGCGCGCACCTCCTCGCGGCGGATGTGCTCGTACGACTCGACCCGCTTGGCGCTGAAGAGCTCGGCGAGGCACACCTTGCGCGCCTGGCGCCAGTACGCGCCGTAGGGCGACCACGTCATGTCGCTGTAGTTGTAGGTGGTGTGCTTGCCGGCGGCGGTCTTGGGCCGGTCGGCGAACACCACGTCGTGGGTCTTGAGGAAGAACTTGGCCATCTCGACCGACGAGCCGACGACGACGGGGAAGGACCCGAACCTGAGGTGCATCAGGGGACCGTACTTCTTGGAGAGGCTGTGGATGGAGCGGTGTGGGAGTGAGCCCATGAGGTTGAGGTTGCCGATGATTGGCCATGGCTTAGGCCCAGGAGGGAGGTTGTACACCCGGCGGTTGTGCGTCAAGATCAGAGTTCTAAGAAATAAGAGGATGGTGGCGAGTGTGATGGTAAGGTAGGATACCCATATTAGAAACTCCATCTGGTGACTCTAGCTTGGCTGGTGAAGATGACTGAACCACGGGCGAACTTTTATAGATGGCAAGAGGGAGTGGCTTGCTAACGCAATAGATATACCATTGATTCAGGCTGCATATGGGCATTCGATCGATGTTTTGTTTGCACTTGGCATAAATAAAGACAATCATTAGTCAACTTGTACTGGTCATGTTAAAAAAACCACTGTGATTAATTGCCCAAGTTGCTAATTAATCTCGTGATCTGGAAGGGAATATATTTCCCGTGTTCACTCCTGACACACCAACTAGCAAATGTCACAGAAAAATCCAGAAAAAATTAGACACATACTTCCAATGGTATTATACTTACGTGTGAAATCTTATATTCAAATTCATTATATTTTAGCCGTAACAAAAAAGTGAAAGATTTTTACCCTTAAAACTGTCAGATTTTCTACTTTTTTGTTACGGTTAAAACATAATGAATTTGAATATGAGACTTTGCAGATATGTTTAATACTATTAGGCCTAAATGTTCAATTATTTGTAGAAATTTTCGTGACATTTGCTTGTTGGTGTGTATGAAGTGTGCACGAGAAGTTTGTATGCATAGGATAAGTACCTCTGATCAATTAATTGGGTATCTATTTTACAATAGAACAAATTGCATTGATAAATGGTGTACTTTTTGTATGACCTGTTGAGGTAGTCATTTTCTTTTGAGACAGAGAAGCTATAAGAAACTGCAACAATGCTATCAATGAGTAAGCAACAGTAGGTAGGCATACAGCCATGCACCATGTAGAGTACCCCATCCGTCTCAAAATATAAACATTTTTAAGAATACAGTGACATGCAAACTTTATTCCAAACAACAAGAGGAGTGTTTAATTTGCTTCCCATGTCTAACCCTCTCCATAGACGATGTCTTCTGTTTTTATCAATTTGCTCCACAACTCTTAACTGGAAGTTTCAGTTGGCACATGTAGAAAGTTAGCAGAAAGCACATAGTTAACCAGATCGAGCCTATTTCCATAAGAAAGATAAATGGAACAGGAGATGAGCCTTCTTTTAATTCTCTATACTATTGGGAAGAAATCATGTATGAGTGGTTTGGTGAGACTTAAAGGTAATCCAAGGTAACTGAAAGGAAAGGATCGTTGCGTCATTGCAGAGTATTTGTGGGAATCTTCATCTTTTCTTCTGACACATTAATTGGCACCATGAATGATTTGTTGAAGTTTATTCTTCGACTAGTCGAGTCCACAAAATGTATGTAAAAAGCTTTGAGTCAAAACAATTGTCTAGAGCATACATGTATTACTAGGAGCGTGTCATCCGCATATTGTATTACTAGTAAGTCAAGACATGTACAAGTTGAAATTGTCAGTGAAGATTGCAAGGTCCCTCTGTTCATAGGTCATAGCTTTATTGTGAATAGATTGTAGGAGGTCTGTTGCTAGTTAAAAAAGGAGAGTTGAATGAGACTCCTTGTCTCACTCCCCTTCTGGCTTGAGATTTTTTTCCCTGGGGCACTCCATTCAATAAAATGGAAAAAGTTGTAGATTTTAAGATTTTTTTTCTACCCAATCAATCCACAGTTGCCAATCCCTTTACATATCAGAATCTCTAGGATTACACTCTATTCAGTTTTACCAAAATGCCTTCTCAAAATCAAGCTTGAGTGCAATCACTTCTTTCTTGGATTTTATAGTAACATATGCATTCAAAAGGCCATGCTAGGCAAAATAAACATAATTTATCCTCTGTTAAAAAATATAGCTACATTTCTAGTAGAAATTTGAGCTTTTTGATTGGTTGTTTATGACGGTGGGAGTAATTGAGGACTTTTATGAGAATAAATTCTTTAAATGGTTTTAAGAGTTGAGAATGTTTCTTTATACAATATTAAAGTTAAAGTTAAAGGGTGTGTTTGGAGTTTGGACTAGGGGTGGACAAAAAACTTAAAGCTAGTAGCGAGCTTGGCTCGGATTGAGTCGAACTTGTAGTCTTAATAAGTCGAGCCAAAGTAGACTTTTAGCTCATGAAGCTCGCGAACTGCTCGTTTAGCTCGTTAATACAAGAAATCAACATATCTTCATGTACTTTGTGATTTTAACTAGTATTTAGTCATTTAAATACAACCGAACTATTTATATTTAGTGAATTATTTATTAGTTAGTGTTTATTTTCATGTTTATATATGATAAAATGGTAAATGTGAAATCATGAAGGTAGAATAAATACGTTAACAAGCCTAACTAACTAGCTTAATAAGTCAACTTATGAGACGAGCCAAGCCGAGCTAAGCTTCTGGATCGTTAACAGGCTCGTTAAGATAACGAGCTCAAACAAGCCGAGCCAGCTCGTAAAAAATAACTAGTTGAGGTGGGCAATATGGACTTATCCTACTTCCTACATATCTGCGACAGTGGTTTTTTTTCATAGGGAATATCTACTGCCAGTATGATGAATCTATTTTGTGCACGACACTCCAATATTGCATAACACCTTATTATCAAGCATATTATTGACTCACACTTGCCCTATTACATTCAGCTCTACAAAGGCAGCACAGGATGCATAATAATAAGTAACAACGCTAGCAATACACTGCAAGCTTAATGTTGGACCGCGACAGGAGCAGTGCCTACAGTACAGTCAAGAGACACAGAACGTACACACGCACATCATCAAAGGCATATCATCAGATCAGGCAGCAGCATAGAGGTGAGCGGGCAGCTTGGGCTCGACGACAGCCTCAAGCGGGAACTTGCGCGGCGTCGACAAGCCGAAGATCTCCTCCATGCTCAGCTGCTCCCTCGTCACGCCGTCGGGCAGCCTCCACGCGAAACCGTGCAGCAGGTTGGCGAGGCTCAGCTGGATCACCTTCAGCCCAAGGCTGTAGCCGGGGCACATCCGCCTGCCCGACCCGAACGGCAGCAGCTCGAAGTCCTGCCCCTTCACGTCGATCTTGTTGCCGATGAACCTCTCCGGCATGAACTCCTCCGGCGCGTCCCACAGCTTGGGGTCGCGGCCGATGGTCCACACGCTGACGAGCACCCGCGTGCCGGCGGGGATGTCGTAGCCGTCGACGGACGTGTCCTCGCGGGACAGGCGGGGCACCAGCATGGGCGCCACCGGGTGCAGCCGCATGGTCTCCTTCACGATGGCGTCCACGTAGGGGAGGCTCGGGACGTCCTTCTCCGTGACCCAGCGGCCGCGGCCCACGACGCGGTCCAGCTCCTCGGTGGCCTTGGCGAACACCTCCGGCTTCTTCAGGAGCTCCGACAGCGCCCACTCCACGGTCACCGCCGAGCTCTCTGTGCCGCCAGCGATCAGGTCCTGCACGTAACGATCGATGTGAATTGCTGAATTGTTGCTACTTAGATGGTGTTGTAATGGTGATCAACAATGGACTAAGTAACACTCCAGTGATATGATGCATTGTTATAAGATTTAAGACATAATGAAGAGTGTTGATCTGCAGTCTGAAAATTGTTTTTTAATGTTGTTTTTGTTCAGTTATAAACTTATTCTGCACTGTTTATATCACAGGAGGGGGTCAGTGCTGCTTGCAATGATTGACGTCCCATGCTTATCAGCAACGGAGTCTGCAAGCTCTTTGGGCAGACAAGATATTCAGACAGTTCATAGTTGTGTGGGCTAGCTCTGTGGCAAGCACATTCATTTCCCTAATGGATAGTGACGTCCATTTGGGCAACTCCGATCTTTATGCAAGTCCGTTTTCTGATTGAAACTAGTGATTAATAATGTGGTTTGGCTATGATAAATGACAACCCTACCACACGTAGTATCCCAATATCCTACTAAGAAATACTCCCTCCGTCCCAAAATAAGTGCAGTTTTACACTATTCACGTTCAACGTTTGACCGTCCGTCTTATTTGAAAAATTTATGAAAAAATTAAAAACATTTAGTCACACATAAAGTACAATTCATGTTTTATCATCTAATAGCAATAAAAATACTAATCATAAAAAAATTTCAAATAAGACGGATGGTCAAACGTTGAACGTGAATAGTGTAAAACTGCACTTATTTTGGGACGGAGGGAGTATTTCTTAGTAGGATATTGGGATACTACGTGTGGTAGGGTTGTCATTTATCATAGCCAAACCACATTATTAATCACTAGTTTCAATCAGAAAACGGACTTGCATAAAGATCGGAGTTGCCCAAATGGACGTCACTATCCATTAGGGAAATGAATGTGCTTGCCACAGAGCTAGCCCACACAACTATGAACTGTCTGAATATCTTGTCTGCCCAAAGAGCTTGCAGACTCCGTTGCTGATAAGCATGGGACGTCAATCATTGCAAGCAGCACTGACCCCCTCCTGTGATATAAACAGTGCAGAATAAGTTTATAACTGAACAAAAACAACATTAAAAAACAATTTTCAGACTGCAGATCAACACTCTTCATTATGTCTTAAATCTTATAACAATGCATCATATCACTGGAGTGTTACTTAGTCCATTGTTGATCACCATTACAACACCATCTAAGTAGCAACAATTCAGCAATTCACATCGATCGTTACGTGCAGGACCTGATCGCTGGCGGCACAGAGAGCTCGGCGGTGACCGTGGAGTGGGCGCTGTCGGAGCTCCTGAAGAAGCCGGAGGTGTTCGCCAAGGCCACCGAGGAGCTGGACCGCGTCGTGGGCCGCGGCCGCTGGGTCACGGAGAAGGACGTCCCGAGCCTCACCTACGTGGACGCCATCGTGAAGGAGACCATGCGGCTGCACCCGGTGGCGCCCATGCTGGTGCCCCGCCTGTCCCGCGAGGACACGTCCGTCGACGGCTACGACATCCCCGCCGGCACGCGGGTGCTCGTCAGCGTGTGGACCATCGGCCGCGACCCCAAGCTGTGGGACGCGCCGGAGGAGTTCATGCCGGAGAGGTTCATCGGCAGCAAGATCGACGTGAAGGGGCAGGACTTCGAGCTGCTGCCGTTCGGGTCGGGCAGGCGGATGTGCCCCGGCTACAGCCTTGGAATTCAGTTACTGTGTTATAGGCTGAGCTGCTTGGACCGTGGTGGACAACCAGAGCTCGAGGCAGCTACTTATAGAAGACGACGAGCTCGATCGGAGGTGTCACCATGGCCGTAGTAGAGAGTGCGCGCGCGAGCGTGTGGGGGAAGTTGAGGTGTCACATGGTGGGAAAGGACGGGGTAATCGATCCAAGACGATTCTCACGAAAACTTGACCGCGAAATGGCCCAAGGCGTCCACTTGTGCGAATTGTCGTTTTGCCGAGAAAAACGTGGAGAGAGACCGAGGCCATGGAACCACCGCTGCGCGCTCAGCTAGGCTGCACAACCACAACGCTCTGCTGCGTATGTGAAGTTGCAGGTATCCCTCTTGGGGGAGAAAAAAAAGAACGTGCAGAAGGTGCAAAAAAGTCAGAATATTTATGGCGTCATTTTTTCAACAAAAAAAATTAGCATATATTTATATTGTAAGTTTATAAATTACATATGTAATTTTAGTGTATTAACAATGTAATTTATATCTGTAATTTTTAATTTGTATTTACACTAAAATTACATATGTAAATTACATATGTAATTTATAAACTTACATATTTTTAATTTGCGGAAAATATGTAAGTCTCTAAATTATATGTGTAATTTGTAATTTGTATTTACATATGTAAGTTATATATAAGTCAAACAAAATGTGGTGGTTGCTTGCATGGTAAGTGTCTTGGTTTGTAATGCTCAGGTCATGCGTTCAATCCTGCTCCTCTCTTGGGTTCCTTTTTGTATGTACTGCACGAATCTTAACGCATATCGTATTGTCTAGGAATCGATATATTTTTTCTACAAAATATGGCGTCACCTTTTTAGACTCTGACATATCGCTGATCATAGTACATGCCCTCCGTTTTCGGGATGGCAAGAAGTTCCCAAATTTTTTTTTCGAAAAACATCACATTAAATCTTTGGACACATGCGTAGAGCATTAAATGTGAGGAAAAAACTAATTGCACAGGTTGTATGGAAATAGCGAGACGAATCTTTTGTGTCTAATTAGTCCATGATTGGCTATAAGTGTTGCAGTAACCCACATATGCTAATGACGGCTTAATTAGACTCAAAAGATTCATCTCGCGGTTTCCAAGCGAGTTATGAAATTAGTGTTTTTATTCGTGTCCGAAAACCCCTTCCGACATCCGGCCAAACATCCGATGTGACACTAAAAATTTTCGTTTCGCGAACTAAACACACCCTAACTATAATTTTGGTTGATCAGGTTTCGGATTTCCATTTCAGTGGCTGGCAGTGGCACAAGTATATGTACTATGGACAGTGACAGATCTTTTTGGCTCTGCCTGCATATACTGTATTATCTATCTCTAATCAGTGAGCGGACAGAGAGTGGGCGAAACAGGAATACAAGATGTTGATCAGACGCTTATGACCACACAGATAGGCATGCCTCACCAATCATCAACCGGTGTCACGGTATGGCAAAGGAAATGGAGCCGTGAAAGCTGACAGATCTTGGAGCACACTCCATTTTCTCTGGGTGGACAGAATGAATCAGAGTTCTGCCACACTCTGCCTTATCTGTGTACTCTCTCCGTTCAAAAAAAAAAAAAAAGACAAACCCTAGGTTTTCGTGTCCAACTTTAACTGTCCGTCTTATATGAAATTTTTTTATAATTCATATTTTCATTGTTATTAGATGATAAAACATGATTAATATTTTATGCGTGACTTGTCTTTTTAATTTTTTTCATAATTTTTTTAAATAAGACGGACGGTCAAACGTTGGGCACGGAAATCAGGGTTTATCTTTTTTTTGGACGGAGGGAGTATGCACTATCAGGGCCTTTACAATGCTACGCCGTGGCATTCAGCCTGAGAGCCTGTTTGGGGGAGCTTTAGATTCTGAGAAGCAGCTGTTTGGTAGTCAGCTTCTGAGAATCTGAAAAAGCTCTGAAACCTAGCTTCTCCAGCTTCTGGTTTCTTAGTTCATTATTCAGAATCTGTAACTACAGATTCTCAAAAGCTGTGGACTGTTTAGGGCAGCTTCTAGCAGAAGCAGCTTTTGGGAAAAGCTGCAGCTGGGAGAAGCTCCCCCAAACAGGACCTGAGCCGCATACGTCAACAATTTCTGAGAAATCAAAGCCACGTTTATAGCCGGGCCCACCAAAACGAAGTCCACGCTTCCAACTGAAGCAACGCGTTCTTGGGCGATATCGAAGCCGCGTGCGGTTGGGAGAAGGGGTGGCACGCGTGTTGTGGGGCGAGTGGCTTCTCCCTCGTTCCCAGGCGTGCGCCCCGACCTCCGCATCCCAAATTCGCCCTCGCCGTCACCCTCGCCCGTGCCCTTGCCCTCGCCCTCACACTCCAGATCTTTGTTCAAGCTCACCGCCAAAACAAAGAAAAAAGAGGTTTATAGTTGAAGCGCTAACAATTTGGACGTCACCTGTGATGCTCAACAGCTGAGCTCAGATGATTTCACTGTCATATGAACATAAGTCACAACAAACGGGGATCATTAGTTAGTGTAACAGGTAGCTAGTGTGTCATCCATCAAATCACTTAGTAGTTTCCCCACGAAAGAAAAGAAGCAGGGCATCCTGTTTCACCGCACTACAGAGCAACGAGATGGATCATTACTGTATCTTCCCCTGCAAATGCATCGCGATTAGCAGCAAACGACACGGAAGGTTGTCTGAACTAAACTGAGACTCGAGGCTTGACTTGACCTGCTCGAGTTTGATTAAACTAAGAACAGGCAACCCCCACATGCTCGACCGTCAGCAACTTGCGTCGTCCACAGCAACGGGTGCTGGGAGAAGAAATTTCTGCTCGATGCCATAAATTCATAATCTAAGGCAGGTCTTTAGAAAAGAAGTCTTCGGCAAAATGTTCAGATAGAGTAATTAATTAAGATCAGCAAATTGCATTTTCTCAATGAAATTGGCACTTGATCAATTAGTAGGATTTAGATGTGTGAACTAACATGTCGGGGCGTGTGGACCTGGTTGACTTGCATAATTGTGTCTACCACTGAAATTGCGAGGGGGATTTCTCGGGCATCACTAAGAAAGTAAGAAAGTATAGTGGAGGAACAGTGGACGTGGACTGACTGTTATTTGAAATGGTTGACTGACCAGCAGTAGACCAACAGTCTCTTCTGGGAATAAACATTCCACTTGTTTCTTTTTTACGTGTCTGCTGCTCTGGCGATAGAGATGGGTCCCTTTTTATTTTTCAAAGTAACTCTAGAATTCGGGTGACTCCATCAGGATTAATTAACTACATAATTGGAATGCATACATCATATGTTTGAGAAATTATATGGAAGCCACACGCACGTATCTCAAACACATAGTACATCATATGTTTGAAAAGATATATTAGTTTGTGCATTGTTTCATGTTTTATGCTTTTTGTTGAGAGAATGTTTTGTGCTCTCTATTGAAGAAGGTTGATTATGCTATTTATCGGACGGATATTGTAATAATTGACCGTAGTTTCCTTGAAGCAAAGTCTGAAATTTGTTCCATTATCTAAAAAAATCACTTTAACACAAGTTCGCACCCTGGGTGGACCAGGAGGTGATTCCACCAAGCCACTCTTCATGTCCACTCCTCTCATCGGTGCTAGTCGGGTGTCTTCCTTTTTGCTTTCTCTCCCAACTACCTCCCAGGCACATTAACAGCGCGAATCTAGATTTAGGAGGGCCGAAGTCAGGGATGGGGGCAGCTGCGGTGGCACCTAGACAAACGGATCTGATGTGTCGTCAACGGCTTCACTGCGATGGCTTTGACGGTGAAGGAATGTGGCTATCGGTTGTTTCAGTGACGGGATGGCTTTGGTTGCATCAGCTAAGATGATGAGTGGTTGGGATGGTTTTGACACCATCGAGCTAGTTTTGGCGGCTTCTGCTATAGCGTCGATTGCACAGCGGTCCAAACCCCTCCTCTCGTGGCGTGCATTCGGTCCGAATCAGTGCGGTCGATGGCTGTCTCCGTGGAGCTCATCATCTCTCCTCAACGGTATATCTGTTGTCGGCATGCGACTGCTCCTTGCCACAACGTCTTTATCGCTGGTTATCTTGAACCTAGTATATTTTAGACGTGTGCCTATTGACCTTCTCACGACGTTATCCTTGCAAAGGTGGTGTGTCCAACCAATAGATTCGTCTCGCAAATTAGTCCAAGATTATGGATGGGTTTTATTAATAGTCTACGTTTAATATTTATAATTAATATCCAAACATCCGATGTGATAGGGACTTAAAAGTTTTAGTCCCAACTAAACAGGGAGAGAGTCTGTGACTGCACCCATTCAAGAATGTTCCTATTAATTACAGTATTAGTATGTGATTTTCCAGTTTATTGAAGCGTGTTAATTTGATTTGAAGTTGATCTGAAAACATTTTTTGGGGGGCAGAAATGCAGTGACAGAAAGACTCACCTGAGTGAATGCCTTGACACCTTCCCGCTTGAGCTTGACCTCAAGGTTGGGATTGTCAGCGAACTGCAGCAGCACGTCCACCATGTCCTTGGCCACGAAGCTCTCCCCCTCGCGGCGGCGGCGCTCGTTGTGCTCGTCCACGACGTGTTCCAGGAACCGGTCGAACATCTTGCCGAGCTTCTTCATCCTCTTGATGTACCCCTGCAGGTCCAGCCAGTCGAGCCACGGGATGGAGTCGCCGATGTTGAGCACGCCGTTGAGCAGGAACAGCTCGTCGAGCATCCACTTGAACTCCTCCGGCGTCGTCACCGACCCCCCCGCATCCTTGTCCAGGTACTTCTTGCCCAGCACCATGCGCGTGATCACGTTCAGGCTCACCGTCGACAGGTAGTCCTTGAGCACCACGACGCCGCCGGCCGCGCCGTGCAGGTCGCGCAGCAGCGCGCGCACCTCCTCGCCGCGGATGTACTCGTACGACTCCAGCCGCTTGGCGCTGAAGAGCTCGGTGAGGCACATCTTGCGCGCCTGGCGCCAGTACGCGCCGTAGGGCGACCACGTGATGTCGCTGTAGTTGTAGGTGGTGTGCTTGCCGGCGGCGGTCTTGGGCCGGTCGGTGAACACCACGTCGTGGGTCTTGAGGAAGAACTTGGCCATCTCCACCGACGAGCCGACGACGACGGGGAACGACCCGAACCTGAGGTACATCAGGGGACCGTACTTCTTGGAGAGGTTGTGGATGGATCGGTGCGGGAGCGTGCCCACCAGGTTGAGGTTGCCGATGATCGGCCACGGCTTCGGCCCCGGCGGGAGGTTGTACACGCGGCGGCTACGGCCGAGCACCGCTTTCAGGAGCAGCACGGTGGCGAGCACGACGCCGACGAAGGACGCCCATGGCGGCAGCATCAGCTCCATCGGCGACTGGTAGCTAGCTAGTACGTGGATGCAATTCAGTTACTGTGTTATAGGCTGAGCTGCTTGGACCGTGGTGGACAACCAGAGCTCGAGGCAGCTACTTATAGAAGACGACGAGCTCGATCGGAGGTGTCACCATGGCCGTAGTAGAGAGTGCGCGCGCGAGCGTGTGGGGGAAGTTGAGGTGTCACATGGTGGGAAAGGACGGGGAAATCTATCCAAGACGATTCTCACGAAAACTTGACCGCGAAATGGGCCAAGGCGTCCACTTGTGCGAATTGTCGTTTTGCCGAGAAAAACGTGGAGAGAGACCGAGGCCACGGAACCACCGCTGCTCAGGCTCAGCTAGGCTGCACAAGCACAACGCTCTGCTGCGTATGTGAAGTTGCAGGTATGTCCATTATTAGTGTATTAATAATGTAAGTCCTATAATTACATACGTAAGTCTCTAAATTATATGTGTAATTACACATACACATGTAAGTTATGTAAGTTATATGTAAGTCAAACAAAATGTGGTGGTTGCTTGCATGGTAACTGTCTTGGTTTGTAATGCTCAGGTCATGAGTTCAATCCTGCTCCTCTCTTGGGTTCCTTTGATGTTTTGGTATGTACTGACGAATCTTAATGCATATCGTATTGTCTAGGAATCAATATATTTTTTTTGCCACTTTTTTAGACTGTGACAGATCGCTGATCATAGTACATGCCCTCCGTTTTCGCGATGGCAAGTTTCTGTTTTTACTCTTTTAGGCCTGGTTTAGTTTCTAAATTTTTTTTTCAAAAAATATCACATTGAATATTTGGATATATACATGGAGCATTAAATATAGATAAAAATAAAAATTAATTGTATAGTTTGTATGAAAATCGGAAGACAAATCTTTTGAGCCTAATTAGTCCATTATTAGCTATAAGTGCTACAGTAACCCCACATGTGCTAATGACGGCTTAATTAGGCTCAAAAGTTTCGTCTCACGGTTTCCAGACGAGTTATGAAATTAGTGTTTTTATTCATGTCCGAAAACCCCTTTCGACATCCGATCAAACATCCGATGTGACACCCACAAATTTTCTTTTCGCGAACTAAACACACCCTTATTATAAATTTGGTTGATCAGGTTTCGGATTTCCATTTCAGTGGCTGGCAGTGGCACAAGTATATGTACTATGGACAGTGACAGATCTTTTTTGCTCTGCCTGCATATACTGTACAGTATTATCTATCTCTAATCAGTGAGCAGACAGAGAGTGGGCGAAACAGGAATACAAGATGTTGATCAGACGCTTATGGCCACACAGATAGGCACGCCTCACCAATCATCAACCGGTGTGACGGTATGGCAAAGGAAATGGAGCCGTGAAAGCTGATAGATCTTGGATCACACTCCATTTTCTCTGGGTGGACAGAATGAATCAGAGTTCTGCCACACTCTGCCTTATCTGTGTATGCACTATCAGGGGAAACTATTCTAATCCCTCGAGGGGATGTTCCCTCGTTTGCTCGAAAACCATCTAAACGGTTATGAAAAATTCTGGAAAAATTTGACAACATTCATACAACATATATATACAACTCCACAAAATCTTAAGTCCAAACTCAACTCACACGTCGAGATATAAAAAAGACAAATTCAGCGTATGAATAGTAGCGTACTGTTTATATCTAAATTTGTCTTTTTTGTTTCTCGATGTGTAGATCGAATTTGAACATGAATTTTGGTGGACTAGTAGGTATCATTATACTCTACATTGTCAATTTTTTTCAGAATTTTTCGCAACTATTTGCATCGAATTTAGAAGAAAAAGGTATACGAGGGGATATCCCCTCGAGGGATTAGAATCCACATTAGGGCCTTTACAATGCTACGCCGTGCTACGCCGTGGCATTCAGGCTGAGGGCTTGTTTGGAGGAGTTTTAAATTATGAGAAGCAGCTGTTTGGTAGCCAGCTTCTGAGAATCTGAAAAAGCTCTAAAACCCAGCTTCTGGCTTCTTAGTTCATTTTTCAAAATATGTAACTACAGATTATCAAAAGCTGTGGACTGTTGGGGCAGCTTCTAGCAGAAGCAGCTTTTGGGAAAAGCTGCAGCTGGAAGATGCTCCCCTAAACAGGGCCTGAGCCGCATACGTCGACAATTTCTGAGAAGATGGCTTTGGTTGCATCAGCTAAGATGATGAGTGGTTGGGATGGTTTTGACACCATCGAGCTAGTTTTGGCGGCTTCTGCTATAGCGTCGATTGCACAGCGGTCCAAACCCCTCCTCTCGTGGCGTGCATTCGGTCCGAATCAGTGCAGTTGATGGCTCTCCGTGGAGCTCATCATCTCTCCTCAACGGTATATCTGTTGTCGGCATGCGACTGCTCCTTGCCACAACGTCTTTATCGCTGGTTATCTTGAACCTAGTATATTTTAGACGTGTGCCTATTGACCTTCTCACGACGTTATCCTTGCAAAGGTGGTGTGTCCAACAAAAGTTATAGCTTCGGGTGTTCATTCTAGCTATGCAAAGACCGATAACCGAAAGTGATTTTAATTAGTTGGATCACTTTTTAATGTAATTATTTAAAATAAATAAAACTTTATTTATCATAAAAAGATATATGAGCTAACAATAAATCCACGATCATACTAATCCTACTTAAAATGCATTAACATGCGATTGTAAGAGCTAGGATTTAATTTTCCTTTTAACAATAAAAAAAAAAGGCAAAGTCATACGATCATAACGGTGCTATCAATAAAGTTAAAAAATACATCAATAACCACTCGACTATCGTGGTTATCAGAGCTGGTCCACAATTGAATCTCAATAAATCGATCGAGTTTAAAAAAGTAAAAAAATTAAAACTTTGACAAAAATTTATTCGAATTTTATCGCTTTTCGTCCACAACCAACCAGGCGTCCGGTGAAACTGTCGATGGGCTATAGCCGATTTGCAATTGCATTATCAAACTCTGGATACCAACTCCAATGCTCAGTCATAAGCATATAATTAACATGGTGTTAGGCTGTTAGCGCACGAGAGACACTAACCAGTCTTCTCTTCGGAGAAGACGCAAGCTCATAGAGCCTCAGAAATGGAAGAGAACTTTGTTGAAGCGTTCAGCCGCCCACAGTTTCTCTCGAGAGGTTTTTGTCATATCAATTTTTTGACCGACCTTGACCGACGACTAGTCAGTACTACTCAGTAGTAGTAGTCAGTAGTCACTCATATCGTCGTCGTCGCTCATCGTTGGGTGGCAACGCAACACGCGATTTTGCAGGTGCGGTTAGGTGCGGGTGCTTGCCCGAGTAGGGATGGCAATTTCCCCGACGGGGGCGGGTACCCGCCGGGGACCCGACCCTACGGGGCCGGGGTCGGGGCTATATTTGGCCCCGCGGGTGCAGCGGGGCGGGACCCCGAATATATGCGGGGACGGGGGCGGGTCTAGGTTTCCACCCGCGGGTGACCCATGGGGACCCGGAAATATGGTACATGCGTAGATTGCAAATTAAAAGTGTGGCCCAAACAAGCCCATGTTGTGAAATAACTTTTCCTATCCCATCTTATCTACCCCAGCCATACATACAGTCACAGAGCCATCCATCCAGATCGAGTCAATGACCTTTCAAATCAAAAGAATAAAAAAAGAAAGATACAGTCAATGAGTAGCGACTGCATCGGCGCTACCGCAGTCGTTGCAAGCTGTTGCGCCTCGTCAGCTCCCTGCGAGGCTGCGCCTCTGCCCAGGCCGGCTGCTGCGCCTCCGTCTCGGCCGCGGGTCGCTGGCCGTTGCACTTTCGCTGCGTCTCCGACTGCTGCAACTCCGCCGCGTGTCGCCGGCTGCTTCGCCTTTGTCTTCGTCGCGCATCGCCGGCTTCTGCACCTCCGCCAAATCTCCGCGATGCTAGCCTCCTCGATGAGCCACTGCATCTTAGCTGCTACAATCCTGGTTTGTCCTCTTTTCTCTATAGCTTGCGGGGCCCCGGTCGGGGTCGGGGGCGGGGGAAGCTTTTCACCCGAAGATGGTACCGGGGCCGGGGACGGGGGATAAAGTCGGGGGTCGGGGCGGGGCGTTCCTGTCAACCCGGCCCCGGCCCCGCCCCTTCCATCCGCATGCCCGAGTCATTTTGTGTGCATGCCTTGGGTCGCAAAATGTTGCTCTATCGGTGGACGGGCGTAGGGTGCCTGGTGGTTGTGTTTGCTCCTTCGGTCTTTGAAAAGTGAAGACCCGCCCGCTCCGAGCCACTCCGCATGGATCCTCAACAGGAAAACCAGGTGTATCGATCCCTCCAACTATTGTTACATATCATAAGGTATTTTAGATTTGTACTAATTAAGCCAATTTTGTTTATGTTTGACTAAGTTTATAAAAAACATAGCAATATTTAAAACACAAAATTAGTTTCATTAATTCCACCGCTGAATATATTTTCTTAGTATATTGTTTTGTGTTAGAAATGCTGCTAGGACAAATTAAAACACTTTACAATATAAAACATGAGTTAGTTAAAAGAAATATGAAACATGAGTAATTGTAATAGTTATAAATAGAGTGAAAGTATTTGAAAGTTTGAACCAAATGGTATATGTTTTATATGCTTAGTGCAATTGTATATTTTTATTTGCAAATTCTTTCGAGTTTAACTTTCTAAAATCAAAATACTACCTTTATTTTAATATAAGACGCTTGTCAACGGACTATGCCTGCCTAAGGTATTTGTAGAGTTTGGAGAACACTAGAACTAAGGTAGAGACAAGGGTTTATACTGGTTTGAGACTTCAAGATAAGTAACAACCCTACTCCAGTTTATACGTATATCTGAGGAAAAGTATCACATGGATTACAATGAAGGAGCAAAGTGGCTAATATGATCTGCAGACTAGAATCTACCGAGTACAGCTCGACAGAATATTATCGGCCACTAGGCTTCAACTTTCTTCGGATTGTCTCTCAATGCGGCTTTGGCTATGGCTTGTAATTTGATGTCTTCCCCTTCACGGGTTTGTATTTATAGCAATGAACACCTTCTTCTCCACGTAGAACTCGAAAAACTTGGATTGGAGATGGACCAAGGTGGCCTTTTTTTTTCCCAATAGGACTCACACTTTCTATCCCAAGAAAACAATTTCTTTCTAGATTTGTTGTATTTTATTAATTAATTATACATTCTCGTATATCATTAAGTATGTGGTACTCCCATATAGAACGAAACCAAGTATAGGATGTATGTAATATCTTTTAACACTGACAACACTAGCTATTGAATTTTGGAATTTACATTTGATCATTCACCTTATTAAAAAAATATGAATTTATTTTATCATTAAAGACACTAGACTCTTATTTTTTTGCATATTTGCATCAACTTTTTAAAAGGATAAATGATTAAACGTCATTTGATAAAACTTAACAACATCTTATGTTTAAAAAGGAAGGAATACATCTTATTTAAAAAGGTTGGGGAGGGAGTATATATTTCCTAAATTACATTGTCGGTAACCTATCTGCGAAGTAGCAACAGTACTACTTACTATACACCGATTAAAATAACCCAACTCGTGCAACCTACTTGATTGCGACTCTACAGCACGAGCACGAGCATGTCCATGATCACCGATCAAACCTCCTAGCTATCTTGTAATACCACGAAGCAATGGACAAAAACGACGGTGCGTATATTTTCTCATCTAAAAATTACAAATGTTTAGTTTTTTAACCGAGTTAGCCCCCGTTTAGTTCGCGAAATGAAAATTTTTGGGTGTCACATCGGACGTTTGACCGGATGTCGGAAGGGTTTTTCGGACACGAATGAAAAAACTAATTTCATAACTCGCCTGAAAACCGCAAGACGAATCTTTTGAGCCTAATTAATCCGCCATTAGTACATGTGGGTTACTGTAGCGCACTTATGGCTCATCATGGACTAATTAGGCTCAAAAGATTCGTCTCGCAATTTTCTCTCTAACTGTGCAATTAGTTTTTGTTTTTGTCTATATTTAATGCTTCATGCATGTGGCCAAAGATTCGATGTGATATTTTTGGGAACAAACATTTTGGAAACTAAACAGGGCCTTAGTTCACTACATCAATGCCACCTCGACATTTGTCACATTTTATGTTCACAAATCACAAATGGTCATCTCTCTTTAATTTGCGTCCAACGTGTAGCTCGACCATGTGTCCATGTTAAGCGACTTTAGCAAGATCACTTTTAGAACCAGCATTACCGGCAACAATAATGGAGCTACCCCCATGGCCCTCATTACTGGTCATTGTGCTCGCAGCCGTCGTCTTCTTCCTCGCCACCATTCTCCGACATGGCCGACGGATGGCTTTGGTTGCATCAGCTAAGATGATGAGTGGTTGGGATGGTTTTGACACCATCGAGCTAGTTTTGGCGGCTTCTGCTATAGCGTCGATTGCACGGCGGTCCAAACCCCTCCTCTCGTGGCGTGCATTCGGTCCGAATCAGTGCGGTCGATGGCTGTCTCCGTGGAGCTCATCATCTCTCCTCAACGGTCTATCTGCTGTCGGCATGCGACTGCTCCTTGCCACAACGTCTTTATCACTGGTCATCTTGGACCCAGTATATTTTAGATGTGTGCCTATTGACCTTCTCACAACGTTATCCTTGCAAAGGTGGTGTGTCCAACGAAGGTTATAGCTTCGGGTGTTCATCCTAGCTATGCAAAGACCGATAACCTTTAATTAGTTGGATCACCTTTTTAATTAGTTGGATCACCTTTTAATGTAATTATTTAAAAATCAATAAAACTTTATTTATCATAAAAAAGATATATGAGCTAACAATAAATCCACGATCTTACTAATCCTACTTAAAATGCATTAACATGCGATTGTAAGAGCTATGATTTAATTTTCTTTTTAACAATAAAAAAAAGGCAAAGTCATACGATCATAACGGTGCTATCAATAAAGTTAAAAAAAAAACATCAATAACCACTCGACTATCGTGGTTATCAGAGCTGGTCCACATTGGAATCTCAATAAATCGATCGAGTTTAAAAAAGTAAAAAATTAAAAGTTTGACAAAATTTATTCGAATTTTATCGCTTTTCGTCCACAACCAACCAGGCGTCCGGTGAAACTGTTGATGGGCTATAGCCGATTTGCAATTGCATTATCAAACTCTGGATACCAACTCAATGCTCAGTCATAAGCATATAATTAACATGGTGTTAGGCTGTTAGCGCACACGAGAGACACGCTAACCAGTCTTCTCTTCGGAGAAGACGCAAGCTCATAGAGCCTCAGATATGGAAGAGAACTTTGTTGAGCGTTCAGCCGCCCACAGTTTCTCTGGAGAGGTTTTTGTCATATCAATTTTTTGACCGACCTTGACCGACGACTAGTCAGTAGTAGTAGTCAGTAGTCACTCATATCGTCGTCGTCGCTCATCGTTGGGTGGCAGCGCAACACGCGATTTTGCAGGTGCGGTTAGGTGCGGGTGCTTGCCCGAGTCCATGTGGGTGTGGCATGCTTGGGTTCGCCAAAATGTTGCTCTATTGGTGGGCGGGCGTAGTGGGTTCTGGTGGTTGGTTTGCTCCTTCGGTCTTTGAAAAGTAAGACCCGCCGCTCCGACCACTCCACATGGTCTCAACAGGAAAACCAGGTGTATCGATCCCTCCAACTATTGTTACATATCATAAGGTATTTTAGATTTGTACTAATTAAGTCAATTTTGTTTATATTTGACAAGTTTACAAAAAACATAGCAATATTTAAAACACAAAATAGTTTCATTAATTCCAGCTGCTAATATATTTTCATAGTATATTGTTGTGTTAGAAATGCTGCTAGGACAAATTAAAAACACTTTACAATAAAAACATGAGTTAGTTAAAAAGAAATATGAAACATGAGTAAATTGTAATAGTTATAAATAGAGTGAAAGTATTTGAAAGTTTGAACCAAATGGTATATGTTTATATGCTTAGTGCAATTGTATGTTTTATTTGCAATTCTTTCGAGTTTAACTTTCTAAAATCAAAATACTACCTCTATTTTAATATAAGACGCTTGTCAACGAGACTATGCCTGCCTAAGGTATTTGTAGAGTTTGGAGAACACTAGAACTAAGGTAGAGACCAAGGGTTATACTGGTTGAGACTTCAAGATAAGTAACAACCCTACTCCAGTTTATACGTATATCTGGGAAAAGTATCACATGGATACAATGAAGGAGCAAAGTGGCTAATATGATCTGCAGACTAGAATCCCGAGTACAGCTCGACAGAAATATTATCGGCCACTAGGCTTCAACTTTCTTCGGATTGTCTCTCAATGCGGCTTTGGCTATGGCTTGTAATTTGATGTCTTCCCCTTCACGGGTTTGTATTTATAGCAATGAACACCTTCTTCTCCACGTAGAACTCGAAAAACTTGGATTGGAGATGGACCAGGTGGCCTTTTTTTTTTCCCAATGGACTCACACTTTCTATCCCAAGAAAACAATTTCTTTCTAGATTTGTTGTATTTTATTAATTAATTATACATTCTCGTATATCATTAAGTATGTGGTACTCCATATAGAACAAAACCAAGTATAGGATGTATGTAATATCTTTTAACACTGACAACACTAGCTATTGAATTTTTGGAATTTACATTTGATCATTCACCTTATTAAAAAATATGAATTTATTTTATCATTAAAGACACTAGACTCTTATTTTTTGCATATTTGCATTCAACTTTTTAAAAGGATAAATGATTAAACGTTCTTGATAAAACTTAACAACATCTTATGTTTAAAAAGAAGGAATACATCTTATTTAAAAAGGTTGGGAGGGAGTATATATTTCCTAATTACATTGTCGGTAACCTATCTGCGAAGTAGCAAACAGTACTACTTAATACACCGATTAAATAACCCAACTCGTGCAACCTACTTGATTGCGACTCTACAGCACGAGCACGAGCATGTCCATGATCACCGATCAAACCTCCTAGCTATCATGTAATACCACGAAGCAATGGACAAAAGACGGTGCGTATATTTTCTCATCTAAAAATTACAAATGTTTAGTTTTTAACCGAGTTAGCCCCGTTTATTCGAAATGAAATTTTTTTTGGTGTCACATCGGACGTTTGACCGGATGTCGAAGGGGTTTCGGACACGAATAAAAAACTATTTCATAATCGCCTGAAAAGCAAGACCGAATCTTTTGAGCCTAATTAATCCGTCATTAGTATATGTGGGTTACTGTATCACTTATAGTTAATCATGGACTAATTAGGCTCAAAAGATTCGTCTCGCAATTTTCCCTCTAACTGTGCAATTAGTTTTTGTTTTTGTCTATATTTAATGTTTCATGCATGTGTCCAAAGATTCGATGTGATGTTTTTGGGAAAAACATTTTGGAAACTAAACAGGGCCTTAGTTCACTACATCAATGCCACCTCGACATTTGTCACATTTTATGTTCACAAATCACAAATGGTCCTCTCTCTTTAATTTGCGTCCAACGTGTAGCTCGACCATGTGTCCATGTTAAGCGACTTTAGCAAGATCACTTTTAGAACCAGCATTACCGGCAACAATAATGGAGCTACCCCCATGGCCCTCATTACTGGTCATTGTGCTCGCAGCCGTCGTCTTCTTCCTCGCCACCATTCTCCGACATGGCCGACGCGCGTATAGGCTCCGCCAGGCCATGGCCGATCATCGGCAACCTCAACCTCATTGGCGCGCCGCCACACCGCTCCATCCACGAGCTCTCCAAGCGCTACGGCCCGCTCATTCAGCTCCGGTTCGGATCATGCAGGGAGGAGGAACGGCGCCGGGGAAGAAGAACGACGCCGGAGAGGGTGGGGCTTCGGCCATCAATGGCGGACGGGAAACGGGCGGCATAAACGGCGATTAAGAGCTCTATTGAAGGGGAAAACATAGGGAAAATAAAGAGGGGGAAGAGGAAAACCGATTTTTGCATTCAATTGGAGGAGGAAACGCTTATGGAGGGGTATCGACGTGACGGCGGCGCTAGTTTCTTCGGCCGGGAGAGGAACGGGCGGCGGCTGGAGGAAGACGATGACGGCGCCTTCCTGGGCCGGCTGGGCCGCGCCCGAGCGAGGGAGGGGGAGGAGATGGGGGTTGGGCCGACGTGGATGCAGCCCAAGGGACAGAGGGAAGGTGTCTGGGCCGAGGAGGGGAGGGAAAAGGAGGCCTGGGAAGAGGGAAGGGGACTTCGGTGGCGGGTCGTGGAAGGAATAATGGACTTAGGACCGGAAGCGGCCCAAGGAGAAGGAGAGATTTATTTTTAGGTTTTTCATTTTAATTAACTCTGAATTTAGTTTGTGTTGCTTTAAAATTATTTCCTATCCTCTGAAAATTCAAGCAAAAAATTTAGGGACTCATTTAGAGCATGGAGGATTTAATAAAAGTACTCCAAGCCACTTTCGAAATTTTTCCTGCACATATTTTTAGTGTTCGAGATTTCTTTTAGACTTTTAATAATTTATATTATTCATTTTAGAAAGTGATTTTTAACTTGGGATGAATTTATCAGGATATGAAAATGTTACCCCCGAAGGTGAATTCCCTGTTGTCATCTCGATTTTGGCTGTTTCATGAAGTATGAAGTATGTACGACTATCGGTAGACGAACTCTAGTCCCTCCGCGCTCTAAAAATAAATCAACATAATACGAGATATAATTAGATTTATTTATTTTAAGACGGATGAAGTATAATTTATCAACAGTAGTCGTACATACTTAATAATTCGTGAATATCCCATACTATATTAGTTTATTTTATAACGGAAGATACTATATATTAGTTTATTTTGGTACGGACAGAAAAGGGTAGATAGATAGATAGACAGATAGATAGATAGATAGATAGAAATAGTCGCGCTTGCTACATGTGAGGGAGATTGAAGAGTGGACGTGGACTGACCGTTTGAAACGGTTGATTGACAAGAAATAGTCTCTTCTTGGCTTTATATCTCGCGGTGTTAGGATAATGTCGTATTTTCATATTAGATTTGTTTTTTTTACAGAGAGTAGGGCAGATAGATAGATATAATTAAGTCGCACCTGCTACAGTTTTTTAAACACTGTTTGAAACAATTGACTGACCAGCAATAGTTTATTTCTGTCTTTCTTCCTAAAATAAAGGGATGTAATACAGCTTAACACTATAAATCTAGATGAAGAGATGTTATGATGTGCCAAGTCTACAACGGATGGATTAGATATCTATTGCTCGGGCGATAGAGATAGATGTCTGTCCTTTTTCTTTTGGCAAGAACAAACTTTAAGTCGGGTGACTCCGTTAGGATTTATTAACAGCATAAATGGCCCGCGCTTTGTTGCGGCCGAATATATATTAGATATTGGAGAAATGATGAAATGATTTGGATTGAAATATTATGAAAATGATTTGAGAATTATGATTTAGCATGTGTATGTTTAGTTTTAGAATGAAATAAATACTAGATATAATTATTATATGCTTGTATGTTGTGTTTTGTGTACTCAATGGGTTGATGTGACATACTTGTATGTAGGTTTTTAGGAGTGATAATAAATATTATGCTTGCATGTTGAGCTTTAAGTGTTTAGTGGGCATTAGTTTTATAGAAAGAAGGAATGACACATTTGATATTTTTAATCAATCCGACAATTTTAAGATTTTTTTTCAAATAGACTAGATAAACATTTTTTCCTTTTTATCGAATTGGACATAGACTCGTTTGATGCATGTCAACTATAAAGTCATAAAAAATCTTTAAAAATAGAAATATAGATTAACTTGTGATATTTCGATCTATAAACATATAAATTTAAATTTGATCTATACAAGTAGAAAAAATAATATATCTTAATTTGATTTATATTTGTAATTTGTGTTTCTATTGTGTATATGTTGAATTTGAATTTGGATGTATGTAGAGATATCATATATTGATATATCTTATCAAATTGTTTAAATATTTTTGATAGCCTTGTAAGGGGTCGTGGATAGAAATTGAAGACCCCTGTGTGAAACGCATAATTAGACCCCCTAAGATTTAAAAGTACGGCGTACAACAAAAACAACGAAGATTGTGTCTTGTATATAATGTAAGTAAAAGGAAGAGTTGAAGAGATAAATACCAATAGAAACAAAATGTAGGGCCTTTCTTTTTTTACTTGTGAAGTATGTTGTCTTTTTTCTCTATTAGTTTGCTTTCATAATTAATACAGTACTAATGGATTTGGGCCCTAATTTTGGGGCACTAAACTGGTGCATAGCTCAACTGTTGGCAATTACAAATCAAGAACCACATCCATGATTTTCTTTTATTTTTTTCCGAAATTTTAAATTTAGTCAAAATTCATCCAAACCATATCGCCGGTTTTCCCTATCGTACCCCCGCGATAAGCGTGATAACCGCGATAATCGTGCGATAAGAGAAACCTTGGCCCCATTTAACCTTAAGGACTTTAAAAGGAGCTATTGCTGAATATGCTCTCAAAGAGGAGGGGTTAGGGCCCCTCATATCTGGCACACAAAATGAAGCACATATTATTAATTAAATATTACCTAAAAATTTTAAAAATAAATTAATATAATTTTAAAGCAACTTTTAGTGTAGTTTTGCACTATTCACGTTCAACGTTTGACCGTCCGTCTTATTTGAAAATTTTTTATGATTAGTATTTTTAT
>CM020186.1:10217617-10253680 GCA_009805545.1 Oryza longistaminata | reverse complement strand
CATCTAAAGTTTATACACCTAAAGTTTATAGACCCAAAGTTTATAAGTCAAAAGTTTACATACACATTTCATATTTGAAGTTGAATTCAAATTTTTTATATATAGTATCTCTATCTATATTTTTTCCAACTTTGTTTTTTTTATTTTTTTAAATTTTATGGTGTACTGTAGTAGAAAGAGAAGAATAGGAGGAAGGGGGAGAAGAAGAGTGTTTAAGGGGGAGGGACGGGTGATCGCTAGGCGCCCACCAGCAGTACCCGGATCGATCGACCATTAGCTGCTCCCCGCCAAACTGCCTAGTCAATTTGTGATCGCATTACCAAACTGGTTACCTAACTCCTATAGTGCTCAATCATGAGCATATAACACATGGTGTTAGCGCTGTAGAGCACGAGACACACACTAATCAATCTGACGTCATGGAGAGGGAACTTAGGTAGCAAACTCACAATTGAACATGATCGATGCACATCAACAGTTTGTACCCATACTAATTTAATGGAAATAAGGTTTCTAAACATAAAAATGAAATAATAAAACGTCTTCCTAGACTAAGTGAAGATGTCTCCCCCATCCAATTAAGATCCTGAAGATGTCTCCCCATCTAATTAAGATTCTCGCAATACTACATGTGACATGTGGGTAGTCATTGAGCAATACTACATACGACCTGCATCCCTCCCCATGAAGCTTTTCCCCTTTACGTGGCTTTGCTCCCATTTCTTATATTGAATGAGTGCTATGCATCTAGGTCATTCACCAAGAATTTAAAGCACATAAAAGTATGGCACTCCAGAGGATGACTAGCTGGTTCAGGAGCTTGACCGACATAATGCCGCTAGTTGAAAGGTTTAGGTCTTGTATCAAAGTGTCACGCTCGAAGGCCTGCTTCAAAGATTTCTTCTCTCTCCTCGTGGACGCATACACACTTGGCGCCAGATATTTCAGTCATCATCCTTGTAGCAACGCCAAATCCTAGAAGCGAGTTAATTATAGACATCGTGGGTGTGCTCACGGCGTTCTTGCAAACGAGTCGGCGGGCCACCTTGGGTGAGGGGCGACGAAAGAACCTTGATTTGTGGCCGGAGCTGTTGCAATGGAAGCAGCGCGTCGAGTCTCGGCAAGCCGCTGCTCGGTGGTCTCGCAGGCAGTTGAAGCACCTGCCTAGAGTTTCTATCTAGAAGAAGCGCGTCAAGGTGGATTCAACCTAGCGAAGTTGCGGGCGGCAGGGACGATAGACATCGTGAGGGGATGTCGGGCGCGCTAGAAGGCTCATGACGCCACCAATGGCGTGATTTGAAGTCATTCAACCCTAGTTGCTTAATTCATTGGGTGACGCCACCGTCGCCACGTCGTTGGGGCAACAGCGTGCCTCCTCCACATCCCTAGCTCCTTTCCTAGCTCTATGGGAGTCATGGAGGGTGCTCCAGGGTAGGATAGAGTCGATGAACTTTAGAATGGTTCACAACGGTGGTAAGAACTGTCCAGATTTGAAAATGGAAGTGTTTACTCCCTAGCGCCCTTAGCAAAGGAGCACGGATGAAGCAGTGTAGCAAGCTCTTGTGGATGTAGAGTGGCAGAGACGGGGGAGGGGGAGGGGGAGAGGATGACAGTGTGTTATCGCTATCTCTAATTATACTTAGGAAATTGCTACACATACGACTGGTGTGTATGACTTGATTGGCATATAAGACAGGGTCGGACAGAGGTCGAACAATAGGGTAAGATGTATAGCAGTACTCTTATGCTTAGTATCGCAAACTCATCAATTAGAGCTATCTCCAACAGCCTAATCAAAAATATTCAGGTTTTCCAAATACCTATATAGCCAACTCTCTAATGGCAAGCATATATTATTACTCACTTTAATAGAATATCTATTTACCTCTACAAAATAACAACGGGGCCCATATGTTAGCCTCTACTCTCCTTCTTCTTCCTCCTCTTCCTCCCTTTCTACTGTCCAATGAGCCGACATTGGGGAGAGCCGACACGGCGGCAGCATCGGGAGGGCTGAAGGCGGGGATGGCGGCGCAGAGAGCTAGAGACGGCTGGAGGGCAGGAATCGGAGGACGAGTCGACGGCACTGGGGAGAAGTAGGAGTTGGCGGCGTGGAGCTCATGATCTAGAGGCATCCACCTAAGCTCCGGCGATGGACGGCGGCGTAGCAGCACGGACTGCCTCAACGTGCTCCCTTACGATGTCCTCCACCACATCGTGCTCCGACTCTGCTCCTCGCCGAAGCCGCCACGCGGACCAGCGTCCTTGCTCGCTCCTGCTCATCAGCGGATGACCCGGGGGTGTCGACGGCCATGCTCCTGCTCAGCGAGTCACTCCTCGACGACCACCTCAGCTTATTCAGCTGGTCACGGTGGGAGGACACGGAGGTGACGAGGTGGCGACTCAGGAGGGTGGCGGATGGCGGCGCGGATGGTGGCGGCACACAACCAAGGGGACACGCTATCTCTTGTAACTTATTCCTCTCGATTCCACCCGCAACAATGTTCCGCCTTCTCTCCTATCATCATAGTCGTTTTGTCAAATTGGACTCTTCCTTAGCTGGCACATCCCCGACCCTCGAAGATCATGTTTACATCCATTTTCTATCTTAAATTTGATTTATCCACTCGATGGCTTGATAACATGCGTCATCACCAAATAGACAAATCAAACTCATCGGGCTACTATGAATTGAAACCTTTCTTCCTTGACGTCTTATGAACTGGGTTAATAAATACAACATCCGTAGAGTAAACCTTCGGTAACCTGCATGTGTTAGAGTTAATAAATCTAACGTCCTCGCAAGTGTTAAGAGTAAACCTTGTGCAAGCTGCATTTTGTTTCACAGCTGCATGACATGCTTGTTTTTTCAGTTTTTCTGTAACCTGCATGTGCACGTTTCTCAGGTTGTTAGGCGTGCACCTTCGGTAGATCGCATGCATTCGTGGACGTGGGATGGCGCGTCCAGATCGGATCATGGCAGAGAAATCGGGGTGGTTTAGGTGTAATCCTTGCATATATAACAGAGCAATTTTACGGTACTTGAGGAGGTACCATGAGGTACCATTTTTTATTGTAAATTTGGTACCTCTTGGTATCTAGATACTACGAGGTACCATGAGGTATTAAAATTTACACTAAAATTTTGATACCTCGTGGTACCTCCTCAAGGACGGTAGAATTGCTCTATATAATAAGAGGAGGAAGAAACCAGAAAAGCTGTGGTAACATTTGAGCAGCACCCTGTTGTCGCTTTTATAAACTCTGAACGCAGTTATGTTTTCTGTTTTTCTTTTCTGCTGTAAACTGTGACATTTCTTTTAATGGAAATGGAGGGCTAAGGCCTTTAGGCTTATTTTGTTAGACCTATTTCCAAAACAAACTAATATGCATGCCTACGATTTATTTTTATTTTCTAAACATTTTTAATATAATATTTTGATAATAATCCATGGCAAATTTTATTTTCAAATATAAACCTTTTTGGTCACGCCAAGAAAGCTAGCATTGCAAAATAACACTGTCATGCCACAAGTATTGGTGTGACAAAACATGTCACACTGGACCGAGAAGCCACGTTGTAAGGCTGCCACACCAGTTAAACTAGCGCGGCTAAACCATGTAGCAACGCCAACATGCATAGCCTCGCTTGGAAGGCCTACGTGTAATGCAAGATGAAGGTGAAGTATTACTGTAGTATTGCTACTCCTCCATTTCAGGTTATAAGACGTTTTGACTTTGGTCAAAGTCAAACTACTTTAAGTTTGACCAAGTTTATAAAAAAAAGTAGTAACATTTTCAACCCAAGACAAATTTATTATGATAATATATTCAATTATTAATTTGATAAAACTAATTTAGTATTATAAATATTACTTTATTTATATATAAACTTAGTTAAACTTGAAATAGTTTGATTTTGACCAAAGTCAAAATGTCTTATAACCTGAGACAGATGGAGTACTATTTTGTGAAAAAGAACCTTGTGTTTGTGGGCTCTACATCGTTTTCTTATGTTTAATTTATAACTGGAGATTTTTTTGGTTGATGTATCTCCCATAGCATCTATCCAGATCATGGTATGCCCACATATCTATGAAATGAGTTTAATATGTGTGTGTATATATATATGCGATGACTGATTACATAATTATTAATATTTTGTACTTTTTAATTATAGCATGCGCCCTTATGATTGTGATGAAATCTAGCTCTTTATTCTTATGATTTGTATCACGTTGAAGTTACTCAAGGCGCAGATAAATGGCTTTTTCCTTGTTAAATATATATAATTTAGATGGTTGCACTGTTACAGAACCATTTTCATGTGTGTATGTGTTTCCCAAATTGTCGGTTCAACATGGCATGTTTCGTCACGTCAATTAATTAATGCTTATGGCGTGACATTTTATAACGTCAGTTTTCTTGGCAAGTTTAGATTTAAAAATAAAATTTGGCCTGATCTATTATTAAAATATTTTATTAAAAAGTTTAAAAAAATAATAAACATTCCCTACGATATTTTTATTTTAAAATTCTCACTAGCTAGCTATTTATCTGCATTAAAAATTCGCTGCCTTACAACTCCTAGTTAACTTGATAGTAAAACGTGGCCATGAGATTCACAGACCTTAGACACATCCATATGACCATATTTAGTTTGTTATTACTATTACTATTACTATTGAATTCTAAAAGTTATAGACTAAATTTAGCCGTGCAATTTGGATGGACCCTTGCTTGCTTGTTACATGGTCAGTTAGTTGTTTGGAAGGTAGCAATAGTACACTATACACTGACTAAAATAACCCACCACGTGCAACACTACAGATGCTGACTTGATTGCGACCAAACATCACGAGTGAGTAACATGATCACCGAGCAAACCTCCTAGCTATCGTGTAATGCCGCACAGCAAAAGATAAAACGACAGTTAATATTTTCTCTTCTAAAAGTTACACATGTAACTTGCTTATTGTGTTTGAGACTTTGAGGTGAGGAACACACTCCTAACGCATCGCCGGCGCTTTGATTTCTATAAGATATAATAAATTAAGATAATAAATTTGTGTGATATACAAATATATATACTCCCTTTCTCACTGAGTAAGACGTATACATGTTTTAAGATCCAACTCTTTGACCAATAATATTCTTTTATAATTAAATTGATTTTTATTTAATATCATTGGATTGATATTTGAATTTACTTTCGTATAACTATGATTGTGTTGCTACAAACATCATAATATTTGAGAAATTCAAATACAAATATTAGTTTTGAATACCATGCCAAGTTTGATCATGCCATATTTAGTACGGTGAAGGGAGTATAGTTAAAGTTTTTTTTATAGCTTGTATAAATTGAATTTAAACTTGTATGTTTTCTAGACTAATATACTATTAATCTATCTTTTATCCTTTTTATAACTAGTTACTCTAATTTGGATTAGGCTTTGTTTAGGGGCTGGTTTGCAACAACCCCGCTTTTTTTTCTCTAAATCTTAAAATAACTTGGTCTGGTCTCTTTGCGGGCTGGGCGAAAAAAAAAATATGTTACACATGTCTAGATTTTCAACACAGTTAGTTCACTATATAAGCATCAGCCTATCAGCTCGACATTTTATATTCACAGGTGGCCGGCTCTCTTCTGCACACAACGTGTAGCTCGACAAATCTACTTAGCAAGATCACTTTAGAACCAGAATCACCAGCAACCATGGAGATGGAGCTACCATCATGGGCCTCAGTACTGGTCATTGTGCTCGCCGCCGTCGTCTTCCTCCTCGCCACCATTCTCCGCCATGGCCGACGCGCGTATAGGCTCCCACCAGGGCCTAACCCGTGGCCGATCATCGGCAACCTCAACCTCATTGGCGCGCTGCCACACCGCTCCATCCACGAGCTCTCCCAGCGCTACGGCCCGCTGATGCAGCTCCGGTTCGGGTCATTCCCCGTCGTCGTCGGCTCGTCGGAGGAGATGGCCAGGTTCTTCCTCAAGTCCCACGACATTGTGTTCACCGACCGGCCGAGGACCGCCGCCGGCAAGCACACCACGTACAACTACACCAACATCCTCTGGTCCCCCTACGGAGCCTACTGGCGCCAGGCGCGCAAGATGTGCGTCACCGAGCTCTTCAGCGCGAGGCGGCTCGAGTCGTTCGAGCACATCCGCGACGAGGAGGTGCGCGCGCTGCTGCGCGACCTGCACGGCGCGGCGGCGGCGGTGGCGCCCGTGCTGCTCAGGGACTACCTGTCCACGGCGACGCTCGGCGTGATCTCGCGCATGGTGCTGGGCAAGAAGTACGTTGGGGTTGAGGGAGCTTCTGCCGGCGGCGACGACGGCGGCGGCGAGGGGACGAGCCCGGCGGCGCGGAACGGATCCGGTGATCCGCTAATAGGCGTATTTGGTTTACAACAAAGTTCACTCTAGGTCCCTTACGTCCAATTCAAATTTCGTCCTTCGATGATATGTCCCTCAACTTATAATACTGATATACTTGATGTCCCAGAGCAGTATAGAATCCAATTTTGGTTGATGTGATGGCTGAGTCAGCGTGGTCCTATATGTCAGTGCCCCAATCTTCTTCCACCTCTCTCCCCTCTCTTCCCATCTCAATCCAAGCCTCCAAGGCGACGAGCGGCGGACGGCAGGGAGAAGCTTGACGGCGGCAGCCAGTGGGGAGAAGCCGCTGCCTGCTAGCCACCGCCCGTCACCGCCGTTGCACTGTGGGCCACGCCCAGAGGGAGGTTGCGATGCCACTCGAGCTGTCGTGGGGTCTATCCTTGATCATGGGCACGCGGAAGACTATTCTTCCCCATCAAGCGGCACCACTTCCTTACCAACACCCACCACACGACGACCTCGCCGACATCACCGCCACCAACATTGTCACTGTCTGCACCCCAACATCACCGCCACCAATGTTGTCGCTATCTACGCCTCCTGCCTCACCATCCTCATCGTTCACCACATCTTCCCTATGTAAGGTAGCTCATCTTCACAAAAAACTACAAATGGATATCTCAATCATCAACAAAATTAAATTACCACCCCAATTCAAGCTTGATCGTGTGGACGCCTTCATGGAGGTAGAGCAACATACACTCCTGGTCATTCGAGACCTTGACAGCAACTTCACTGTCACCGCCTTTAAAGCCAGCCACTTCCCCAGCACCGTAATGTTCCTCTTCTAGGGAGACTCCTTCGGTCATGTCCTCCACATTGGCGACTGTCACTTGCCCCTCTTCCACCTCCTCACTGACTACGTCTTCCTCAACCGCACCTTCGTCGCCACCTACTCTCTCCACTTCCCCACCAAGCAAGGGGAAAGGACTGGTAGCAGCAAGGAGAAGAGGAAGGGTCCGGTCGCCACCATTGAGCATCTATCTGCTTACCGCCACCCTTCTCCCGTCAATCACCGCTCACTGCCATCGAGCTTCTCCGCACTGATCGCCCTGGAGGCATAGATTGACATAGGAAGAGAGGGAAGATATGTGGAAGAAGATTGGGCCGCTGACATGTGGGACCCACGTGGGTCTCATGCTAACTCAACCGTAATGTTAACCAAAACCAGAGACTATATTGTCCTGGGACGTTAATTATACCGGTATTGTAAATTAAGGGACTACGGTTCAATCAGGGGCGGATCCAACGTGGGTGCAGGGGGGACTCAAGTCCCCCCTACACCCACAAAACCCATGGATACCCCCCTAAGCCCCTCCATTAATTTTTTCATCATAGTTGATAAGGTAGGAGGTGTTAAAAGTCTTATAATAACATTTTAGCATAGTTTAATACTGAGATTATGTATTTATATCGGTGTACTCGGTATGTTGAGTCCCCCCAACTTTTTGTTTCTGGATCCGCCCCTGGGTTCAATGATATAATTCGAACTATACTTTAAAATTAGAGACCTAGAGGGAACTTATTCCCGCTGCCATATTGGTGGCGTTCCGGCTTTAGCACTTATTAGGCCTCTTTTTGGATCGACGTACATGTGTCATGTCTCTTATTTTCTTTGCTTCGCCGTGATTAACAGAAGTACAACACCGTGAAGTAAAATTAGCTACACCGGGAGCCAGCTGACGGCGACGAGCTAGAGCGGCCTTATAATCCCTCTTTGGGAAACTCATAAAGCTGAAAGATATCACCGGATAACACATACCGATGACCGCGCGCCCAGCTAGCTTGCCAGGACAACCAACATAGCAACACATAAACGAAGCCAGAATTCTTCCAGCCTCCGGTCGAACACTTCCAATCTCCCATCATGCCCGTCATGTTAGCATGCTGGTTAATTAATCGCCGTAAGCCCGTAATAATCGGTACGTGTCACATCCCCCAGGTGTACGATAGCGGGCTGCGCACGTCGTGCTCGCCGTTGCTCCAGGTGAGCCACCCGAACGCGGCGTCCGTCGGGCCACCGGGCGTCGCCGACTTGAACGTCACGGTGTACCTCAGCTTGTCCCCGGCCTTCTTGAACGCGAGCCTCGCCGGCTTCACGGCCACGGCTATGTCGCTCGGCCCGGTGACCCTCGCGGTGTACACCGACCTGCCGTCGCCGACGTTGGTCAGCTCGCGCCGGTACTTGACGGTGGTGCTGCGCGGGGACGACGACCGCCGGCCGAACACGACGGAGAACGACGGGTAGTTGAGGTCCCCGGGGCTGGACAGCTTCCGCTGGCACGTCACGTTGGGCGCCGCCGTGATGGCCTGGACCTGCGGCGGCGACGTGCCGACGGAGCACAGGAAGGCGACGTAGTCGTCGACGGAGGTGTCGTAGACGAGGCCCGGGGAGAGGGCCTTGACGGGGTCCACGTGGCCGGCGCCGATGGACCACGGCGTCGCCGTGGTGTTGCTGGCGGCGTCGAGGATCGGCGAGCCGGTGTTGTCGACGGTGTATGCGGTGGTCATGAGCGCCGACTTGATTGCGCTGGGGCTCCAGTCCGGGTGTGCCGCCTTGACGAAGGCGGCGAGGCCGCTGATGTGCGGGCATGACATGGATGTTCCTGCGATATCACGATTGAGTCTTTAATCACTCTAGTTAATTTTATGGCTCAAAATATATAATTAAGCTGAGAGTGCAGCTTTCAGCAATGTAAATTACGAATCTACTACCAAGGTTCAGTGCAAAAAAAGAGAGACATAGCCAGACACATGTCAGAATATCGTGCAACTAAAGTCATGCCGACTGTCGAGCATATCATGCCATTTGGGTGCATGCGAACTGCACTACAGCACTTGAAAGCTAAACAGCACCATCATGACCAAATATGATCATAACGGCATCAAACAGCTACTGTTTAGCTGGTACTGATCTATTCTCGAGCACGCCGGACCGTAAAGTCCGTGCTCGAACTTTCGGTGCAACACACTAATTACTAATTAGAGTAAGCAACATACTTTCAGTCGGTATACTACAGTCTACGTACAGGGCTACTTGCATGGAGGGGGCAAAGCGTGCACTGACCTGACAAGATGTTGAACGGCGACCGCCGCTCGTCGACGGTGAGCCCGGTCGGCCCGACGGACCCCGTCCAGCCGGCGAGGATGTTCACCCCCGGCCCGATCACGTCCGGCTTGAGCAGCTGCGCCACCTGCCTGTTCGGCCCACGCGAGCTGAACGCGGCCACCACCGGCGCCGGCCGCACGTCGAGCGCCGTGCCGGCGAAGGTTAGCCCCACCTCGGCGTCGCGCGGTTCCGACTCCACGTACTCCTTATGGCGTTCGCCGCTCTTGGCGCCGACGGCCACCGCGGGAGAAGGTGGCTGTCGGCCACGACCTCCTCGCCGCTCTGCGCGGTGTTCGCAGCACCATACGACGCCGCGCCTGCTTCACCACCAGCCCCTTCTCCACCCTCGAGTTGCCGCCGCGGTCGCACAGGACCACCTTGCCCTTCACCGGCCGCCGCGTCAGCGTGCCCTCCATGCAGAGCTTGCTCGCATTCTGCCGGCGCGGATGCCTTTGTTGTACACGACGGGAGCTTCTCGTCGCCGAGCCGCGTCGCCGGAGTTAGAGCGACATGCCGGCGTGGGTCTCGCCGTTCCCGAGCTCGGCGTACGCGGGAAGTTCCTGTCGAGCGTGCCTGCACCGACGGTGATCACCACGGACCAGTGTTCACCAGCGACGACGGAGAAGGACCACTGTTCCCCGCGGAGCACGCCACGACGATGCCGCGGCGAGTGGCCGCGAGCGCGCCGACCGCGATGGGGTCACGCGAGAGCGGGAACGCGCCGCCGCCAAGACAGCGAGAGAACGTCGACGCCGTCATCGATGGCCTTCTCCATGCCGGCTAGTATGTCGGAGCTGAAGCACCCCTGTCCAGCACACCTTGTACGCCGCGACGACGCGCGCACCGGGCGCCATGCCGCGGGCCGTGCCTTCCGCGTAGCCGAGGAGTCCCGCGTCGGCCACGACGGCGCCGCCGCCGTCGACGCCGTGTGCGTGCCGTGACCGTCGTGGTCCCTCGGCGAGGAGAACTCGAGGCTGACGTGGGAACCGTTCCCGCCGCCGCCGGCCCCATATCCCGGAAGAAGGCGCGTCGGGCGCCGATGAGCTTGCGGTTGCACATCGACGAGGAAGTCGGTTGCGATTGGTCTCGCAGCTCCCGCGCCACCGCGAACGGCACCGGGCCCATGCCGACGTCGCCGAAGCTGGGCTCTCGGGCCAGACGCCGGTGTCGAGCACGCCCATGAGACGTCGGTGGCTCGCACCGTCGGCGTCAGGGGCGTCGTACGGCGGGAGGTGGAGGAACAGAGGCGAGCGCGTGGTGTGGAGCGGGAGGATGACGTCTTCATGGACGGACGCGACGGCGGGGTGGCCGCGGAGCGCCGCGACGTGCGACGGCAGGAGGCGCGCGGCGAAGGCGGACGGCGCGGCGGAGGTGTAGGAGTAGAGGAGATGACGCGAGGGGTCGACGGAGAGGGAGGCCAGGTGGGCGTGGTGCCAGTGTAGGTGAGTGGCGTACGGGGCCGGCTTGAGTGCCGGGTTCAGGTAGACAATGTAGGTCGCCGCCCCATCGCCGGCGCCGGAGACGAGCCGCACGCACGACGAGACAACGACGAGGACGGCTAGAGCGAGGAGGAAGGGTGGCTGCTGCATGCTGGGCAGTGTTAGCGAATGGAGGGAGTTGTCTGTGCGAGCCGCGTTCGATTCAAATATAGGAGTGGCATGGCATCAACCTGGGTAGTACAGCAGCGCGCGTACAGTCGTCTCGATGTCCTGCTGCTGGTAATGTGGTGATGTGCTGTCTCGATCGATCACCACCGAAAACGCGATGTTCGTACGTGTAGCGTCCCTAGCGAACAGACATGCAATCGTTGGAGTCAACATCGACTTTTTTTTCTCCCTGGTGACCAGCTGCTTCGGCATACTGTTTAAGAAAAAAAAAGCGCATTAAGCACTGGGATCGTGTTCATCATGCACGTCCTCCTCCAGGCCAGCCTTAACGCAATTATTTGGCTGGCCCTTCCTTTACAAGCGGCACGGTCCGCGGCCGCGCACGTCGCGGCGCCCATAGCACTCCTCTCCCTAGCCCTGCCTCGTTGTAACACTACGACGCACTTGAGCGGCGTGTGCCGCCGCCGTCCCGCCGCGATCGGTGGTCGGGTGGATTTGTGGGGGGGGTGGAGTCGTGGACCGTGGTCCGTCCGTCCGTGGATCGCTGGTGCCCGTGCGTGCGTGAGCAGTGAGTGAGCTCTCCTTCCTTTCCACCGAGGCCGCGGCCGTCAGAGCGCGCGGGGCGCGGTGCGTCGCCACTGCGAGCGACCGATCCAGCGATCGCGTGCGTGCATGCGTGCGTGCGTGCGTGCGACACTTTTCGCCCGCCCGGGCCTGGTGGTGATCTGATCGTCGCGCTCTCTAATATTGCGTCGCCCATGCCTCCACTTTCTCGGGCGATGAACCGCGTGGCTCCACGCCTCGGGCGATGGCGCGGATTGGCAGTTAGCTGGATTCTGTTGCGAAAGGTGGACATGGAAGATGCACTTTCTTACTCGCCATGTTGGGGAGGCAAAGGCAGGGCGCGATATGCGCTATATCGGCATATCCAGTGAAGGAGTGATCGTCAGTGCGTGTCTGAATGCCGCCATTGCTGTTCGTTTGGTGCGTGATTGCGTTTTCTCGGATTTCTCCCTTGGTGATTTGTCAATAGTGTCTGATGGTGTCGAGGGATTATTTGCTAGTAAATGCAAGCAAGCAGGACTCTTTGATCAGGAAGCTGCGAGAGATTGAGTGCTGCAGCAAACTGAAGATTGGTAGGTATCATTGATCTATCTATCATGCCAAGTTGCGACACTAACTTTGCAGAAGAACTGTACTATTATGCGTGATTGTGTTCCTTTCTTGTTTCTTTTTTTTTTTTTTTTTTGAGACAGGGGGCAGAAACCCTCCCATTTCATTAACGAAATGATAAGATTCTTACAGAAGGTTCAGAGCAAGTAAAGAAACTAAACATCACACAAGCCCAGGGGCCTGACCCAAAACATGACAGCCATGTTAACTACAGCAGCTCAAAGATGAAAATAAACCGAAGACATTCAGCAACACAGCCAGCATTCAACACCCCAAATGCCTAACTTGTGGATTCCATCCATGTCTTGCATTGTAGAGATCACCGGCTACTCTCCTTAGCAGAGCTGCCCCCATTTGCAGATTTCCTCGCACATCCTCCGATCTCTGCAGAATAGACCAAGATTCGATCCAAGAACACATAGAATGTATCAGTTCCACAGGATCATGTAGTTTTTTTTGTTTAAAACATGCAGCATTTCTAGCCTTCCAAAGGACCCAAATGAGGGCTGCCACCCCCACCACAATCAAACCCTTATCTCCTTTATTGAAGCCACAAAGCCACCCACCAAAAAGATGATGGATATTATTAGCTGTTTTCAGGTTAAAAACACTACCAATCGCTCTCCAAAGAAATCTAGCAAGTAGCAACAGGACAGTTGAGAAACAAGTGTTCTACTGTCTCCTGCCCAGAGCAAAATTGACAGTTTGAATCTTTCCCTTTCCAGCCTCTTTTAAGCAAATTGTCTTTAGTCAAGATACTATTCTTTAGAACCAGCCAAAGAAAAACCTTTACTCTTGGAGGGATTTTAAATTTCCAAATCTTTTTAAAGGGAAAACCACTGCCCTGAATCATTAAAGCCCTATAGAAAGACTTCACAGAACAAATTCCTGACTTAGGCTGTGTTCGCTAGAACACGTTCCCATCCCGGAACAGTGAACACGGAAAACGGAACGGTCCATTAGCGCATGATTAATTAAGTCTTTGCTAATTTTTTTAAAAAAAATAGATTAATTTGATTTTTTAAGCAACTTTCATATAGAAATTTTTTGCAAAAAACACACCGTTTAGCAGTTTGAAAAGCGTGCGCGCGGAATACGATGGAGAAGGGTTGGGAACCCTTGGGTCCGAACACACCCTTATTCAGTTTCCAGGATAATGTATCTTTATCATTTGACAACCTAACATCTTTGCACAAAAGATTCAAACTACTCCACTCCTCCAATTTCTTATCAGTCAAGGCTCTTCTAAACCTCAAATTGTCCAAACCTTCACTCAAAACCTTAGCAACCAGGACCATCTTATTCAGACTGATGTTATATAACAATGGGAATTTATCAGCTAGAGGACGCCCTCCAATCCAGCTATCTTCCCAAAAAAGAGTATTCTTCCCATCCCCCACTTTTTTCTCACAAAACTGATAAAATGCTTCTTTGATCCCCATAACCCCTTTCCAAAACTGAGAATCTCCAGGTTTGCTCTTCCTTTGCATTAATGTTTTTTGCAACAGATACTTTGCCCTTAACACATCTTGCCAAATCCCTTGCTCAGTTTCTAATCTCCACAGCCATTTCCCCAACAAAGCCAAATTCATTTTCCTTAGATCCAAAACCCCCAGACCACCCTGATCTTTAGGCAAACAAACAGTAGGCCAATTGACCAAATGATATTTTTTCACACCTTGATCTTCCTGCCAGAGAAACCTGGCTCTGAAAAAGTCCAGTCTTTTTTGTACACCTTTTGATAACTAATAAAAGGATAACATATAAAGAGGCACACTACTCAGACTAGCATTGATCAAGGTGAGTCTACCTCCAATAGCCAATAACTTACCCTGCAAACAGCTTAGCTTCCCCTCTAATTTGTTTTCCACTGGTTTCCAATCTATATTATGAATCCTTTTTTTATCAATAGGAACTCCTAAGTATCTCATGGGCAAATCTCCCATTTTACAGGTCAAAATTTGACTATAAACTTCTTTCTTTTCTGCAGCCTCCCCAGGACAGTAAACTTCACTCTTATGAAAATTCACCTTAAGCCCAGACATTTGTTCAAAAAGACACAAAATATATTTCAGATTTTTAGCATATTCCACATTGTCTTCTAATAAGAAAATAGTGTCATCAGCGTATTGTAAAATAACAACCCCTCCTCTAGAAACTCCTGACCCAAACCCCTCACCAGCCCCTGATCTACTGCTCTATGCATCAACAAAGGCAATGCATCTGCAGCAATATCAAATAGTAAGGGAGATAAAGGATCCCCTTGCCTCAGTGCTTTGTAAGTCTGAAAAAAAAACCCTATTTCATCGTTAACCTTAACAGCCACTTTACCACCAATTACACATCTCATCACCCAATCACACCAAGATTCAGGAAAGCCTTTCGCCCTCTGCTAGCAGTTGTAATCTGAAGACTGACTTTGCTTTGCTGTAGTGTACTAGTGTACACTATGTCGTACACTATGTCACTATCCAATCTTTAATTTGTGTCGTGTACGTTGACCTGCGAAAAACTAGAGGAGATATACCGTCAAAAGTCAGATGCATTCCTGTGTCTCCGCTGTGACAACAATACACTGAAACACATTTCTGTAGCTCGTACACTGTAGTCGCACCAACGTTCATACTAACGATTACTGCTGATCCTAATCACAATGAACAGAGGATAATTTGTTACGCTATTAGCCATTTATTACTACATCCGTCCCATATTACTTGTCTTTTTGAGTTTTTGTTTATAATTTTTGATCATTCGTCTTATTCAAAAAATTTTGAAATTATTATTTATTTTGTTTGTCAATTGCTTTATTATTAAAAGTACTTTACATATGACTTATCTTTTTTTATATTTGCACTAATTTTTTAAATAAAACGAATGGTCAAACGTTGAAAATACAAAGTCAAAAACGTCCACTATTCTGGGACGGAGGGAGTGCTAGCGTTCATGAACATTCAACTCAGCGATCGACCAAGTGCCGACACATTCAGGAAGTAAACATATTCTAGTCGAATCAAAACAAGTTACCTGAAAACATTGAGCTCAGTGTTTATTGAAACGTGGACGCAAATAGGATCATATGCAGTGACTGATCACCTTTACACCATAATGGATCCTCAACTGTATGATCATTGATCATGCATTGCCATTGGTGCGGGTGTGAGCTGGTCACCGCACAGAACAGGATCCATGCAAATGCTTTCTTCCCTAATCGCTTTCACAGTGCTAACTTCCATTAACGTGTGTTTCGTGTCAGCTCACAGCTGACATATTCATGATATCAGCCAGTGTCAGCCTTAACCAAAAATAAAATGACCTCGATTTAAACTACACGTTTGACGTTCACGTTCTTCAAAATCCCAAATTAAAGAAGCCCCTCAATGTCCTTCAGAACTCAGAGTAGTACTACATGTTTTCATGAAAGTGACGCAAGGCATACTTTTTTGTTTAATAGAAAAAAAAAAGGAGAGCATATGCTTTACTGCAAACTTTGCACAACTACCAAGTTATAACTGCTGAACCATAGCTGTGGATCTAAACTTCAGATATTTTCCATCACATCAACCTGTCATACACACGTAACTTTTCAGTCATATCATCTCCAATTTCAACCAAAATCTAAACTTTGGATCCAACTAAACACAGCCATGTATGTTAAGGTTTGTCGTAAAGTGAGCGTAACTAACTGGTTGAATTTCTTAAGGAGTTATGGTGAAATTTTATCTACCTGAGTTCAAGTATTAAAGTCTTAAATTTTACATGTGGAGGGAATATTTCAGTGTAGGTGATATATTCGTTAGCAGCGAGACGTTTATGATAGTTTTGTTAATCTTAAGGTATGACGGCTTAATTTTTCAAAAGTGCTTGTATCCTCGTCGTAGCGACTTTGTCAATCTAAAAATATACCAGCCAAATCTTTCAGAAGTACTTGTAGGGATTAGGTGTACGTGTGTATCTTTATAAAAGGTAAGTGTACGCACGTTACGAGCATACTCCCTCTGTCCCAAAAAAAGACAAATCATGGGTTTCCGTGTCCAACTTTGACTGTCCGTCTTATATAAAAATTTTTTATAATTCGTATTTTCATTGTTGTTAGATGATAAAACATGATTAATATTTTATGCGTGACTTGTCTTTTTAATTTTTTTCATAATTTTTTCAAATAAGACGGACGGTTAAACGTTAGACACGGAAATCAAGGTTTGTCTTTTTTTTTTTTACAGAGGGAGTAAGTCGGTTTCAAGAAATTAAGGTTTGTTAGTGCTAGTTGCCGCCGCTTGAATCAGCAAACTGCAGCAGTCAGCGTTCGGCTCGACGCTGTTCGCTCTACCAACTCCACGGACCAGTCTGTTTGGTGAACTTGCCAACCACACGGTATTTGCCTATTTTGCCAAGCCGTTTCGCCGTTTTAGCCGATCCATCTCTGCATTAAGGCGTGGCGCGCCCACCATATCAAACCGTCGTCGTCGGTCTCTCCGACACATTCCTGTCACGGAGAGATAATCCCTTTCGCATCAGCGCCTCAGCGGCATGATATTCCGGGTGTCCGGCCGCGGCGCCCGCGCGCGCCGGGGGCGGCCGAAGATTTGGCGTCGGCGCGGCTCGGCGCGGCGGTGGCGCGCCACGGCGGCGCAGGACGTTCTTCCTTTGGCTGCTGCTGCTGAGGTCGCGGCGCGCGCTGGCGCGGCTCAGGGAGTACTACGCCGAGATGATGAGGCGGCTCGTCGCCGACGCGGCGGCGCTGGAGCCCGCGCCGGCGAAGTCGCGGGGTGGCCCGCTATCGGCGCGGCGCCGGCGAGGTCGGCGGCCGTCGTGCCCGCGGCGGTGGCGCGCACGGTGCTGAGGTGCAACTCGCACTACTACATCCGCTGAGCTACTCGAGCTCTGATGGCAATGAAAGCTTTGCGCGCGTATCTGTCGTGATATTGTAATTTTTTTTTTCTTCCATTTCTCGCCGTGTAATTGGTGATGAAGTCAAGAATAACTAGTAATAAACTTGTAAATTCAATGCGTGACTGTGTATGTTTTGCAGAAATAATGTGTCAAGAAACCCTCTCCCCTAGTCTCCTTGATGTTTGGTCAATTTTTTCTTTTATCGTTTATTCTGCGTTGCTTCTTCCGTTCAACCTCTCGTTGTTGGCTTGTTGCCCACTTGCACAATTGCCAATTTACGGTGTGTTTGTTCAGCAGAAACAAAGGTAAACTAAAACACGATTAGATCAGTGTACACAATGAATCGGCCATTTGCTAAGTAACACTAAAAAACAACTATTAGTAGTCCAGTACTTACTACTATCAATCATTTTAATGTTTAATATTGCGACTTAAGGACCATAAGAAAGGTCAAAACTGACCAACCAAACCGCAACGCATGAATGTACTAAAGCTCACGCAATGACGCCAGGCCCGGTGTGCGGGATTATATTTGCAAGGCCAGATCTGTCAAAGCCCATAAAGTTATCGGGCTGAAGTGCCGAACAGACTAGTACAAGGCCAGGCCAGCCACAGAATTTGGAATAAGTCCATTTTACCTCCCTTATCTCTTGCGCTTGTGTGAATAACATCCCTCATCCGGAAAACCGGATATAACACCTTCTTTGAAAACCAGAGCAAATCACCTCCTTCGGCGGTTTCGGAGGCGATTTTGTCCTACGTGGCACTTACGTAACAGGTTGACTTCCATGTTGCATCGACATGGCGCTTACGTGGCACTAAAATAAAAACAAATGTAAATGGGACCCACATATCATTGAGTAAAACAATAAAAACAAATTATTGGGCCCAAATGTCAGTTGCCTGCGCCGCTGTCGTAGGCTAGGCCGAAGACAATCCCCACCGTCGCCGACAACTTCTGCAGCCTGCTCAAGTCCGGTGAGACCCTCATTCTTTTGGCGAACGAGACTTCAGTCTAGATTGCGTTAACTGTGAACAAATCGGTAACCCTACAAGAAGCAATGACGATATGAAGGGTGATCACCATTTCTCACAAGTCAGATCTGAACAAAAGGTATAACTCACTACTGGAGCAAGAGACAAGGGGCGTGTCAATCCAATTGATAATAGTGCTGCTACTATTACTGAAGTTTACGATGGAGTAGTATCAGAGAAGAAAGAACTTGCTCTTGCGTTAAACCTGCTTTAGGAGCCAGAGCAGAGCCCAGTGACAGCACAGATAAACAAACATGCACAGAAGCACATGAGACCTTCCTTCAAAAAAGAAGCACATGAGACTATTCCTGCCAACTAAGTGTTTGACACAGTCCGATCCATAACAACAATACCTAAAAAGTTATACATATCAATTGCAGCTTCAAGTTCAAGCAGCAAAACAAACACCACCATTTGGGCGACTTTAAAATGTGTGTGAAAGCTTAATCTAGGCAATGCAACAGTTTTTTCCCCTGAAATGGATAAGGCGAGGCGCCCATTATTACTTCACATCACCGTCAACTAGAAAAGGTCTAGTTGCAAGACAAAGTCACAAAGTTGAGCATCTCTCACGAGGGCAACCGAAAGCAACCGATACCACTACTTGTACATAGTTCATGGCTTCATGCCACAGATGAGGAAATACAATACACCTATTGAACAAGTACTTGCTGCAGCAACATGCGCTGTCCACATGATTGGAGGTTGCCAACTGCCTAGGATCAATCAAGCGTCGACCTACTCATTTCATCATCTCAGCTTAAGATTATGCTAAAATATCACCATGCAAGCCAAAATGTGATGAATCATGAAAAAGCACATATCTTAACTTTCACTCCAAGCTCTGAATAAATTGAGTGCATGGCTACATGATCAGTACCCATTAGTGTTTTGAACTTTTCACTAATAAGTTCATATCGATCACTGAACAAGAAGGAACCCATAAGGCCAAATTGCCAATGAATCATGAGCAAAACTATAAACAAGGCAAGATCATGCTCTTACATGATCCAAACTACAGTTTACCCATTCTCATACTGTCTCTGCATTCAGTCACAGGGACAGCATCATTTCATTCAAGAAGAGCGAGAAAAGGGAGAATTTTCTTTCCGTGATCGAATCTAGGCTCCTCATATTGTCAATTTTCAGTTCTTCAGAAAAGATATGCCTATGCTTATCATCTTTCAACTGATGATACTTCTTAGATTCGTTGCAGCTCAGAGAGAGAAAGCTCTGTCCATTCTAGAGTTGATTATTCCTCAATTTGATCTAAGTCATCTTTATCCATTCCTCATTCACAAAGGCATCAATGCATCAATTGGTTGGAAACACAAAAGTAGCAGCTTTCTCATTTTGTACTCTACAATTTCCCCCCAAATTACACAAACACCGGAATCCCCCTGTCACGCAATTGAATTTGTACACAGATTTATTTCTACTTGTCATACAAGATCGGGAAACCAAACAGAGGAGCCACACCTGGGGGCAGCCGCAAAGCCAAACCCTAGGCGCAGGCGCAGGGGTTGTCGACCACGACGAGGTCCTCGCCGTCGCTGCTGCGGAACGCCAAGTAGCCCGCCGCGAGCCCGACGACCACGGCGACGAACACCCCGCCGTTGAACGACATGACGGCGAGCATGAGGAGGTAGCCCAGGCCGGAGTTCACCCCGAACAGCCCGGCCGTCGCCAGCCGCGCCGGCCAGCGTCCGGCGGCGGACGAGGGGAGGAGGAGCGGGGCCCGCGCGGCGTCGGAGGACGCCGGGGGCGGGATGGAGGCCGGCTTGGCGCCCGCGAGGAGCTTGACGCGGATCCGGAACGCCTCGAGGGACTGGTAGAAGGCGGAGGCGAGGAGGAGCGCGACGAGGGAGAGGAGGTACCCGGTCCACGTGGCCGTCCGCCAGCCGTCGAACAGGATCGTCACGTCCTTCCCCCAGTAGAAGGTCATGTGCATCATGGTGCTCCGGCGGAGTGACTGCTGCTGCGGCGGCGGCGGCGGCGGAGGCGGCGAGAGGGGTTTGGTGATCTCGCCGGATTGGGAGCGGGGGCGGGTAGTTTGGACGGAGAAGGGGAGGAGGGATGAGGATTCCGGCGAAAGAGACCGGTGGGATTTTGAAGGAGCGGCCTTCGTTGCGAGGTTTGGATTTTGGGTGCTGGGTTTGGTTGTATTTACGTTCGCGCCACTGGACTGGAGGTTGGGTTTCCCAGCACGGCAGGTATTTTTGTAAGATTTATTTTAGAAGTTTCTGAATAGTAATAACCGGTATCCTCGCAAAAAAAAAAAGAATAGTAATAACCGGTAGCTTCCAACTTAAATATTCTGCTTTATCATGTCCTCTGCTTCTGAGTTGAGAAGCACTATCTTAAAGATGAATAATCATGACATAAAATTCATGCTTACTTACGATAATAGAGAAATAGAAAAAACATAGTAATAAAATACCATATTTATTGAATTTATGTGGGATTGCGAAACAAAGGAAAATCTTCAAACTATCGTTTGATTAGCACACATGAAGAGGAAAACATGAGGTGAGACCTCATGCTTATTTTCCTTCAAAATTGCTCTAGTAAGGTACATTCCATAGAAATTTCAAATAAATTGATAGAAAAATAATTCTTCGTTTCAAAGGACACCTCTATAGAATTATTTTCCATAGGATAAAATCCTCTATAATTTCTATGATTTTTCCTTTGATTTAAAGGGGGCCTTTTATCACTAACATGCGTTTCTACTTGATAGTAGCCCATATGTCAATAATTCATGTCAAAGCAAGTTACCTTTATATCCGATGTTGATTCCTATCTAGTTTTGTATAACTCAAGTAATGGAGCCAGCGATATCGTTGAGTCCAAACAATTAATAGTGTTTTTATTGGCTAGCTTTTTTTTTTTCAAATATCGGCGGTAGTCGGTTGAGCAGGGATTGGGATCCACTGACTTCACATAATAATGAAGTCAGAGAGACGCACAGTGCCATTACTTTGGGATATTCTCAGTTGTCCGATTTACAGCGAATGAATGAGATCGATCAATACAGTATACTAGGTAAATCATAAACAATATTCGGGAACACTGTATTTACTGTTTTGTACTGTACCTATAGTAATTAACTACAAATTAATGTCCCTACTGTAGCAGCAGGATCATTTTACCCTACGCCTCTACCTTCAGCCCCTAAAAGCAGAGGAGCTGGCTCTGTTGAGGTGATCGTCTGACTAGCTTAAGAGGTGGCTTCCCGCTGCCTAATTTAGTAATTTGCAACCGTATGGCATGAAACATGATGCTTTGAATAAGTGAAAAGTTTATAGGTCGAAGCAACATGTAGGTATAGTATTTTATCCCATAATTTTGTTTTAGAAACGTAGTACAAATGCACGCGTTTATGACACGGGTACACTCATCTCTATAAACACACACGCACACCCCTACCCCTATGAGCCTCATCTCTACGAACATATACACACACGCTACCCTTATGAGCCTCATCTCTATGAACACACATACGCACACCATATCTCTACGAGCACCTCCAAAAGATTGGACGGACATGTCTTGAAATTGACAAAGTAACCATTGGTATCTCGCTGTCGACGGTACGCTGCCTACCACTAAAAACTAATAAGCAATAAATACGAACACTCGTGTTAAGTCTATGACTTAACCTGGATGAGTTAGTTCCATAAAAAAAACTAACCAGATGAGTTATACTCACTTCACTTTATCCTAGATAATCTGATAATTATGGTTGGTGATCGACTCACCTGATTGTTTAGTGGTTGTTTTATGTTTATGACTTGTCCGACAGATGCTTCGCCTCCTAGCTTAAGGCCCTATAAACAAGCTCGCGTGCGTCATGTTTGGAACGAGTCTGGGTCAAAACCGCCACTATCCAACGCTTACGTACCTTACGTACCCCCTCCTTTTCGGCCGCTCGCCGGCGCACTGCCCCGTCCGGCTCTCCTTCCTCGAGTGCTGCTGCTGCATTGGTCATAATGCTGTGGCAACTGGCAAGAGGACGTAGGAGTGGGAATCATGGGCAAGTGGCAAGAAACGCCAAACCAGATGGATACTATAAAATACTAGTGCTAGTGCTAAGGGCAACACCAATATATATAGCTAAAGTAGTTCATATAGATGGGACCTACATTTGTGGATTTTAACTATTGCAACATTCACAATGTATATAGTTAGTAAGTAGTAGGAGGAGGAGAGAGGAAATAGAGACAAATGACATATTTTATTCTATATGGACAGCACATATGCTTATGGATGACTTTTGCTATTTCTCTCCTATGGACTACTTCCACAATGTGGTTAGGTAGCTGAATGTATTATTTTATTGACTATGGACTGGTTTTAAAGTACACTGTGGATGCCCTAATAGATGGCATCGACGCCGAGGCTGTGGGCCGTGGCTCACATGTAATTAGCGGGCAAAGCGTGCCCTATCAAATGGAGCATCAGCAGCAGTACAATCAGGCGGGCAGCCGAGGCAGTACAGGGGCACGACCTGTACTACACTTGTACTCCCGCGTCCGGGCAAAAAAGCTGGGAGAGGCGCGCGGGCTGGCGGAGGCCGCAATGCCGTCGCGACTCGTTCTTTTTTTTCATTTTTTCCGGTGCAACATCGTGTAGTCAGTTGCGGGCGGGCGGCGAGCGCCTTGCCTAGGCCGGCCGGCGTCGCATAGCAGCGGTGGCTGCGGTGCGCATAGCGTGCCCGCAACGTGCGCCTCGTGCAGGTGGGTCAGCCGGTGTCACCACGGCCGACGCACGCGACGCGCTCCGTTTTACCGGTCGTTTCCTCGACGACGACCACGCACACGCGCCTCATACGAGTGAGTGAAGAGTCGGTGGAGGCTCAGGCGAGCAGCCGCGCAGCGGCGCAGGCACTCGTTTTCTTTTGGAAAAAGTACACGGAAGGTCCCTCAACTTGTCATCGGGATAAAAAAACGTCCTCGAACCATAAAACCAGATATGCGGGGTCCCTTAAGTATACAAAACCGGTCACCCGAGGTCCTTAAGTGGTTTTGACCCCGGTTTTGATCTAGGTGGCAGCTGAGTAAGCATGGGACCCGCGTGGGACCCACATGTCAGGTGACACGTCGTCACCTCTCTTTTCCCCCTTTCTCTCTCTCTCAACTCAGTACTCGTCTCTGTGGCTCTCTGGGCAGGGGAGCAAGGCGGCAGCGGCGGCAGGAGCAGGGAGCAAGGCGGCGGCGGCGCGGCCTCCGGTCTCCCCGCCCTCTTCGCTTTGGGCTGAGGCCGCCGTGCTCGCACCGTCCTCTTCACTCTGCCCAAGGCGGCGGAAACCCAAATCTATGGAACGATGGAGATGGAGATGGAGATGTCGGTGGGGATGTGGAACTTGTTGGCGACCCACTACATCTCCGGCGTGCGCCGCCGTGTCCTTGGCCACGCACCAGAGGTGGTTGTGGAGGTGGACGGTGTCGGCCTGGAGGTGGACGTAGTGGAGCGCGTTGGTGACGTCGGCGGCGACCTTGAGGCGAGACTGCCACGACGCGAGCGGGGTGAAGGACGGGTTGTTTGGGTTGCGGTGGAGCGCGGAGAGCGGCGACGCATCGGGGAGGAGCTCGTAGGCGAGGAAGAGCGAGTCGTCGGGTGACGCGGAGACGCCGAGGAGGCGCGCGATGGCGGCGTGGTGGCAGTGGCCGAGGATGGCGAGGCGAGGGTGACGCGCGCCTAGTCGCGCGCGGAGCGGGTGGCGGAAGAACTGCGGGGAAGTGGCCACGGAGGGAGCAGCGGAACGACGAGGAAGAACTCGCCGCGGCGGCGGCGGCGAGGCGGTGGGAGGAGGAGAAGTCGGCGGTGGCGACGGCAACGTGGACCACGCACTTGCGGTGCACGCTTGCCATGGCAAATGGCAATGATGCCATCTCCGTTGCTTTATATGCTTGCAGCGCGCGAGCCAACGAGAGAAACGGGAAGTCTCTTTTGAGCTTGCAACGTACGCACAGTTTGCACACGCAACTTAGCTAGTGAGTGACGAGATCACAGGGTATGACGAGTCCTAGCGTTTCGGCCAAGAAGCACCACGACCAAGAAGCACCACGCCGGCGCGGGGTTCACGCTCGGCTGCGGCTGCAAGGACGCGAAGAGCGTGTCCGTCTCGGCGCCGGCGGCGGGGACGCCGTCGACAACGGCGACGAGGCGCAGGAGCGCTGGGATGAACCCGTCGGGGTCGACGACGACGGACACTCTTACCATGACGTCCGCGTCGTCGTCCTTCCTGTGGAAGCGCTCTGTGGTGGAGTTCGACCACGACGACGGCGGCGACTGCGGGCCGGAGAGCTAGCTCTGGCCTTCTGCGCGAGCTCAGCGAGCTGGAGCAGAGCGTCGCGTCGTGGGGCCGGAAGAGCCACCACCAGAACCACGACAAGAAGCAGCCGCCGCCGCCGTCGTCGCCGTTGCCGTCACAGGAGGACAGGAAGGAGAAGAACGGCGGCAACGGCGATGCCACGGACAAACCAGGAGACTGCCGTGACGGCGACGACGGCGTCGGTGTGGGGCTCGACGGCATCGTGGCGGTGGTGAAGCAGTCCGACGACCCGCTGGGCGACTTCCGGCAGTCTGAGCGAGCCAGGCGCCGACGTGGTCCTAGCACTCCTCGGCGGGTTCCCCTTCATCGCTGCACCGACGCCGCTACAAGATCGTGGTTGGGCCCTCGGTGACGATGGCGAGAGCTCCCCTGCTCCCGCGTCGTCGTCGTCGCTGCCGTCGCCGCCACCGCCGCCACGTCGCCGGCTGCCGGACCTCCTCTCCCGCGTCGCCCAGTCGGTCTCCTCGCCATCAGTCGGCCGGCGGCGCCGGCCTGCCAAGAGCACCAAACGAGAAGAGAGAAAAAGAGAGGAGGGGAGAGGGTGATTGTCGACGTTTGATGTCGCAATTCCGGTATTTGCATAGTATGGGGATCGTCGGTACTAGGGTATACGCGAGACTGAGGTAAAAGAGATGGAGACGAGGATTTTTATACAGGTTCGGGCCCCTGAATTGTCAGGTAATAACCCTACATCCTGTTGGCTGAAGCCGGTATTGCTCTTATTCACCATAATCACACCAGTACAATATTTGGAGTAGCCTATCTAACTGTTGTCGATATGGCGGTCTACAGGTCGGACTCGTAGTCGACAACAGGGTAGTCTTCCTCCTCGAGTTCGTGCCCGGCAAGATCAAAGATAACGTTTTCGTCTCTCCTGACAGTATCCGGAGACACCGTAGGGGACTAGCCGTGCTTATCTCCGAAGTCGATATCTAGCGTCTTGTCTTGGCGTATGTTGGCTTGTATTGGTTCATGGCTTTGTGGCGTCTATGTTGCCCGTTTATTGTCCGTGTCCCCTCTCCTCCTAGGGGGCCTTGTATTTATACCCATAGGTGTCCAAGTAGAACTAGGGAAACCAATATGGATACAATCCGAGTAATCCTTGTCGTTTCCATGTAGAGCTCTGGTTGTCTTTCCTTATCCAGAACTCCCTCCATATATCCGCAGTCAGTTCCCGTATAAGACATGGTATGTGGTGGGTCCTGCCGAGATTTAGTCAACTACTATTAGGTATGTGATATCCATAACCCTGACAGTGATGATGTGGCTAGTTGACATGTGGGGTCCATGTGGGTCCCACGCTGACTCAGCCGCCACGTCAGACAAAACCGGGTTGAAAACCACCTAGGGATCTCGGTGACCGGTTTTATATAGTTGAGGGACCCTGCATGTCTGGTTTTACGGTTGGAGGACGTTTTTGTATCTCAATGACAAGTTGAGGGACCCTTGGTGCACTTTTTCCTTTTCTTTTGGGCTGGGACTCCAGTGAGATGTCCCCTTTGGGCCAGCGTGGAGTTGGACCAATGAGGCCCATGCAGTTAGCCAGGCGGGAATTAGAATAAGTCCACTTCGACTCCCTCAAATATATCCAATACTAAAACCCGAACAGACAGGGGCGTAGCCAGCTAGGTGGCACCGTGGTCCACGGACCACCTAAAAATTTGAAATTATAGTATATGTGCTAGTTAATACAGTAAAAATTGTATAATGGACCATCTTTTTAATTGACATATTATATATAGATGGACCACTTTTACTTTAAATTCTAGCTACGCTACTGCGAACAGAATACCATATATGCTAGAACCCTCAACTACTAAAACCGGTATGAAATGATTCCTTCGATGGTTTTGAAAGTGGTTTTCACTAACGTTATACGTTGACTAGTCCAATTGTTGAATCAATAGGTGGGACCCAATTGTCAGCCTTTTCTTCCTTCTCCTTTCTTCTATCATTAGTTCTCCCGGCATTGACCCCCTCCCGACGGCCTCCGCGTCGGTCGGACCATACAGCGGCGCCGACCACCATCCCCACCGCTGCACTCCGGCCCCCTACCATGTTGTCATCGACACTACTTGCATCCGGCGTGGCCGCTGGCCTCCCCGCCACCTCCCTCTCCTCCCGGTGTCGGCGTCGAGCTTCCTCCCCCGCCTTCCTCTCTGGTAGCATAGCGGGACGAGGAAGTCGAGCAGGCGACAATTGATGGTGCTGGCGCGGCATGTGGCCCATCCAAACAAAGTTTTAAGGGTGAGGTCTTATCGGTTTGCCAAAAGCTAATTATAAGACGTAACATGTATAGCTTATATAGCAATAAAATTAATTTGTGTATAAAACTTTTACATATATATTCTTAGCGATTTTAACCAATGCTAAAAAAAGATACATTGAAAGTATCTTAAAATCAATATCAAAATTAAGTTTTAAAATTTAAATTTTGGCTTAAACTTTTTTAAGTTAATCGATAGGGGTCTGAATAGTGAACCTAGCTAGTTGGCTGAAACGTACTACCTCCGTCCCATAAAAAACCAATTTAGTACTGGATGTGATACATCATAGTACTATGAATCTGGACATACTTCTATCCAAATCCGCTGTGTTAGAATGTGTCACATATAGTTCTAAATTTGTTTTTTTACCGAGGGAGTACATGTATTTCATAATAGGAAATTGTTTCAGGTAATTCGCCGTAGCCAACTCTCTCTATTCATTGCACCAACAGCCATCTACCTACTAGGCTACTACATTTTTTCTTTTTTTACGTAACGTGTCGACATGAGCTACGTTCCTCCATGTTCAAGGCTCTCCTTTTCTGATAAATCTGATAATCATTCCCTGTTTGCAGGGGGAAGCCTTTGAGAGTGAGTGTCGTATGGGACACCCTATGTTCCTGCGCGGTGGGATGCAAACCAGGTCGCTTCCATTTCACAAGCCAAGACGTTGAAACGTTCAGCCAACGAGAAACAAAAACGAATCGATGTGTTTGCCTCTTTGCAACGACGACTCCGGGCTGATAAAGATCGTCCTTATCCCAAAACGTCTCTCCACGTACATGCAGACGGGGAGGCCAACTGAAGCACGCCTCGCATCGATCTGCATCCTCACACGAAGACGACGACGACGACGGCGCGCGGAAAGCCGGGAAATGCAGCTAACTTGCTAAGCTAGAGAGGGGCATCGACACACGGCACGGCTTTGTGAGCTGTGTGCTCACAGTGACCTACTCTGTCGCTGTCATGTGTGCAATTCTGTAATACTTTTAGCTATCCATGCCAAGCATTATTGGCACAGGGGGACAAATGACTTTAATTTGTTGGCCAATTGTGAGAAAGAGAGATGGTGCTCGCTTACACAGTTACACTTGGACGGCTCTCCTGTCAGTATAACGAGGTTAAAATTACTGCTCCACTGAAGTTACTGTTAAATCTCAGGGAATAAAAGAATAGGTTTGTACTTCGATGGTTATGTTGGGTGATTTTTTTTGGTCGGAGGAATGAGATGGAATGGAATACTGGAACGGGATGAGACGTCACTTTCCGAGAGAACACGGATTGACTGGAAGTTTACAATTAGCATTGCTCCTCATTGATGTGGTAATATATTATATTTGTCAATTTATATGAATCATATGATGGTGACATTGTGTTTTGAAAAGTTGCTTACACTATGAGTGAGTCCAGTAGTAATACGGATCCGGTTCACCTGCAGTTCCTAGTGTGACTGCAAGTTAAGCAGTCACACTGAGACCGTCCGATGTAAATCTAACGGTCAGATCATCCAAGATATTATTCAACCAAAAAAAACTCTACTTTTTTACCCTACTCAGATACTGTAGCTTCAAATCTGAACCCTCCATAGAAAAAATAGATGGCCAAGATCATGTGCAGTTCTTATCTTGCAGTTTCTAGTGGAACTGCATTTGATCCGAATCCTAGTAATACCAGGGCGCTCTATCTTGTAATGAAAAGCGAGTTACTGTCAACTTCAGAAATCTATAAAAGCGAGCTAATTAAGATCACCATCATATGATTCATATATGAAGCCTCTGCTCATTACAGGTGGACTATTCTAGGTTTACAAAATCTTATGGTTATTACACAGTTATTGCGATTATGATGTACGGTAACCTTTTTAGTTTTTAAAACCACAATATACCTCACGATATCCGCGTTGTTACCACGATAGACATCAAACTATGGGGTGATGGTAAGCCCACCCAAAACGGTTTGATAAATTCTAGCCTATTCATGGTCCAACTAGTATGAATCCTCTTTTCTTTCTTTTCAATCTTGTGTTTCTCCTTAATCTGCGTCCTTCTGAATTGAAACTTCGGTTATTTTACATTTATTTTGTTGTCTAATCTACCTGGAGTATACTCACATGTACTAGCCAAAACCAACTTATTTTGTTGAGTAATTATCTCAGCTTATACTAGCTAGCCAAAAGCAAATTCATGACTCTTATCCATGCTTTATTTATTGCATCACCCGATCTTGTTAGCATAAAATTCATTTTCAGCTGATGTTGGAGTGTCCCAGCTCTCCTTTTCCCTTATGTCTAGACTTTAGAGTGCTTTATTATTTCATTTCCTTTTTTTTTCTTACTGGAGTGTCTCTTTTCCAAAATGTCAAACATATACCAAAACACGGCAGGCCTTGTTTGGATAGCGAATTCGAGTCATCATGACCTATATAAAGTCAAATGCAAATATAGCCAAAACCAACTGTATGGCATGGTAGACATGTATACAACACAACAAGTATAGTAGTATTAACGTACTTTAAAAAAAATCTAAACAACAAAGGAAAAAAAAAACAAAGAAAGGAAGTGCTTTTTAGCGTAGTTGTGTTTGTAGCGTAAAATCCTTTTAAGAAAGTTTTCAAGACAAAAGTTTTTGGATGAAAGGTAGTTCTAGGGAAAAAGGAATGTGTGTTTATGTTTATTTGCATTGCTTATTAGCAACCAAAAACTAATCTATAAGTAAAACTTTTATATACGTGCACTTAACAATTTAAAAGCAAATTCATGTAAAATAAAATGCGATGAAGAAACTTAAAAAAGTTATCAATTTTAGATTTTATTAAATTTTAGTTTACAAGAGCGCTACGATGAAGGCTTTAAAAAGATGGAAAAATAAAACCTTTGACCTTTCTGGACTTCACCAAACAGCTCACGCTTTCGGCTTCGTGCCGTCTCGTCCCGTGCTACTGCTACCCACTCCTGACCCCACCCGCCACTCCACGCTCCCTTCTCCTCCCCTTCCCGTGACACACAGTCCCCACTCCACCGCCTCCGTATAAGTATCCCTTCCTTACCGCCGCCACCGTCCACCGGCCAGCCACAGCCACCGCCTCCCCCACCCTACCCCGATCCCCTCCCCGCCGTACGGACGCAGAAGGAACCCGTCTTCTAGAAGGAGGAGGAGGGCTACCTCTCTTTCTCTCTCTCTTCTGCCATGGGGAGCTTCGCGAGGAAGGAGCACCAGTTCCTCGCCGAGCTTGGCCTCGCGCCGCGGAACCCCGGCTCCTTCGCCTGCGGCGCCTGGGGCGGCTCGGGCCCCGTCGTCACGTCCACCAACCCGACGAACAACCAGGCGCGTCTCCCCCCAACACGATCCGCTCGGTTCTAGGCGCTCGATTTGGTTTGGGGCGCCCTGGCATTTTTGGGGTGTGTGTGATTGTGGTGGATTTTGATGGGGGATTTTTTTTTTGGTGTTTTGTGGTTTAGGTCATCGCGGAGGTCGTGGAGGCGTCCGCGCGCGAGTACGAGGAGGGCATGCGCGCCTGCTACGATGCCGCCAAGACCTGGATGGCGGTGAGTTTCACTTGACTTGCTGTGTTGGAGTGCTGATATCAATTCGTTCGGATGATGAAGTGCTCGTACTATGCTCTTGTGTGTCATTTGCTATTTTCTGCTGCGTGAGAGATCTGACTGTGTGGAAACCAGCAATTGTGCAATTCGAAACGTTGCGATATTATTTGTTTGGAAATGCTGCCTCAAAACCCTGTAACTTGGGTGTTTTGGGGGTTTCAGCTTTTGGTTACAGCCTTACAGGAATCTGAGTCTGCTATAGCGCTCTAATGCAGCAAACAGTGTTCGGTACTGTACCTAATTTACTGTACATGAGAATCATTACTGTAGCGAAAGTGATGTAACAACTCACCTTTACCATTAGTCCGTTAATAAACGACAAGGATCAAGGGCTAATTCCTGGTACTATAGCCCTATGCCGTAGCATGGTGCTACATCAGAGGATCTCCTTCCTTTGAGAAGGTGGTATGGACTCGTTATATAATTCAGGAACACCAAAAATCTGATATAAAATGGGAAATGGCAAAGTAACAGTATGTCCGATGTTAAAATGCTGAGAAAGTAGAGACTGTGCAATGTGCACACTACGATTTCAGATATCATACATGTTTTAATTTATAAGATTGTGATATCAAAATTTAATTAAAATACACATGTATGTATAAGCACACTATGATGTATAGAAGCTTGCAGCACTGTTATGGTGCAAAAATTCAAATATGTGGAAGAAGCGCAGCTGAGATCCCTTTTTTTAAGTTATTTTATTGTAAAACTACTAACAGTTACATATTAATATGTCCAGATTCCAGCTCCAAAGCGAGGAGAAATTGTTAGGCAAATTGGTGATGCATTGAGAGCAAAGCTCCATCACCTGGGCAGGCTTGTGTCACTTGAGATGGGGAAAATTCTTCCTGAAGGGATTGGAGAGGTTCAGGTAGGTATAATTGCCGCCAGTTCTTCCACTCAGAGCTTCATCGTTTTTTGCACTCAGGATAGGAAATGACCACTATATTGTGTTTCTTCAGAATATTCAGTGATTTATCTTTAGAACATTAATGGTGTGCTCATCACGAATGCTTCATTATCATCAATACCTTGCCTGCTAGAATTACCAACTTAGCCCCTAACACGATATGCAGTTGTGTTTCCTTTTCTCTCTGTTAATAATCTTTCTGCCAATCGAATGTCTTGCCTAAGAATTTGGCCATTATTGAGATAATTTCATGATCGAAATATTTAACTGCGACTATTGATTCTCCACCATGAAGGCATGATTATGTTGACATAAATGTAACCTCTGTTTTGTAGGAAATCATTGACATGTGTGATTATGCTGTGGGCCTAAGTCGCCAGCTAAATGGGTCCATCATACCATCTGAACGTAAGCCCATTCTCCCTTTCCTAATTTATATCTGATGCCCAATTCAAAGTATGATAACAGCAGATACTTCTGATCATATTTTCTCTATTTGGTTGAGATACAAATATTATTATATCTTAATTCTGTCTGAAAAAGAATACCTCAATTGATTTAGGTGTCCAGGTTTTCTAATGAAATTAGTACTTCATTAGAATAAGCAATTTTACTCCATTATTACTAATTCGCTGTCTGGATTATTTCATGTTAAGTGATTCTCCATTTCACTAATTTGAACACACAATATACTTGCCATTCTAGTTTACTGTTCTATACAAAATCCTGTCCCTTGACATGCCATACCACCATTACTTATCAAAATGTGCCATCACACAATTTTCTGTAGTAATGATAAGATATTCACTGATTGTCCGTTAGACAGCAATATTTTACAGAGTTATGCCCAAATTATCACCATTGGTTTTTGTGGTTAAGATAGAAGGTTGAGCCATGGCGTTCTCAATTGTAGTAATGTTGCCATTTATTCATACTTATGGGATTGTAAAATTCATCAATGCTCTGTTTGATAAGTATACTGGAAGATTTTCTAATGCTGTCTTCTACTTTTTTTCAGGCCCGAATCATATGATGATGGAGGTAGGCACAAACCAGTTCTTTTAACTCCAGATTTACTTTCTCTGTTTCTCATGTGGAAGAAAGCTAATCCCTAAAGCTCATTCAAATAGGTGTGGAATCCTCTTGGAGTTGTTGGTGTTATCACAGCATTCAATTTTCCTTGTGCTGTGCTGGGTAAGTGTCTTCTCTTAGAATATCATTAGTGAAATCAACTTAGTGCATTGCAATTCCCTGTTATTTACCCCTACATACTCTTGATCTATCAAATGTAAAATTGACGAGAACTTGACCTATTGAAAATTAACTGTTATAATCCAATGAGTAGCCGTGTCCATATAATAGGATCTTCAAGGTGTCAATTTAGCCTCTTACTCTTTTGTTTATGATATACATGATATGTTGCATGTTTATGCTATAATCTTTTGAATGCTATGGTGCTGGCGACCTTTATCACATGCTCAAATTCTTGTAATCCTTAACAGCGACTAATACATCAATTATTTCCTTTTTGTCATATTTTAGGTTGGAATGCCTGCATAGCTTTGGTATGTGGAAACTGTGTTGTCTGGTAAGAATGATTTCCTTTCTCCATAAACTGAAAGTACTGTCCTACTACATGTTATCAGTACTGTAACTTTCTTTACTTATATTATGGATGAGAGTATGCTCTTAAGTTGTATTCTCTGAACATTTCAATAGATCATTAGCTTAGTGTTCCAGATTATAATAATTTCGTAATGTTCATTAAACTGGTGAAGGTCCATTATATCTATTGCATTTTCCTTGCATGAACTGTCTTGGAACTGTCCTTTTTTTGTAACTAATTTCTAAACAATTGCAGGAAAGGTGCTCCAACTACTCCGTTGATCACTATTGCAATGACTAAAATAGTTGCCAGTGTATTGGAGAGGAACAACTTGCCAGGCTCAATTTTTACAGCATTCTGTGGTGGTGCTGACATTGGCCAAGCAATTTCTCTTGACACAAGGATACCCTTGGTTTCATTCACAGGAAGCACAAAGGTATATACTACAGTAAACTGCTACCTATGTCATCTATGCATATTTCCTAATCGATCCATTTTGATATAATGACCTCCATCACATCTCCAATTTCTATTTCCTTTTGAGGTCCTTTTTTTATTCTGAGCAGCTTTTTCAAGCATTTGATAATTATATATCATTGAACTGTGCTGATCTACTGCAAAATTTGTAACACTGATTGCTCAATGCAGGTTGGTCTAATGGTTCAGCAGCAAGTGAATGCAAGATTTGGCAAATGCCTTCTTGAACTTAGTGGGAACAATGCCATTATTGTAATGGATGATGCAGACATTCAGCTAGCTGTCCGTTCAGTGTTGTTTGCTGCTGTTGGAACAGCAGGACAACGCTGCACTACATGTCGTAGGCTGGTAAGATAGGTTTTTCTTATCTGCCCCAATGGCTGGTGTATGAGTAGTCTAAATGCTTTTGTTTTGTTAACACAGCTTCTTCACGAAAGCATATACCGAACATTTCTTGATCAACTTGTTGAGGTTTATAAACAAGTCCGAATTGGGGATCCTTTGGAGAATGGTACGTTACTGGGGCCATTGCACACTCCTGCTTCAAGAGACGCCTTCTTGAAAGGCATCCAAACCATCAGATCTCAGGTGATATTATTGATGCAACAACATTTGCTTGTGCATCAATGTCTGTTTGCATTATATTAAACAATCTTTACATCTTCAATACTTAAAATGCTTAAGTTGGTAGTGTTGATGGCCTTTCTACTCCTCCCTAAAATCTAAATAATTCTTAATATGTTAGCAGTCAAAGTTTTCTTAATTTGTTGGCAGTAGTCAAAGTTAAAGATGTTTGATTGCATGCTTTCTACAAAATTGTATTTCTGAATGTATGGAGTTTATTATTCCCTGAATTCTGAATCTTGAATGTACATCTTAAAATGCTGTGCTACTGGAAGTTGTTAGTTCAGTATGTTTAACTAGAATCAATCTCATTACATCACATAGGCACATTGCTGTGAATCTATTAGAGCGAAACCATTTAGCATTTACCTGTGGCCTTGAATTGGTTGGTGATTTTCTGTAAGCAGTAATTTGACTGACATCCTAATTTGCAGGGAGGAAAAATTCTTTATGGAGGATCTGCAATTGAATCTGAGGGAAACTTTGTTCAGCCAACAATTGTGGAAATTTCACCCTCTGCACCGGTTGTGAGAGAAGAACTCTTTGGTCCTGTTCTTTATGTGATGAAAGTTCAGGTATAAAAGATTCAATTACTTTGCTTTTATGTTATTGATCTGTAATGTTTGGTGTCAGTTGTATAGTGTTGGACCAGATCATTATCATTTACACTACTTTTCGTGGCCATTACCTGCAGAATCTGAAGGAAGCAGTTGAAATCAACAATTCTGTTCCTCAAGGATTGAGCAGTTCTATATTTACAAAGAGACCAGATATTATTTTCAAGTGGATTGGGTAAGTGTCAGTTCAACAACCTAGAAAGTAGCCCCCTTGCAGCTAAGCTTGATTGTTATAAATAGAAATCAAGGCTCACTTTGGCACTAATGGATCTCCATCCTCCTGCTCATATGTAGCATTGTGTTTCCTGATGTCCTAAACTTGTTTTGGTGAAGGTATCAGACTTGTTTGCTTTTACTTTAATCTCATTGTTTCCCTGTTTATTGAATCACACTGAAATATTATTCAAGTTTAACAGTTCAAATATACTTAGGCTTTTAGACCCTTTTTCCGTTATGTGCATTATATGCATTATTAGTGTATTAAATTCTTTTTTAAGATGATATTTGATGTCCATATATATTGACACCTAAAAAGAATCATAAAGCGATTTAACACTACTGAATCCCCGCTATGTGTCATGACTAAATCATTGACCATATTCCTGTGTTGTGAAATCCCCCATATAATAAACCCTCTTCCGAGGACAGCTGCATGCCTACACCTTTCTTTTACACGCTCTCAGATTTCTTTTACTGCCATGCCCCATAAGACATGAAATGACTATGGTAGTGATGTTCTTGCTCTTCTTGCTGTACAGGCCTCATGGTAGTGACTGTGGCATTGTTAATGTAAATATTCCCACAAATGGTGCTGAAATTGGTGGAGCTTTTGGTGGAGAAAAAGCTACTGGTGGTGGACGAGAAGCAGGGAGTGATTCGTGGAAGCAGTACATGAGGAGGGCCACTTGGTAAGTAGACAAATTTTGATTCAAATATGCAAGCTATACCTTGATCAATTGGTAAAATTCCTAGTTCCTTATGCACTTTTCCCAAGTTGTCGTTTGCAACAGCAGTAACTGAATATTTACTGAAATGTAAACTGTTCACTCCCATTGGTGAGTGGTGACCTTGGCTTGGCATGATGGCTTCCTTAGAGACTCTAGTACACTACAATGATTACCAAAGAGTAAAGTCCATCACCGGTCCCTAAACTTGTACCGCTGTGTCATCCCGGTCCCTAAACTCGCAAATCGACCGTTCAAATCCTCAAACTTGTTCGACTGTGTCATCCCAGTCCCTAACCTTGCAGATCACTCGTTTATGTCTTCCAACTTGTTCAGTTGTGTCACCCCGGTCCCTAAACAGGACGGTCTAAAAACTTTATATCAAAAAATAATTCATAACTTTTTCATGTGAACTCTGAAGACAAACTTTATATCAAAATTGTAGCTCTCGACGCGA